>OW240913.1:143559779-143709148 GCA_933207985.1 Pelobates cultripes
GTAGGGAAATAAATCCATTAAACAAGGAACAGGAAAGATATATGGGCCTGAGCTGGTTAAACTAACTTTTAACATGATGGACAAAGACAAAGGTGATAAAATACTTTGCATGATTAGCACAGGCTATAGTTACAAAGACATGAAAATGTATACATTGAGAAGAATAAAACTAAATAATATATACTAAATATAAAAACATACACATACAACAAAAATTAACAGGGTACGTAGACATATAATGAAAAGTCAGTCTTCCAGAAGGCTACCTGTTTCAAATGGCCATGGAACAGCTGATGGAGCTCTGAGTTCTATGTGGACTGGGTATGTTTAAAAATCAGACTGTTTCAAATGGCCATGGAACAGCTGATGGAGCTCTGAGTTCTATGCTGGACTGGGTATGTTTAAAAATCAGACTGTTTCAAATGGCTATGGAACAGCTGATGGAGCTCTGAGTTCTATGCTGGACTGGGTATGTTTAAAAATCAGACTGTTTCAAATGGCCATGGAACAGCTGATGGAGCTCTGAGTTCTATGCTGGACTGGGTATGTTTAAAAATCAGACTGTTTCAAATTTCCACAAGTAAAACAGCTGATGGAGCCCCAGCCCTATGCTGACTGGTATACAAAATCAGACTGCTCTAAACACGGAACAGCTGGATGGAGCTCTGAGTTCTATGCTGACTGGGTATGTTTAAAAATCAACAGACTGTTTCAAATGGCCATGGAACAGCTGATGGAGCTCTGAGTTCTATGCTGGACTGGGTATGTTTAAAAATCAGACTATTTCAAATGACCATGGAACAGCTGATGGAGCTCTGAGTTCTATGCTGGACTGGGTATGTTTAAAAATCAGACTGTTTCAAATGGCCATGGAACAGCTGATGGAGCTCTGAGTTCTATGCTGGACTGGGTATGTTTAAAAATCAGACTGTTTCAAATGGCCATGAAACAGCTGATGGAGCTCTGAGTTCTATGCTGGACTGGGTATGTTTAAAAATCAGACTGTTTCAAATGGCCATGGAACAGCTGATGGAGCTCTGAGTTCTATGCTGGACTGGGTATGTTTAAAAATCAGACTGTTTCAAATGGCCATGGAACAGCTGATTGAGCTCTGAGTTCTATGCTGGACTGGGTATGTTTAAAAATCAGACTGTTTCAAATGGCCATGGAACAGCTGATGGAGCTCTGAGTTCTATGCTGGACTGGGTATGTTTAAAAATCAGACTGTTTCAAATGGCCATGGAACAGCTGATGGAGCTCTGAGTTCTATGCTGGACTGGGTATGTTTTAAAATCAGACTGTTTCAAATGGCCATGGAACAGCTGATGGAGCTCTGAGTTCTATGCTGGACTGGGTATGTTTAAAAATCAGACTGTTTCAAATGGCCATGGAACAGCTGATGGAGCTCTGAGTTCTATGCTGGACTGGGTATGTTTAAAAATCAGACTGTCTCAAATGGCCATGGAACAGCTGATGGAGCTCTGAGCTCTATGCTGGACTGGGTATGTTTAAAAATCAGACTGTTTGCAAATGGCCATGGAACAGCTGATGGAGCTCTGAGTTCTATGCTGGACTGGGTATGTTTAAAATCAGACTGTTTCAAATGGCCATGGAACAGCTGATGGAGCTCTGAGCGCCCTATGAATTGGTATGTTTAAAATCAGACTGCTTCAAATGGCCATGAACAGCTGGATGGAGCTCTGAGTTCTTATGTTGACTGGCGTTTAAAAATCAGACTGTTTCAAATGGCCATGGAACAGCTGATGGAGCTCTGAGTTCTATGCTGGACTGTATAGTTTAAAAATCAGACTGTTTCAATGGCCATGGAACAGCTGATGGAGCTCTGAGTTCTATGCTGGACTGGGTATGTTTAAAAATCAGACTGTTTCAAATGGCCATGGAACAGCTGATGGAGCTCTGAGTTCTATGCTGGACTGGGTATGTTTAAAAATCAGACTGTTTCAAATGGCCATGGAACAGCTGATGGAGCTCTGAGTTCTATGCTGGACTGGGTATGTTTAAAAATCAGACTGTTTCAAATGGCCATGGAACAGCTGATGGAGCTCTGAGTTCTATGCTGGACTGGGTATGTTTAAAAATCAGACTGTTTCAAATGGCCATGGAACAGCTGATGGAGCTCTGAGTTCTATGCTGGACTGGGTATGTTTAAAAATCAGACTGTTTCAAATGGCCATGGAACAGCTGATGGAGCTCTGAGTTCTATGCTGGACTGGGTATGTTTAAAAATCAGACTGTTTCAAATGGCCATGGAACAGCTGATGGAGCTCTGAGTTCTATGCTGGACTGGGTATGTTTAAAAATCAGACTGTTTCAAATGGCCATGGAACAGCGGATGGAGCTCTGAGTTCTATGCTGGACTGGGTATGTTTAAAAATCAGACTGTTTCCAATGGCCATGGAACAGCTGATGGAGCTCTGAGTTCTATGCTGGACTGGGTATGTTTAAAAATCAGACTGTTTCAAATGGCCATGGAACAGCTGATGGAGCTCTGAGTTCTATGCTGGACTGGGTATGTTAAAAAATCAGACTGTTTCAAATGGCCATGGAACAGCTGATGGAGCTCTGAGTTCTATGCTGGACTGGGTATGTTTAAAAATCAGACTGTTTCAAATGGCCATGGAACAGCTGATGGAGCTCTGAGTTCTATGCTGGACTGGGTATGTTTAAAAATCAGACTGTTTCAAATGGCCATGGAACAGCTGATGGAGCTCTGAGTTCTATGCTGGACTGGGTTTTTAAAAATCAGACTGTTTCAAATGGCCATGGAACAGCTGATGGAGCTCTGAGTTCTATGCTGGACTGGGTATGTTTAAAAATCAGACTGTTTCAAATGGCCATGGAACAGCTGATGGAGCTCTGAGTTCTATGCTGGACTGGGTATGTTTAAAATCAGACTGTTTCAAATGGCCATGGAACAGCTGATGGAGCTCTGAGTTCTATGCTGGACTGGGTATGTTTAAAAATCAGACTGTTTCAAATGGCCATGGAACAGCTGATGGAGCTCTGAGTTCTATGCTGGACTGGGTATGTTTAAAATCAGACTGTTTCAAATGGCCATGGAACAGCTGATGGAGCTCTGGAGTTCTATGCTGGACTGGGTATGTTTAAAAATCAGACTGTTTCAAATGGCCATGGAACAGCTGATGGAGCTCTGAGTTCTATGCTGGACTGGGTATGTTTAAAAATCAGACTGTTTCAAATGGCCATGGAACAGCTGATGGAGCTCTGAGTTCTATGCTGGACTGGGTATGTTTAAAAATCAGACTGTTTCAAATGGCCATGGAACAGCTGATGGAGCTCTGAGTTCTATGCTGGACTGGGTATGTTTAAAAATCAGACTGTTTCAAATGGCCATGGAACAGCTGATGGAGCTCTGAGTTCTATGCTGGACTGGGTATGTTTAAAAATCAGACTGTTTCAAATGGCCATGGAACAGCTGATGGAGCTCTGAGTTCTATGCTGGACTGGGTATGTTTAAAAATCAGACTGTTTCAAATGGCCATGGAACAGCTGATGGAGCTCTGAGTTCTATGCTGGACTGGGTATGTTTAAAAATCAGACTGTTTCAAATGGCCATGGAACAGCTGATGGAGCTCTGAGTTCTATGCTGGACTGGGTATGTTTAAAAATCAGACTGTTTCAAATGGCCATGGAACAGCTGATGGAGCTCTGAGTTCTATGCTGGACTGGGTATGTTTAAAAATCAGACTGTTTCAAATGGCCATGGAACAGCTGATGGAGCTCTGAGTTCTATGCTGGACTGGGTATGTTTAAAAATCAGACTGTTTCATATAAAAAGGTCTAGTGGTATAGACCTTGGTAGAAACCAAAGCAGCATTAGCTAGATATTGGACACTCCAAGATGCTCTCCCTTGGGACATAATAAAACATCAAATCTTTAATCATTGCAAAATGGAGATGGGTATTTTAAAGCAGGAAAATTACCTTAATCCCAGAATAGAATTATGGAGAACATGGCTAACTAATTTAGAGTCCACATGAGGAAGGACATTTTTTTTCCCCTTTTCTCCTTTTCCTGATTTTTTTTTTCTTTCCTTTTTCATTTTTGGGCTTTTAACTTGGCACAATGTGTGAATGTAAGTCCAATTTGTTAATCAAATTTTATGAAAGTATTAAAAGGTATATAAATGTACAAAATTATTTTTAGATAAGAATGGATAAGCATCTGATGAATTACTAAAATAACCCAATATATGGTTTAACAGCCATTTCATTTCACTTCCAAAAGTAGATGTATTTACCTGGATTATCATATATGTATGTATTTGTTACTTATTTTTATACCTATTTATGTAGGTTCTGTTGTTGTTGTCTTATGTCAATACCTGTATGTGATGATTAGTACTTTAAAAAAAATAATAATAATTGGTCCCGGTACAGTAAGCAAGAATGCACATCCTCCCAACTAATCTGTGGCCTTGATTTAATATTTTTTATATAAAATTAACAAAAAAAATCATATTTTTGATCACATTTTTAAATTATATCTTTCAATGTATTAAAATATCAGAACATATATCATAGATAAACAAAATATATCAATATATCAAAAAATATCAAAATATTAAAAATGTAATTCCTTTTCATAATATTAAATCATTATTAAAGTTTATTTAAAAATATTAAATCATTTGGAAAGCTTATGCAACACTATTAAATTGAGCCAAACCTGGAAGCAAATTGGTGAGAGGGAAATTTTCTTGCATTTTTTTTGGAGCTGCCCAAAATTTAAGCCATTCTGACTTGGAATTACTTCTTTGCTTTTACACTAAATCCTTGGACTCTTCTGTTGTCAAAAGCACATGACTCTTTCACAAGAGCAGAGAATAAATTAGCTGAACACATGGCCCTTTCTCAATGTACAACAATTGGATAATGGTTGGCAAATAATTGCATTCCCATCATTGATACTGCTATTTGTAAAACTAAGGTGCCCTAGACATAAATCAACTGACTGCTCAATGACATGGTACACCCAACTCTTTCCATAAAGTTTGGTAACCTTGGCCGAGTGTAAGCATATTCTTCCCTTGAACTATTTATAGGAAATCTCCAAATATGCCCTTTGCCTTGCTTCTCACTTTTAAATGCTTAGATGTTCCTTCCTGCACTTTTCTTTTTTTTACCCCTTTTATTCATTCCCCTCCTCTTGGATGCAGCATGCTGACAACTCCCTTTTCTCCCTGCTTTATTTTTGTCTCCCATTGTCTCCCATCTTTTCTATCACTAATTATGTAAACAATTACTATCCCCATTTCTTCTTCATTTCTACCCTTCTTTTTATATTTATTACCTTTGCTGCAATTACAATGAAATCAACATCACCCAAGGTTAGCACTATTCCTCTAAGCAACATTTTACCTAAAATTCTTACTACTTCTCTTACTTGCTCCCACTAAGGTTGCAGGGTCCTTCACGCACTTTCCCATTACTCCTCTACTCCTGTCCATGGTCCCTGATGTACCCCTCCAACCTTTCCTCTAGTTATCTATTTTAGGCATTGTTTATAGTCTGCTGCATTCATTTGGAAAGTAATGTAAGTGGACCCTGCATGATCCTTGTTTTGGCACTAATACTTTGTCAGTATTTCTGACTGCATTGTTTTTCTACCAGACATGTCTTTGCTCCCTATTTCCTCCCATTATTGCCTATGTTTACCGTTCAAGTTAAGCTTACTTTTTGCTGTTCTATGTATTGACAAATCGCTAAATAAAGAATGGAAAAAAAGTGGTCCCAATAACTGGAAAATTAGATATGTTGAGTAAATTCCTTTAATTATGAGTCCACTAATGGCAAAAATAGACATTTTGAGAGCCCAAATTCTGGACTGTAAATAATAATGTACATGCTTTAGAAAATTGTTATAATCAATATTAAACCAACCTGTTTGCAAAAATAACAGAAATGGAAAATTAATTGCAGAGCAATTTAATATATTAGTCACAAGTAATTATCTTGCTGGCTGCATTTGCTTGACTGTTATTTACAAAATAGGTCTTGCGTTATGTAATAATAATTTGTTAATTGGATTTGTATGCAGTTGAAAAGTTAGGAGATTGCAATGGCTATGTTTGTCAGCTGATGTTAATCACCAAAATAAAATATGTGAATAATATGTGAGCAGGAGTATATGGATTAACAAAACCAAGAATGATAGTGCATATACCCACAACTTGCAATATTAGTTTGGCAATAAATTGCCAAAATTGTGATTACCAAGATGAACTCGGGGATAGTAATAAGACAATCAGAGTTTGGAAGTAGAATAAGTCTTTCTATATTTAAGTACTTTAGAACTTCATTGACAGAAAAAACCATAGCTATGCAAAACTTATCATATAAATTAAATGTGGTCATGTAGTATATAGTGTTATCACATATACAACAATTATTGAGAAAAATCTTCACTTAATTGTGTTTTTATATTTTCTTTGCTTATATTCTTTTACTTTTCAGGTAAATTTAGAGAAGAATTTAAAGCTGCATTTTCATGTTGTTGCCTTGGTGTTCACAACAATCAAGAAGATCATCTGATACGAGGTAGAGCCAACACTGACAGCAGAAAATCATTAACTACACAGATCAGCAACTTTGATAATATTTCAAGACTTTCAGAACATGTAGTCCTTACAAATATTACAACTTTGAATGCAAATGGAAGTGGACCTATTCACAACTGGTAAAATTTTTTACAGAAGACATCTATCAGAAATACAAATTTGGGACTGACAAAAATGGACATCTTAAACTGGTATATTTATTTTTAAATAAAAACTCACATGGTATGCAGGGGTGCAAAAATGTCAAAATGTAAGCATATTTATATTAAATACAGGGTAAAATGATGAAATAACCCATATGCCCTGTAATGTTTAGAGTTTTTTATTGGTACTTTTTAGTTGTATATCATCTAAAATCCAAGCATACTCATTAATGTCACTATTGGATTTAATGCATGCATATTGCATTTACTAAATTATTTTGACTTATTGTATAGTAGATCAGTCTACCACAGGACTGGCCATTATGATATTTTGTCATCAGGGCAGCCATGAGGGAATGCTGGTAATTTCATTTGAATGTGACCTGTACATGTAAAAGCCCTAGGAAAAAAAGAAGCAAAAAAACAAACAAAAAATAACAAAAAAACTGTAAACTATGTGTTATGGTGTGCCTGCAACAAATTTTCAACTTTTAGACTGAAAAAAGCTGGATAATCGTATTGTATAAAGTCTTATTGGAGAGCTTTTATAAACGTGCTTGGTTTGCATCAATGGTTCTTAATACAGTATTCAAATCAGACAAATGGCTCACATTTTGTTAAAATCCCTACTTGGCATATGCCTAAATACTGGAATGTTAGTGTTCCTTTAGGTCTGGGCTAGGAACCATTGGTCTAATTGTTTAGTGGACAGAACTTGTGGCCATAGATCAGTAACTCACTGTAAATTTTATTGTACCTATTGCTGTTAACTCACAGACTAACATAATTGTATTGGTGCTCTTGTAACTATGTAAACAGTTGAAATACACTAAAGAAAAATCATTTTGTGTCACTTTAATAGTGGCATGCTGGGTGATGAGATGGTACAGTAACTATACAGAATTACACTTGCTTCTTGTAATATATGCTGATGTTCTCCAGCTCATTTGCACTATAACTTTCACTATCCTAAACACAAAGTTTTATTTTTTTAAGACATTGTAAACTTTAAAACTGTATTTATTTATTTTTTGTGTGTTTTGTGCTGTTCCTTAGTCTGTATTTTGTATATAGTTTGGGCTTTACGGCAGCACCACTACTTAGAAATGCATGTTCTGAGCGTGCCCCCAATTCCCCTACCTTTTTTAAGATATAACATCTTCTATTTAATGTCTAACTCTTACCTGAATGTTCCTAGACTCCTAATACCTTTTAATATTCGTGAATACATGACAAAAGGGCTGTAAACATAAACCTATTTAAATATTTGAAATGGAATAAAGCAATGGAATCCCAATCTATAAATAATGCATATATCCTTTATAAATCTCCTAATTTCGCCTTTGTTGACAAAACAGTATCAGCCGGTGTCCTTATGAAAAAGTTATTTTGTAAGATACTATACTTTCAGATATACAACGTTATGTTCTTCTGTGTGGTACATACAATGTAAAAAGAATTTTATTAAAATCAGCTAAAAAATATAAAATATATGGTAAAATTTAACACTTTATGAAAATTACATGGGTAGCATGTAATCACTTTGGGTGGGATTTAAATGCAAATCGTCACAAAATAAGTAAATAATATTTGTTTCATGACTTGCTTACAGGCTCCTAAAATTATGTCAACTCATGGTAGGCTTTTAATAAGTACATAAAGCTTATGAACTGCAAAATAATATAATTATTTTTTAATATGATTTTTTATAATTTGTTTTATCGACAATTTTTTTTTTAGCTTGAGGAGATGCCACAATGCATCAAAATTGTGCACATGTGTGTATAAATAGATACCAGTATTACAATTACAAATGGTAAATCAAAAATATATTCTTTTATCTTAAGACTATAAAACACAAAACATTTATTGTAAGATGACATATATTTTACTTTTCACATTGAGGTATATGTGCTATTTGGATAAGTTTTGAAATTCTCTGCTTTAGAAGTTTACGTTGAAGAGAAAAAAATAATGTCCCAAAGATGACACAACCATGTCATCATTAGTCTTTACCTAGAATCAAGAATGTGTCAGCAATCCATTGATCTTTAATCAGAAAGTAGAAGCTACAATATACCAATCAAACAATGACAAGGAAAGGATGCCTATCTATATAAACAAGGAGAATTATAGAAAATACAGTACACTAGATTTTGAAAGTGATAATCCCCAACCTGAAGTCCCTCTTAACCTTAAACCTCCCTGTTGTTAGTTTCCCCTAACCTTAGAGGGAAACTTTCATATTGCACGAAATTTTAACTTTGAAATGCTTCTATAACGTTCTAACCTTTTTTTCATGTGATGCTCTGTTTTTGTTCAAATTTATATTTAGAATATGACATTGCATTCCAGTTAAAGGCACACCTTGGACCCCTAAAGCACTTCAGATTGCTTGAGTAATTTATGTGTGAAAAATGTGTCCTTCATTTATGCATTTCACAAAACGTGCAGATTTCAATAGAATTTGGCACTGTTATAAATCAAGCTGGTTACAGCTCATGGCTGTCAATTAGATAATCTTTCTGGTTTGTTTAGCTCAGTGGAATTAAACCCAAGATCCAGTCAATTGCCCAGAGCACCTGTCTTGCAAAGACATCTCTAAACTGTATTGTGAAGTCAGTGATTGGACAGTCAAAGAAAGTCTGGGCTGGGAAGAACAGGGAGGGCTTGCAAGGAGGATTTTAGCTTTTGCACATTGTTTTTAGAAGTACCCCCAATGAAAAAATGCATCATTAAATGCATTTGTTGTGTTCATTGAGGGTATATCTACTAAACAGTATATATTTATTTAATTATTACTTTTCTTATATTTGGGCAGCAGTGTATCCCTTTAAATCCAAGCAAATGAAGAGCAAGCATTGAAATGAAGAGGAGACATAGAGACATTGTTTCATTTCTCCTCTACTCTGTATGCTTTCGCTATGCTATAAGCTATGTGCAAAGGACATATCTTATACCAATGATTGATGAGGAACTAAGATGTAAGCATTCAAAAGAAAGATACAGAGGTGTGATTTTCTACATGTAATTTTAATTTTCACACCACACAAATATGTGTTTGTTAAATAAAAGATACATAAACATAGTATTAAATATCCTGAGAGTGACAGTTCCCTTTTAAACACAATCTGACTACCACATTGGTAAAAATCTTTTAATCCTAACATTACCCTAAATTTAACCTTTTTCTAATCTTACCTTTATTTAAACTGCCTCTTAATCCTAACCATATCCTAATTCCCAGCTAAAGTGTCTGCAAACTGGAACACAATTACTCCTAAAAGGTACAATTTATATTGTAGTTAAAGGAACTTTAAATCGAATATTGTAGTTAAGAGAACCATAAGCAAATACAAATTTATAACCTTAACGGTTTTGTGTTTCTATCTCTATTTAAAAACAGGTCCCTGCCCTCCCTCCTTTTTGCCGTATGAAACAATAAAATAAATGATTTTACATTGCTGAAAATCCCTCGGAACTGCTTGCATCTCTGCCAACATAGACACCATGGAAGAGGCAAATAGAGCATTGTGGACTTGATGTGCACAAGTGTTGCATGGGCATCCAAGCTTCCCCATAGAATAACAATGAATCAATGCTTTACTGTAGGGGCATCCCCGGTCACTGCCATGAAGGTGCCTCTAGTGGCTGTTAATATGACAGTCTCTAGAGGAGGATTTAACCCTGCAGTTTAAACATTGCAGTTACCTAGAACCTGTTATGTTTTACATTGCAGGGTTACTTGGACAGGACAATGCATCAAGACCATTTAATTGCAATGAAGTTACCTGGGGGACTTTAGTGGTCCTTTCTACCAAACACAAATGTATATTTGTGCGTTGCTGTCAGGTGAATACATATGCAAGCAACATATTTTAATATGTCATCTTAAAATAATAGTTTTTTAGTTTTACTGATTTTAAAGGACATTTGGAAAATTCAGTTTTAATATATTTAATAGTGTAAGGCATGGTGTAGGGAATATTTTGCTTTGTTGGTTGCTGCGTTCTCACATTTTGATTGTCAAGAAATACAGTAATAACTTTTTTATTGGAATAATTATATTTTTATAAATGCAAGAATTCTTATTTCCTTTTCAATACATAAGCAATACTGACAAACTGAATGAAAATAATGCTTTAAACATAAATGATATAGCATACAATAAATATATACAATATATAAATACCACAGACAATTAATGGAAAAAAAACATGGATGCAAAGTCATATACTATGAGAGAAGTAAGCCATAAATTGCAACTCTATATGCTTACTCTAGGTGTGATGATGTCTGATTATCCTACAATGCTTTGTTTTTATAAAACTATTGATGGATTTTTTTTCAGTGTTTGTTTTAGATGATTTAGATTTTTTTCAGTATGTGAATTTTTATCATATTAAGTGCATTGTATTAGTAGTATAGGCTGAACAGACATATGCATGATTGCAATTGTAATTCCTAGGGGCCTAAATAAAAATATAGTTTTTATAACTTTACAAGCGACTTTTGCAATGCTGCTTGAAAAAAAAGTGAGACCACGAAATGTGGGTTGGCGGGTGAAGAAAAGGGAGAGAATGGAAAGCACAGGTTTAAATGCCATTTATCCTAAAACACATACCATGTTTAAAATCCAAAGGGCAGTTAAAAGTCTTCTTATAGTCTTAAAGGACCTCCACCGTTTTATTAGGATGTTGTAATATCAGTGAAAAACTCCAAAATACAGAATTTCACATATTTCTAAATAAATATAAAAGTACTAGTGCAAAAAGAAAAGAAAATAATCCATTAAATAAAGTTGGAAAAAACACTGACCAAAATTACTATACATCAAAAGTGAAAAACAAGTATTTGTTTACTAAAAACAACACAAATATAGTTAAAATTCAAAAAGAAAAGTATCGGCACTTCATGGAAAGTGGATTTGCATGTATATATGCAGCAAAACACAAAAAAAAACACAAACATGAAAAACACGGTATAGTTGTGCATTTTAATTTACAATTCTAATTCAAATTAAAGGGACACTCCAGTGCCAGGAAAACAAAAACACTCCACTTCCATCCCCCGCCCCCAGTTGCTGAAGGAGTGAAAACCCCTTCAGTCACTTACCTGAGACCCCCGCCGATGTCCCTCGGCGGTGGTTTCGGATCGCCGCCGCTCCTCCTCTTCCTTACGTCAGCCGGTGGGCGAGACTGAACCCGCCCGCCGACTGAAGAGACCTAATGCGCATTAGAGCTCTCCATAGGAAAGCATTGAAAATGCTTTCAATGCTTTCCTATAGGGAATTGAGCGACGCTGGAGGTCCTCACCTGTGCTATAGACACGAAAGTGCCCTCTAGTGGCTGTCTAGTAGACAGCCACTAGAGGAGGAGTTAACCCTGAAAGGTAATTATTGCAGTTTATAAAAAACTGCAATAATTACACTTGCAGGTTTAAGGGTAGTGGGAGTTGGCACCCAGACCACTCCAATGAGCAGAAGTGGTCTGGGTGTATGGAGTGTCCCTTTAAGTATAAGCACTCACAAGAATGGAGCCAGGATTAGACTCGCAATTAAAATGCCTGTGGGTTGTATCAGCTACTTATTAGCCACTTATGAATCTTCTTTAATCAATATCTTCCACTTATATAGTAGTCATAATTTACATATAAAAACATGGGAATAGGAGATAGTGCCGATACTATGTACTATAGGGATATGTATATAAAAGATATCACACTCACATGCTCCTCAGCCAGTTGTTTAAATATAGGCACAACCTTATAAAGCCAATTGGAGACAAATGTTACTGCATAAGAGATGTTCCAGGCATAAAAAAAAAAAAAAAAAAACATTTTAATGTTAAAACAACATATAAAGGATACCAACTTAAAGAGGCTTCCCCAGTTGGTCAGGACAATACAACAATTCTAAACACATATAGAAATACTAGCACAAAAAGAGTTAAAGAAAAAATGGGGCATCATTTGGTTTTGTGAGACTCACATCAAATATAGAAAATATTGCCTGTGTGTGATATTAAAGGACCACTCTAGGCACCCAGACCACTTCAGCTTAATGAAGTGGTCTGGGTGCCAGGTCCCTCTAGGATTAACCCTTTTTTTTTTATAAACTTAGCAGTTTCAGAGAAACTGCTATGTTTATAATAGGGTTAATCCAGCATCTAAAGCCTCTAGTGGCTGTCTCATTGACAGCTGCTAGAGGCGTTTGCGTGCTTCTCACTGTGAAAATCACAGTGAGAAGACGCCAGCGTCCATAGGAAAGCATTATGAATGCTTTCCTCTGAGACAGGCTGAATGCACGCGCAGCTCCTGCCGCGCATGCGCATTCAGCTGAAGATGAGAAGAGGCGGAGAGGAGGAGGAGAGCTCCTCGCCCGGCACTGGAAAAAAGGTTAAGATTTAACCCTTTCCTCGCCTCCAGCCCGGCAGGAGTGGGAATATAGACAAAATTACATCACAATTCCTTACAAAGCCAATATGCATTCATTAGAGAAATCTTACGTACATCTACAAGATATGTAGTTGATAGTGAAGACAGTTATTTGAATGCATGTTTGCATTTGAGTGTGTGCAAATTCAAGTGATAGCATGTGTATGTCACCAGTGTAAATGTTTATGTCTATGTGTTTATGTACATCCATGCTTGCAAAGATAATGCACTAGTATGGATGTGTTTAGTTAACCAATGTAGATTAGTGTGTGTTGCATAGATAATGCACTGTCAATTTGTGTTTTTATGTGTGTTTGTTTCTGTGTCAGTAAATGTAATTTCAAGGGGCGGAGCCTAGCTGTGAAACTGATCAGACGCGTAAAGCTTGAGCTCCTGCTTTAATCAACATAATTGCCTTTTTAAGCCAATTTGGGGGGCTTATTTGCTCACACTTGGACATATCCACAAGAAGGGAAGCCAGGGGAAGTGGAATCATACCTTTCTTGACCACCCCCATTGACAAGTGCCCAAGACTCCTGTTGCGGCCTACTGGGGCCTTGATGGAGAGGCGGTTGATCTCCTTGCGACCTGGCCCTACAGGTGGACCTGGTTTGCAATTGCTTACCACAGCAAGCGAGCAAAGGGACATCACGAGCAAAGCCACAACATGGCGGGAGTCCCTCTCATAGATCCACGTGGCATGAGTCCCCGTTCCTCCGACCACCCTCAAAAGGGGTTAGCCTCGGACTGTCATGGAAACCGAGCCTGTGGCACACAGATGATGGTCCTCACCATGGCCTGGCGCTGGAGAGGCACCCAACCCTGGCACCAAACCCCTCCAAGACACACCAGCATCCTGCTACCTGCTGGAATCGGCTGAGCCTAGAGGACTATTAATGGACACCTCCCCCCATTCAGCAACACCTTACCTACTACACAGCATCTCTTTACACCTAAATCTGACTATTCCTCATGCTGCATCTCTGCATAAGAACACATAGGTGTAGTATTAAAGTGGTATAAGTGGTCAGCCGAGGTTTCCCCTCTTGAAATCAGCTTGTTACTGTTAAGACCTGCAGTGGTTATGGTACTGCGGTCTTCTATTCCTTTCCCAATAGCTGAGCATAAATGATTATAACTGCAGTTAGGAGGTAGAGGAATAGTGTAGATGAATGCAGCTTCCAAGACGTTTCTCCCCATCAAGTAGAATATTCATAGAAACATAGAAACATAGAGTGTGACGGCAGATAAGAACCATTCGGCCCATCTAGTCTGCCCAATTTTCTAAAAACTTTCATTAGTCCCTAGCCTTATCTTATAGTTAGGATAGCCTTATGCCTATCCCATGCATGTTTAAACTCCTTTACTGTGTTAACCTCTACCACTTTAGCTGGAAGGCTATTCCATGCATCCACTACCCTCTCAGTAAAGTAATACTTCCTGATATTATTTTAAACCTTTGTCCCTCTAATTTAAGACTATGTCCTCTTGTTGTGGTAGTTTTTCTTCTTTTAAATATAGTCTCCTCCTTTACTGTGTTGATTCCCTATATTTAAATGTTTCTATCATATCCCCCCTGTCTCGCCTTTCCTCCAAGCTATACATGTTAAGATCCTTTAACCTTTCCTGGTAAGTTTTATCCCGCAATCCATGAACCAGTTTAGTAGCCCTTCTCTGAACCCTCTCTAAGGTATCAATATCCTTCTGAAGATACGGTCTCCAGTACTGTGTACAATTCCCCAAGCATTAGCCTGGAATTCATGAAGGGTCTAACAGGAATGCATTTTATTGATGCCACACTGGCTTTTATGATAAATCCTCCTGCAAGAGGACCTCCCACAGTAAACAAAGGCAATAACCAATCAACATACAGATTTACAGTAACCCCCGCCCTCTCTCTGCCAGGGAGATATTGAGATAAGTTAAGGAATAACCCAATTATCTCCAGGCAGAGGGCACACAATTTTTTTACCAAAATTTAGAACATCCCTTTCCACACAAGGTATCCCCACAAATTAAATATCCCTGATAGCCCCGATCTGGGGGACCAACATATCCAAATTTCACCCAGATCGGTTCAGGGGTTCTTAAAAAGTATGGAAGTCACAAGTTACCGACCACACACGAGGCTTCTGCCCAAAACAGTTCCACGAATTCAGCATGTGCGGTCGGTCAATTCAGAAAAAGGCATAAAACTAATAAAAGTCCCAAATGGATCCTCCTGGCTCATAGGAGTGATTGCTCCCCTTTTCCGTATGAACAAAACTACCGAATGGCGCTCTCCTGGCTGTCCGGCAACTAAAGGAAGCAGGCGTTCGGTAGTTTCAGCAGTGGTTCGGGAGGTCGAGTGTCCGATTTTAGTTCCAGACACTCGATGACAAAGTCCCGCTGCCTCCTTTCGTGCAAACAAGATGGCCACCATTTTCTGTTCCACGTGGAATTCAGCTATACAAACAGCAACCACCCAGAGAGCGCTTAATGGATGGTTCTTTTGAAGTAAATGCGCCAGGAGGGTGGTTGGGGTTCGGTAGTTTTAAAATACCGAACTAATAGATCCAACATGCACAAAATACTGCAGAAAAGCCTGAACATAGGAGAAAATACGAACACTATTTTCTTCACAGTTACATATCACATGTTTCCTAAAGTGATTGCTATTGCTTACAATCTGTAACGTATGACCTACCTATACAGTCCTGGCAATCCACCTACCAGTGATAAACTCTATCAGGGCAGTAACTATACTCTCTGTTCATCAATGGTTAAAACTATACTCAATCCACCTGTTAATATAGCCTGATCCTTTTAAGCTATCACTATATCTAGTTATAACACTAGTTTGGCAAGCAGTATTATTATTGTTTTATTTACTCTCTTCGTTTTCTTATTATGTTCCTTCAGTAGCGTGAGGTCTACTCTCTCTCGTAAGTCAAGCCCCAATGGCACAAATAACCTGATTTCACTAAGTCAGCATAATACTAATTTTACTTACCTTAGTCTAGACAGTTTACCCTTGTGTAAGAATGTTATATTATCAACCTAGACGCATACCCATAGCCTGTTACCAAGCCTGAGATATACACTAAAACAAAAAAAAGAGATGTCTTTCTTGTTTGGAGTAATACACGTCTAACCCTGTATGTTGACCATGATGCCAAGCTGAATTGCTCTGAATTACTATTTTTCTCTTCTGTATAATGCTATCATCTCAATAAAAAGAAAGATTGACAAAACAAAAAGGACATGTAATTTCAAGGCTATATGTACGTACAAGACTGTGTGTGAGTGTAATGATATATTTTTGAGTGCTTCAGATATCTGAAAGCAGGATATATTTGTGTTTTGGAATTATTGTTAATATAGAGTTTTATTGTGTAGAATGCAAGTGTATATGAATGCAGGGGTGTATGTATGTGCTGATTTTGTTTGTAATGCTAAATGCCTGTTTTTGTTTTTGGACTCCTTGATCTCCTATATTCTGTGTTACTCTCCAAATGCCAACCATCCATGTCTCCTCATCCTCTACCACACCTGTTTATTACCTTATTCATCCACTTGTGTCTCTTTTCATCTTCCTCCACTTATTTATCAATTAATTATCTCCATCCTTGTGTCTCTGACCTATTTCCTCTCACTTGATATATGTATCCCATTCCCCCCACTCATATGCCTGATCATTTCCATCCACACAGAGCTTTTATCAGATCAGTGGTTAATGCTTTGGACATCTGTGGTACCTTGCATGGAGAGTTAGAAGGAAGGAAAAAATATGGTATGGGATACTAAAATTTCTATATTTACAATTGCAAAAATATTTTTATTAAGTTATTATTTTATTAAAATTTAGCATGTTTCATATTTTAGTATTGCCTATTTATTTAGATAGATAGATTAGACAGATAGATTAGATAGATAGATAAGATAGATGACAGATAGATAATTCTATAAAAAAAAGTAATAACTTTTTTTATTGGAATAGTTAAACAGAGACAAAAAGACAGGCATGCAAGCACATGAAAAAAATAATAATAAAAACAGACACCCAAATTATTGTTGAATTCTGTGTGCGCATGCTGAACTTTTTAGCACTGCAGCACATAATACTACTAAAGGTTTTAACATGAATACGAGGTAGAAATACAACCCAAAAAGTCTATACCTAAATGAGAAGAAAGGTTAAGTAATATTTTGCTGTTAGATATGCAATATTCATTTAATACAGTACATTTTATGGATAGTCAGTAAACATGAGGATGCCTATTATTTTATATTATGCATCATGTAAAATCTCATCTTTAATGATCAATATGTCTGATTTTAATTTTGCATTTGACTTGTTTTTTTCTCTTTTTGCTGTATGTTGCAAATTAGTCAAAATTATAATTGAATAAATATAGGCTCTGCTGTGGAGAATTATTTTGGTACTGCATTCCTGGGAAAGACTGCATGGCAAATCTAAGATGGCGACCGTGCCGCAAACTCCACAGCATCAAGAGGGCTCAGAGATCTAGTGGTGGAGAGAGCACTTCGAGGCACAGTTTAATCAGATCTGCCAGGCATTTTGGAAGTGCATATAATGTAGACCCCCATTCAAGTGCATACAATGCAGACCACCTGCTGAGAGGGAGGATGTGCCTGTTCCAGGTCTGGGCAGGGGCCCCATCCGAAGGTGCGCTCAACTCTCCCCCCATGCTTTTGGGCAAAGCTCTGAGATAGGAGACCTACCTCAACTTCACGTGGCCAAGCCGCAGCCTCCCAGGGCTATTCAGTGATCCGTCTCAGCCTGCCTCAACGCATCCCCCCAGAGTGACACAGCAAAAGAGACAGGCCAAACATCCAACACAGCAGTTAGGACTACTGACCCAGACAGCAGAGACACAAGCCTCTACAGCCCCAGCATGTCCAGCCTTCCCAGGTCACCTCTAACTTCAATCATGTGGGGCGCGAGATTGAGAAACTGTGGAGGAGTGATCCGGACGTGATCACCCTTACAGGGAAGACTTAGCTGCACTGTCTCGGGACTTGGGCTCGTTGGGTCGTCTTACCAGGCTGGCTGACAGCGAAGACAGTCCTCCATCCATAGACACTGGCTAGGTGCCTCATGACTATTAGTAGCAGCTAGAATGTTTTCTTGTAGCTCTTTCTGTGCACAATGACTATTCCTGCTAAGCTGTGCCCCTCTATCATAATGCTCCAGCTGCTTACCTGTAACACCTCTACCTGAACACCCAGTGGCTATTGTCTCATGCAACTATCTGCAGTTCTAAACAAAACATGGCAACAAAGAAACAAATTAAATGGTCCCTCTTTAAAAGTCTGCATAGTTAGTTCTTAATACTGTGTATTGCCCCCTTTAGCATCAATGACAGCGTGCAGTCTTTTGTAATAGTTGTCTATAAGGCCCCTAATTCTTGCATGTGGTATGGCTGCCCATTCATTTTGGCAAAATACCTCCAGGTCATACAAAGTCTATGGACGTCTTGCTTGAACCACACGTTTGAGATCTACCCAGAGTGGCTTGATGATAATAAAGTCAGGAGACTGTGATGGCCACTCCAGAACCTTCACATTTTTCTGCTGTAACTACTAGAGAGTAAACTTGGAATTGTGCTTAGGGTCTTTGTCATGCTGGAAAGTACAAGAGCATCCAATGCGCAGAATGCAAATTGTCTGCCAGTATTTTCTGATAACATGCTGCATTCATCTTGCCATCAATTTTCACAAGATTCCCAATGTCTTTAGAGCTCCCGTCCCCTCCTTCTCAAAAACATCAGTGAGCTACCACCAGCATGTGCTGCTAATCAAATGCATTTAATTAATTATGCAGCCACAGGACATGGGAACTTTGAGTCGACCATGAACTCCTCTGTATACAAAAGTATTCTAGAGTCAAACGTAAGGCCATCTGTCCGACAGCTAAAGCTTGGCTGGAACTGGGCGATACAATAGCACAATGATCCTAAGTACACCAACAAATCTACAGTAGAATGGCTGAAAAAATTTAGAAAATCAAGGTGTGTGGCAATGGTCCAGTGAAAGTCCAGACCTTAGCCCGATTAAAATGCTGTGGTGGGGCCTTAAGAGAGCTGTGCATTAACAAATGCCAGCAAATCTCAATTAACTGAAGCAACATTGTAAAGAAGGAACAGTTGATTGTTGTTATGTCCTGATATGTAAAACCATAGACTATAAAGAGGGTGCACTACTTTTTCTCACGGCAGTATATCACATAGTTTGGTTATGCCAGTTGTATAATATAGTTGACACAAATAACAATATGTTATTATTACTGGAACATGATGCATTGCTATATGTAAAAATACAAGTTGTGTAATACAGGAAATATTTCAATAATCAGCATTTCTGTCTCTCACTTAGGTGAACTAGCATTTAATCAATAAACATATAGATAGTATTACCACTATTTTGTGCATGCAATCTAGTTGCATAAGACAACTACTAGAGTATATGAGTAGTGGTTAAAGGGACACTCCACTTCCCAAACACAAAATAAATAAAAAAAAACTGTTTAGTAGAATACCTTGAATCAAAACTTGCATGCATTTAATTAGGCATTTTTTTATGTGGTGGTATATCAAAAACAGCTTGACAAATCTGTATTTCTCTTGTCTCCTGCCTTTGCAAGCCCTTACCTTCTTCCCTAGCCAGGATTTTCTATGGCTGTCCATTAACAGACTTTCAAAAGCAACTCAGTGAGAAGTCTTTGCAAAGCAGATGTTCTTGGCAATTGCTGCCTCTTGAGTTTACCTCCACTAAGCTAACCAAACCAGGAAGTAATACGACTCTTTGGCTGACTGACAGCCATGCGGTGTAACCAGATTATTTAATAAAAGTGTAAATTTCTATTGAAATCTGCACTTTTTGTATAACTGAAAAAAAGAGGACGCAATCTTCACACAAAGCTTTTCAGCAGGCTAAAATGATTTAGGAATCAGGAGTGTCCCTTTAAGAGCCACTTGTTGGTTTTCTCTTCTTTTTAAGCTATAGCTAACTTGTACTTTTTTCCAGTTTTTATTTTTATATTACTTTGTTTTATTTTTGTACCATTGTATAAAGAAAAAGTAAACTCTTGTGTGGGATACCTCTGTGAAGAATCACCCTCCATTCATTCGATTCATTCCCTCCCTGCTATTTTATTCGTTAAATGTATTTCCTTTACTGCTGGTTTATTCGGTATTTTCAATTCGTTATAATCCCTTGTTCGGTAAAATAGCTAACTATTTTACCGAACGAGGACCACCCTGGGTAGCAATTAGAACATAGAATCCTGTGTTATTACCTGAAACCGCAAGCTAATTGAGTGCTCCTAGGTGGCCGCCATTTCGGGACACGAACACGTGGCAAGAACAATGGATGGCGGCCATCTTAAACTCCAGAACGGCCGGCCAGCAGGACTTAGGCGTCGAGCGTCTGGAACTATTTTCGGCATGGCTTTCCAGCAATCCCCGGTCCCCCATGGAAGTCCCGTCTGACCCATTTTTACGAACTGTATCCGAATGGCGTTCGGGAGTTTCAATCTACCGAACGAGGGGAGCACTCTCAGGTAACCAGTTACATTACATGTATGGTAGATTTCGTGTAAATTGTCCCAAACAGAGACCAGCTCGCACCACTGATTTCATGGAACTCTGAGTCGGCTACAACCTCGTGGCGAGCCATTCAAACTTCCACACGGTATAACTCCAAAATTACCGAACGGATTCTCATGAAATTTGGATATGTTACTCCCATCACCATCAGCTACCCAGCTACCCATTATATTGATATATTGATATTTGTAAAGTATAGTTTTAAGAATTGTGAAAATTTTTACTTTTCTGTCCAGGTGATAATTGAGTTTGATAAGCTTCTCAAACCCAATTATCTAGCCTGGCCCAGAGGAGGAGTCTGTTACTGTATAAATTGAATGCCTGTTGCTTCCAGTAAATCAGTCTTGTTCCAGCATTAAGCTTTGGCTCATGTGTGGATTATTTGGCGATACCAGCGTTATTTTACCCTGTGGATTATTGTGATTATTCTGCTATTGGGGAAAAAGGGAATACTAGACAGTGATACAGATTGCAACCATCACAGCCTCATTAAATAGCTTTGAGGTAACATTTTGTTATCGTTAAATGACATCCTTAATAATATTGTAAAATGCTGCTGAATAAGTTATTGCTATATAAATGCAAATAATTATAATAATAATAGTAATAATAATAAATAACAACAAGCCTAACACAAATTCTAACAATGTTATTCAAAGATAAATACACTATTCATTTTATTTCAGTGGCTATTGATCTTTTTTTTTACCATTGTTTGAAGAAAAAATTTAGTAATGTGTAGAATGCCAAAGTTAATAGCTTCTAAGGAACAAGACTACCACAAACATAATTTATATAATGCAGGGAACTGATTAAAATTATAAACAAACAAAAAAGACTATTCATTAGATTGTAGGGGCCATTTAAGATTTAAAAAGTATAGATTTTTAAATAAATATTTTAAGTGGGAATAAATATATAAGTAGAAATCTTGTTGAATGTAATTTACACAGAATAATGTGATTTCTCTCATTTCATGTGACTCCTATTACTGTCATGGAAATTAGGCCACGTCTTAGGCCAGCTTTCGTTAATCATTAAAATTCTCACAAGTCAATATATTTTTTTTATGAATGGAAGTGAATTGTGTGTGAATTATAGTGTTGGAATGAAAGTTACTAAAGTCACTGAACACTCACAGATCAGAGGATTTTGACAGGAAAATATGCAATGCACCTTCATAAACAGTCTGTTGTACTTGTTAAACAAACATCCATTTATTTGCAATATTTACATAGCTATTAACTGAAATGGGAATTAAAGGTGAATTCAACTGGAATTTAAAATTTAAGGCCAAAGTAATGAAACTGGAAGCTAAGCTTACTTAAAGAAAACATTTAGTTTCTCTATTTTGGCCTTCAATTTGAAATCAATTTTTTAATTCTCGCTGTACAAAATAACATAACTGGAGCAGATTAATAACGTAAAACATGAAAACAAATAAAACATGTATATTCAATAATCTACTACACAGTGCTCTTAAATAAATGTCCCATAACAACTTTGCTGCAATTTTTACATTTTTTTTTAGGGGGGTCCTCCCCCCCCCTCCATTTTTTTTATTACTTTGACACGTATAATTCATTTTAAACATTTCTTTGTATCACAAAATAAAATGAGCCATAGTCAACGGTAGTATTTGTTATTTTAATTGGAATTATCAGCAGGTACTTCCAGTACTGGTTGTTTCCTTTATTAGTCATTAATGTTTCTACTGTTATTACTATAGAGGTTTTGAATTTACCTATTTTGTAGATTTTCATAATTCCACAATTTAGTACAATTGTTGTTTAATATGTTTTGTAAACAGAACAAAGCAAATGTATACAGTATATCTTGAAAGCTGAATTATGGTTTAGTCGAGCAAGCTAGCCTAAACCCAATTTAAAAAAAAAAAGTCTATTCTATAAAACACAAATGTTACAAAGTAATTTATGTGATCATAAAAAACTGAAATGTTAGTTTGAATCTGTATTTGCAGGGTTTGATTGTTATGCTGTAATTTAATCCAAAATGCAAAAAATGTATTATATGCATATTGATGTACAGAGATGTTTTGCTTACATATTGTAAAAAGTACTGAATGTTTTTAAAATATGACTAAAATGTATATGAATTTGTATAGATTTGTTTTTTTAGTATCTGTTGCAGTGGACTGATTCTGTTTAAACAATCTATTTGCATTGCGTAATATATATATATATAATATGAGTCCTATAAAGAGGCACATTGTGAAAAACTGCCACTAGATAATTTAATATGATAAGTGACATAAACTAGTTAGGTGAACAGAAACAACTAAGCACTGATATCATTTATAACAGTATGAAATATTTTTCTCTCTTCATGGAAGCTTTACTTCCTAAAGATAAACTTGTTAAGATCACAAAAAACAACGTTTAAACAGCATTGTCACTTAAAAAAATAAACAGTGTTTTAATTTACTAATATAAGACAGATTGTATGTTTTAAGGTATTCTATTATCATATTTTCTGTGAAATATCACTTTTGAACATTTCATAAATATATTGGTTCAACTTGTAAGATGTGATTTTTTTAATGCATGTAAATTCTATTTATTTTTTGCAACTTTTCAACATGTGCTTAAATATAGAGTACACAGGGGCGGACTGAGAACCCTCAGGGCCCCCGGGCAAAATAAATCAAGGGCCCCCTTACAGGCCCCACCCATGCTCCGCAGCAAGCGCCACCCTTGTCCCACCTCCATGCACCGCCTCCAGCCACACCCTACACAATCTTTAGACACAAGGAACAAAAGTGCAATCATCCCTTTGAGGCCCCAGTAGAGACTACAATTGAGGGCTAATGGGCCATGGAGGGGGGTCTTTCTAGCAGAGGCTATCTCAGTGTCCTTTAGAGAGTGTGTTAGAAATAATCCCCTCCAGGCCCCATTAATAGGCTTGGAAGGGGGTCTTTCTAACGGAGGCCATCTCAGCGTCCATTAGATAGCCTCTGCTGGAAACAGTCGCCTCCAGGCCCCAGTAGAGACTACAACTGAGGGATAATGGGCCATGGAGGGGGGGTCATTCTAGCAGAGGCTATCTCAGTGTCCTTTAGAGAGTGTGTTAGAAAGAATCTCCTCCAGGCCCCATTAGAGACTACAATGGAGTCTAATGGGGCCTGAAGGGGGGTCTCTCCAACACTCTGGTTCCTATTCACAATATAGCAACACAACATAGCTCGCTGATCCCTAGGCCAAGTTGGCTCCTCTTACCTTAATTACTGTTGCTGGGCTTGCTGGAATTACAGTCTGTGGGCTTGCTGGAAGGCTGTGGACTTGCTGGCTGCGACTGACAGGCTGTGGCTTGCTGGCAGGCTGTGGGCTTCCTGGCTACTGCCGGCAGGCTGTGGGCTTGCTGGCAGCAGGTGGCAGGCTGTGGCTTGCTGGCTGCGGCTGGAAGGCTGTGGCTTGCTGGCTATAAGCCTGTGGCTTGCTGTAGGCCTGTGGGCTGGCTACTGGCCTGGCTGGCCTGTGGGCTGACTGGCTGGCCTGTGGGCTGGCTAACTGGTGGCCTGTGGGCTGGCTGGCCACTGGGGCACTTGTAGATTATTTAAAGAAATAATCCATGCACAATAACCACTACTGCTCTGTGTAGTGGTTATGGTGCCAGGAGGGCCGGGACCCCCTCCCAGAGTAAGTAGGCAAACCGTTTAAGAACAGTTTGACAACTTACCTGGGGACTGCTGGGATATGGGGCTGTCGTAGGGTATAGGAGCAGTGGTGCAATGTGTGAGGGGTGCAGTGTGTGTGAAAGGTTCAGTGTGTGTGGGGGATGTAGTGTGTGAATGTGTAGGGTATGTGGGGTAATGTGTGTAGCAATGTTAGTATGGGGGGCTGTGTGTGTGTGTGAGGCAATGTGTATGGTGTGTGTGGGGGCAGTGTGTGTGTGGGGGCAGTGTGTGAATGTGTATGGTGTGTGTGGGGGCAGTGTGTTTATGGGGCTAGAGTTGACTCTCGCGAGAGCCGTAATGTTGCTGTGGTAACCGTGGCAACGCTCTGTGCTAGTGCAAGAAGGACCCAGAGGAGATGCAGGCTGAGCTCCCGGGTCCTCTCTTTCTCCCTCCCCTGCTGGCTGACCGCACGGTGCCTGTGGACCGGGGATAGAGATCGGCCGGCAGGGAAGGGCAATTGCCCCGATGCCCCCCTGGATCCACCAGTGATATATACAGCCCCTCTGTGTGCCTTTTTGTCTCTCTCCTTGTGTCTCTCTCTCCTTTCTCCGTGTCTCTCTCTTCCACTGTTTGTTTCTCCCCCCTTTCCCTGTCTCTCTCTCGCCCACATATCTCTTCCTCTCTGTCTCTTTCTCCCCTTCCCCCATCTCTCTATTCCCCCTTTTCCTCCCCCTGTGTCTCATTCTTCCACCTCTGTCTCTTTCTCCCTCCTCCCCCTGTGTCTCTCTATTCTCCCACTGTCTCTTTCTCCCCTCTTCCCCTGCATCTATCTATCCCCCCTGCCATTTACCGACAGAAGTCAGAGGGGGCCGGCCACGTTCCACACTGGAGCCGCCGGGCTGGGTGGCAGCCTCGCCGGTCCGGCGGAACTCCTGTACTGTCACTAATGCTGAGGACTGAAGGAGGGAGGAGCATGTCTCTCTCTCATGCTCCTTTGCGGTTACCACAATTCCCAGCACAGCAAGCATCCTGTCAATTTTCGGGAATTGTATTTCAACATTTTAATGTCAAAATGTGCAATATGTTTAAAGTGAAATATCTGCATAAAATGTTGAAACATTCTCATTGCCAAGAATTTACTCACACAAAGACATGATGATGACAGAGATTATGCATATTAAAAATTGCTCTTGTGGGGTTTTGCTACAACTGGAAGCTAACTAAATGTAACCTGTGGACTTCACTGTGGATTACTAAATTGTCATATCAAGGGCATTGCATATGTCTTCTAAAGGTGGTTTGCTGGTTTACTCTGTATTTTCAATTCGTTATAATCCCTTGTTCGGTAAAATAGCTATTTTACCGAACAAGGACCACTCTGGGTAGCAATTAGAACATAGAATCCTGTGTTATTACCTGAAACCGCAAGCTGATTGAGTGCTCCTGGGTGGCCGCCATCTTGGGACACGAACACGTGGCAAGAACAATGGTTGGCGGCCATGGTTGGCGGCCATCTTAAACTCCCGAACGGATTCTCCCCACTCTATTCTCCCACTGTCTCTTTCTCCCCTCTTCCCCTGCGTCTATCCATCCCCCTTCTCTGTTTTATTTTCCCCCCTCCCATTCACTGTGGATTACTAAGTTATCATATCAAGGGCATTGCATATGTCTTCTAAAGGTGGTTTGCTGGTTTATTCTGTATTTTCAATTCGTTATAATCCCTTGTTCGGTAAAATAGCTATTTTACCGAACAAGGACCACTCTGGGTAGCAATTAGAACATAGAATCATGTGTTATTACCTGAAACCGCAAGCTGATTGAGTGCTCCTGGGTGGCCGCCATTTTGGGACACGAACAAGTGGCAAGAACAATGGTTGGCGGCCATCTTAAACTCCCGAACGGCCGGCCAGCGGGACTTAGGCGTCAAGCGTCTGGAACTATTTTCGGCATGGCTTTCCAGCAATCCCTAGTCCCCCATGGAAGTCCCGTCTGACCCATTTTCATGAACTGTATATGAATGGTGTCCGGGAGTTTCAATCTACCAAACGAGGGGAGCATTCTCAGTTAACCAGTTACATTACATCTATGGTAGATTCCGTGTAAATTGTCCCGAACAGAGACCGGCTCGCACCACTGATTTCATGGAACTCTGAGTCGGCTACAACCTCGTGGCGAGCCGTTCAAACTTCCACATGGTATAACTCCAAAACTAACAAACGGATTCTCCCCACTCTATTCTCCCACTGTCTCTTTCTCCCCTCTTCCCCTGCGTCCATCTATCCCCCCTCTCTGTTTTATTTTCCCCCCTCCCATTCACTGTGGATTACTAAGTTATCATACCAAGGGCATTGCATTCTAAAGGGATGGCCAACATGGATGGTCTGATATTTTAAAGGGGATAAAACAATTTGGAGGTTGGTGCATATAGAAAAAAATATTTTTAAATTTTCATAAAAACAACACTAATGTTATACTGAATAAAATATGATAGCTTGTAATGTTATCTTAGCAAGCGCTACAAAACAATGTGATTCCCCTTTTTGAGTAAAATGCTTTTTTTAGACTAGCATTTGTAAATATGTTATGTGCCAATTAGAGTTGAGCGAACCCGAACTATAAAGCCAATCAACAAGCGGTTGATTCGTGTGCCCTTAGAAGCCATCACAGCCATGCCTACTAATGGCATGGCTGTGATTGGTCAGTGCAGCATGTGACCCAGCCTCTATTTAAGCTGGAGTTACATGAGCTCTTATTAGTGTAGGGAGAGGATGCTGCAGCTGTGAGGGACAGATTAGGAAACAATTCTGGTGTTGAATCTGCAAACTACAGCGATTATTTTTGTGGGTACTATACTGCATTTTTGTACCCTGTCCTGAGCCCAGTACCACAGAGAAATAAGCAATCAGTCTGTTTGTTAGGTGGGAACTTGCAACTGTATGTGTGCCAGGCACATTACTTTAATCCTGTTCTGGTAGCTCAGTGGGCAACATATAGTCATTTTTAAATACTGCTGTGACATTGCAGTTTGACAAATTCACATTTTTTGGTACTAAAAAGTAAATTTGGGGCGTGCACTTCATATCTGAGAGTCAAATAGAACCATCAAACACTGTTGTTACATCGCAGCTTGACCAATTAAAATTTCTGGGTGCTAAAAAGTAAATTTGGAGCGTGCACTTCATATCTGAGACTCAAATAGAACCGTCTAATACTGTGGTTACATCGCACTTTGAAAAATTCACATTTTTTTGGTGCTAAATAGTACATTTGCGGCCTGCGATGCATTTCTTGCAGTCCAATAAAACCCTCAAATACTACTCTTACATTGTTGGTTTAAAAAAAAAAAAAAAAATCACACTTTTTTGTGCTAAATAGAACATTTGCGGCCTGCGGTGCATTTTTTTCATTCCAATAAAACCCTTAAATACTACTCTTACATTGTTGGTTTAAAAAAAAAACAAAAAAAAAATCACACTTTTTTGAGACAGTGAAGTAATTGTATTACTTACGCCTGTCACACTATTGTGTGACCTCTAGAAATTTTTTCTCTTTAGGACACCGGCACTGCCTTACTGTCAGTGAACTTAATTTTATAACATGACAGGAGGCTTCCTATTTTGCATTAACTCTCTTTACTAAACTCCACAGCAGTAAAGAAAAACGTAAAGAGTAACAAATAAATCACTGAGCAGCATAGTATATAAGGGTCATGCTGCCTGTACACTTCCTCTTTCTTTACTGCTCCATCGCAGACAGGTCAGAATATCTGCTCCTCTGGAGCTTTATACATTTATACATTTATTGTCATTATCTATTTGTTCCATTCTATTGTTATTATCACTATCATTACTTTAATTTATTCCCTTTTATTTCTGTTCTGTACTGGGCTGTGGGACTAGGGGCTCTCTGTGGGTTTCTATACTCTTATCTGCCCCTCTGTTTATTTTGGGACCTTCCCTGGGCCTCCCCTCAGTCTCCCCAGGTCCCCCCACTGCCCCCCTAACCTGGAGTGCCCTCCTGGGCTCCCTCCTTGCGGCCGGAATCGTTCGCGGCCGTTTTCGCGCCGGCCTGCTTCCGCCCGCGGCCGGCCTCAAAATTTAGTCCCCGGCTTGCGGCCTACACTCGCGGCCGCCATTTTGGATCGCGGACATCTTAGTTTTGCCTCGTGCATCTCATTAGGGACTCAGTGTGGCTGTGCTAACTTGCTGTTACCTCTGCATTGCTGTTTTTCACACCCTTTGTGTCTCACACCCCTGTGACTGAAGGATTACCTGCTCAGCACTCCATCTAGCTGCTATCACTCTGCTACTCAGCGTCTGTGCCTCATCTGCTTCTATCAAGCTATATCCTGTGGCTGGGTCAGTCAGGTCAGTGCTGCTGCCTATTTGTTATTGTGACCTGCAATTAAGGGTCCCAACCCTGTGCAACCGGGGTGAGCCCCCACTATAAATATGCTGCTTACTGGGAGACTAGCTGTTGCAGTTCTCTCTAACTGGGTGAGCCCCAGTTTATAAGGTCACTACTATACCCTGCTGGGGTTATTCTGGGCTTGGTCCCACCATATTATCAAATCTGACCCTACGCCTATTATCAAGACCTGGGTGCCCGTTTATTGCTGTGCCTTTCAGTGACGTATCAGCCTACCCTAACATGGAAGTTTCCCAGAACGTCCCTGTGGACTTCCAGGCTATGATTAACGCAGCTGTCGCTGCCTCTGTGGAGAAGGCACTCTCCAAGGCCCGAGCTCCGGCTCCTGACGTACCAAAACCCGCAGACGTACACGCCACGAATCGGATTCCAACTTGTCCGACTATTAGACAAGGGATGACTCCCGCCCTAAAAAGCGCCATGACAAAGGCGAGGATTATGCACCCAAACCGCCTAAGGGTAAGGCACCTGCCAAGCGCAAATCTGCCAAACTACACACCCCGGCCCCGCGTCAGGAGTACTCTTCAGATGAAGAGCAGGGCCCTGCCCAGTCCAGGTCAGTGCTGGATGAATGGCAAGCTGACGCTTGTGAGTCGGACTACGACGCATGGGGCTCGGACGAGAAATCTGTCTCCGCTTTCATGCGGGAGACCCTCCTGGGTGCTGCCCAGACTGGAGGTGTTGAGGACACTGCGGACGCAGAACCTCCTCTAGAATCAGACACCATTTTGGACCCCTCAGGTCAGGCGATGTTCGACCCCCGCAACATATGGCACCCCAGATCGGGTGACTGGTCACCTCCAGAACACCTGGAATCTCTGGGTTTCGTGGTAAACCAACCCAAATCGGAATTGACCCCTACTCAGACGATACAATTCCTCGGCTTCGAGATCGACTCGACGACATGCACTCTGAGACTACCAGCCTCAAAGATCACAGCCATTCGCAAGGAGATTCGCAGGGTTCTCCGTCTCGACTCCATTCCACTACGCAACCTGGACAGGATTGTAGGTCTCCTCTCTGCTCCCATTCAAGCCATATTTCCAGGTCCCCTCCACTACAGGGCCATGCAACGTCTCAAGGCGAAATACCTACGCCACAGACCTACTTACGACCAACCCGTCCCGGTGACGACGGAGGTTCGCGAAGAACTATCATGGTGGCTGGACAGCATGCAAGCCTGGAACGGCAAGGCCATATTCGGAGACACTCCAGACTTCGTATTGGAATCAGACGCCAGCCTGTGGGGATGGGGTGCCACCAACGGAACCATCTCCTCGGGAGGGACATGGACGGCACAGGAGCTCTCCATGCACATCAATTGTCTCGAACTCCTGGCGAACTCCCACCCACTACTCCTGGAAGACCGGCTACCCCTGGTGGCTTGGTCTCTTTCCGGGGTTCCTGGCGAGTCAGCGGACTATCGCAGACTGCTAGGGACCTCTTATGGGACTCATGGGCCCCGGGAACTAGACGCTGTTACCTTTCAGCTTGGGCCTCCGGGTCTACTTGGTGCATGGAACGGGACTCCGATCCCTTTACTGCATCTATTCCCATGATTCTTAATTTTCTTTCCTCCTTGTTTTCATCTGGCCGCTCTTACCGTTCGGTCAACGTCGTTTGCTCCGCGATTTCAGCGGCTCACACCCCGTCGGGGATCTCCCGGTCTGCAAAGACCCTCTGGTCTGCCGTCTACTCCGTGGTATGCGGCTCCGCCGCCCCCCGGTCCCCAGATACCCTCACCTATGGGATGTGGGACTGGTTCTCCGTTTTTTTCAGGGATTGGCTTCCGAATGACCGCCTCTCCCTACGCCAACTATCCGCTAAGTGCGCTTTCTCCTTTGTCTAGTATCTTTCCGACGGGTTTCGGATGTTAGGGCCTTCGACGTGGACGCTTTCGAGGTGGCCCCGGAAGGGGTCACGTTCCACATTTCCCGCCGCACTAGGTCGGGTTCGACTTCGGTCTTCTACCCCTTTTTCCCCCGACGACCCGCAACTCTGTGTCGTGTCCACCCTTCGCAGGTATGTTTCCGTTACCTCCTCACTCCGATCCTCTACGTCGGGCCAACTCCTAGTCTCCTACGTGCGCCCTCACGCCCCAGTCTCGGTCACCACACTGGCCCGATGAATCCGCTGGATCCTTTCCCTCGCAGGTATAGATCCCGCGTTCGGCGCCCACTCCGTTCGCGGTGCGACGGCTTCATCAGCCTTCCTGGCAGGGGCGTCCCTCTCGGATATTCTCCGAACGGCGGACTGGTCTAGGGAATCCACTTTCCGTACGTTTTATTTTCGCACTCCCCCTTCTGCTGGGATGTCACTTCTTCAGCGTTAAAATTGCAAAATAGGAAGCCTCCTGTCATGTTATAAAATTGAAGATTATACTAGCTTTAGTGTACTAATAATCTTAATTTTAATAAGGACAGGAGGCGAGTATTTTCCCTCCCTTTTGTTCCCTACCCTGACTCCTCGGGGGAGTGGATCTTAAGGTGATGGACTTTGGAATTCATATTAGTAGTTCCACTATCTTCTGGACATATTCGGTATCCCTTCCATCTCTATCCCCAGTGTTTCCACCTAGACGGACAGTTTAGTTGTACAACATGCTTACACCTAACACATATTTAGCCTATGGCCAGCTTACAATCTGTCTGTACTGTTTAATTTACACCATTCTGTTAAAGCCCACAGGCATGAACAGTTACGGTTCAGTACCTAACCGATTTTATACTCTCCTTTCAGTGTAACCCTCTTCAGGACCTCCACTGGTCGATGGTTCGTTAACCTCACAACTCCGTAAGATGGGATGACGGCTTCGTTTGGTCTTTCCTCCTATCTCGTTACCAGGAGTCTCCTCAAGTTCCGCTCGCCAGAGACCGCAGTTACTGTTTCGTTGAGTTTCTGGATGTTCGAGCTCTATCTGGACTTGGATGTCGCTTTAAGAAAGAGGAAGTGTACAGGCAGCATGACCCTTATATACTATGCTGCTCAGTGATTTATTTGTTACTCTTTACGTTTTTCTTTACTGCTGTGGAGTTTAGTAAAGAGAGTTAATGCAAAATACTCGCCTCCTGTCCTTATTAAAATTAAGATTATTAGTACACTAAAGCTAGCATAATCTTCAATTCTTGACTATTGGTGGTTACATTGTCGTCTGACATAAGCCATCTGTTTGGTGGGTGAACGCAAAGAATGAGGGGAGTGTCAAATAAGGGATGTGGCCCTGGTCGTGGTGCTGCTGGTGTTGGTGGAGCTCCTCTTGCAGGGAGAGGACGTGGTCGATCTGTGCCAGCTACACGCACAAGTGAAACACCTTCCTCAGGTGCGAGTAGGCGACAGAACCTTCAGCGTTATTTGGTAGGCCCGAATGCCGCTCTACGAATATTGAGGCCAGAACAGGCGATAGTAGATTGGGTGGCTGACAGTGCCTCCAGTTCCTTCACATTGTTTCCCACCCGGTCCCCTTGCTGAAAGCTCAGAGTTGGTACCTGCAGCCCATTGCCATCTGTCTTTCACCTCAACCCCTTGCAAATCAGCCAAGCAGTAAGAGCCACAAGTCATGCAGCAGTCTCTTATGCTTTTTAATGACTCTGCTGCCCTGCCCCAGAAGTGGAAGAGATTGAGTGCACTGATGCACAACCACTTATGTTTCAGGATGTGGACATGCGAGGACCACCGCAGCACGACTCCGATGATGATGAAACACAGGTGCCAACTGCTGTGGCTTTCTGCAGTATGCAGACTGGCAAAGAGGGCAGGGTTGAGGAGTGGGTGGAAGATGATGTTGAGGTCCTAGGCCCCACATGGAATCAAGGTCATGCGAGTGACGTCTGCAATTTGGTAGAAGAGGTGCTGGTCGCACAGAGGCACCAACACAGCATAAGAGGGAGCAAGGTGCAAAAGCGGAGTGGCCATCCCCTAGCGCCCGATGGCATGTATTAGCTCGAGAATTACCACAGTTATCCAAGTAACAGATGGAGCGATCAAAGGATCAATAATAGAGTTGAGCGAACCCGAACTGCAAAGTTCGGGTTCGTACCAGATTTAACAAGCCATTCGAAGTTTCACATTGAGGGCAGCAGTCCGGTGATCGGGACCCAGACACTGTCTGGGCGGCGGTCGGACGACCGGGACCCAGTATGCCTGATATTGAAGTTAGGAGTCACAGTGTGTATCGAATGGATTGGCAGGGTCTAGTACAGGGTAACCGCACGCCCCCTGGTGTTGAGCACCAGCGTTTGTGCGGCCACATACCAGGACCCTGATGCAGCTTCAGTAAAAAGAGTACTGGATACCAGAAGCCATCACCAGACTGAGCCGCAATTTGGAACAGGATGTGACATTCACTATAGCGGCTGTGAGCGCTTTCAGCGTTCTCACCCTGCTGCTGCTCGCCTGTCTGTAACTTTGGCCTTCCCGCTCACCGCCTCATATGCAACGTGCTCACAAGGTGGAACTCCACCTCGCACATGCTGGAGAGACTGTGCGAGCAGCAGCAGGCGATAGTGGAGTTTCAGCTGCAGCACGCATGGGTCAGTCGCTCTGCAGAACAGCACCACTTCACCACCAATGAGTGGGCCTCCATGCGAGACCTGTGTGTCATGTTGCGCTGTTTCGAGTACTCCACCAACATGGCCAGTGCCGATGACGCCGTTCTCAGTCTTACTATCCCGCTTCTATGTCTCCTTGAAAAAACGCTTCGGGCGATGATGGAAGAGGATGTGGCACAGGAGGAAGAGGAGGAGGAAGAGGGGTCATTTCCATGGTTATCGGGCCAGTCATTCACAAGTGGCTCGGAGGGTGGGTTCCTGCACCAGCATAGACCCGATACACAAATGTCCAGCATCTCCACACTGTCCCATGAAAGTGTTCAGCTGTCCATCTCCCAAACACTGGAGAGAAAGATGAAGTACCCCCCCGTAGCCACCCACGATCCCTGGCCCTGAATGTCAGCATTTCAAAATTCATGGCCTTTGAAATGCTGTCATTCCGTCTGGTGGAGACGGAAAGTTTTAAAAACCTGATGGCGTTATTGGACTGCAAGAAATGCACCGCAGGCCGCAAATGTTTCTTTTTTTATATGTCCCAATATTTTGGGGGTACCCCAATTAACAAAACAAAAAACAAAACAAATAAAAAACAGTGTTGGCTACCTCATCCTACTCCACCGCTTCCACCTACACCGCCATGGTCACCGCCTCCTCAACCTATGGGTCACTTAGTATAAACAATGTACACAATAGCAGAGGCTTGTGAATGCCTTTTCTCCATGAATCAGGAGTGGAGGTCAGTTTGAACAATGAAAGGGAATACCCTGCACTCCAACTCTCTCTCAAATGGATAATTCTGGTGATCCTCCTGACAGTCATGCTTTAGATTTTGATTTATGTTCTTCCAAAGCTAAAATCAAAGATTCTATCTAGTGCTATTTTATGGCTCAGCTGTATTTTGAATTTTAATGTATTTTATGTTATTTTAAGTGATTTCCCTATCCACATTTGTTTGCATGGCACTTACCCCCATTTTACTTCCTTTTGCAGCCCTCTAGCCCTTTCCAGGACATTTTTAGAGCCATTTTTGTGCCCAAAAGATCGGGTACCCATTGACTTCAAAGGGGTTCGGGGTCAAGTTTGAGCCCAAACCTGGACTTTTTTCTGAAGTTCGGCTGAACCCGAACATCCAGGTGTCTAGGTAAGCAATGTCTCCTGCACCACCCTGATCTTTTATGTTAGTTACCCAATCAAAAAAAATCAATAAGATTAGTTTGGCATGATCTCCCTAAAGTAAACCCATGTTGTCTTTGATCTTAAATACCACGTGATTTTACATGTTCAACAATCTTATCCTTTAACATGGTTTCCATTACTTTCCCCACTACTGAAGTAAGGCTTACTGGCCTATAGTTGCCTAAATCTTCCCTACTACCTTTCTAATGAATGGACACAACATTTGTTTACTTCCAATCTTCTGGGACTACTCCTGATAACGATGATTATTTAAATTAATACATAAATGGATTTGCTAGTACACCACTAAGCTCTTTTAATAATGGAGGGTGTATTCCATCAGGCCCCAATCAGTGTCTTTATTTTTGACAGTTTAAATAGAACCTCTTCCTCTATAAACTCACATGTAACAAATTACTAATTTGTTCTTTTTCCTAACTGAGGTGCCTTTCCCTCATTTTCATCTATATATACGGAACAAAAATGTTAATTTAGGCAGTCAACTAGGCCTTTATCCTCTTCTACATACTCTCCTTCTTGTTTTTAATCTAACTGATACTTGTTTTACTTTCCTTTTATCATTTATGCATCTAAAAAATGTCTGTCCCCTTTTTTCACTGACTGTGCTATTTTCTCTTCTGTGTGCAGGGCTGGACTGGGGATACAAAGCTGCCCTGGAAAAAAAAAATCTATGCCAGCCCCATAAGTCATTGTAGGATCCTATTTAGCCTTGATTTGCAGAGAGTCCCAGGAGAAAGTAGTTCTCAAGTAAGTGGATTGATCTCATTGGCATAGTAAAAAGTAGGTATTAGATGCGAAGTAGGTATTAGAGGCCTCTGATGAAGTGAGAGTTAACTCACGAAACTCACAAAACGCATAAGGACATTTTTCGGCATCTACCTCAAACTGCCGAGTTGTATTGGAACGCAGAAGGGGAGAGCAGTGGAATGCATGTGGCACCTTACTAACGTACATCTACCGACCGGACTGTAGGACTGTGCCTACTATCAACCACCTCCCACCAAAAGCTTTTCCATATTACACAAAAATAGATCTGCAAAATTAACGGGGAACACAAGTTGAAACTTAAGATCATCATATATGATCTTACAGTATATCATTTGTATGCAGTGTACATATCAGTGATATTACACAAATTGGAGAAGACATTACTGTTAGTACTATATTCAATAGCCTGTGCAGTAGACTAACCCCAGCTGGCTTAATAGCTGGAGCTATCTGACACAAGCTAACATTGCATATATTGTATCAACATTATACTGTGATACTTTGAAAGACTGCGACTTTGATCTTTGTATATTTGGGACTACCACACCACATGTTATGCTGATAACCTCAATTGAAGTCTATTTAAGATTTATTACGTTTCAAGTTCTGTTAATTCGTAAGGCACTGTTCCTATTTTTGAAGGTATACAACACCTACCACAACTACTCCTGGATACTCATTAGTTCACATCTAATACCTACTTTTTATCCTGAATTTTGGGTTTTTTAGTGGAAGCCCTTTCTTTCCAGTAGAGTAGTACCTTTTACCATATAATTTGCTCTAATCTAAGAATTTTATTCTCAACCATATACATTGGTGTCGTGGCAGGTTTATGCATTATAGGATCATATAATTTAACTAAACCCCCATTATTTTTTGCCTAGATTAGGTGTTTTTAAATAAAACTATTACAATCTGTGAGATTTGAAATCATTGTTTAGTGAATAAGTGAGTGTGCTGGATTGTGTATTTTGTATGTTGTATATATTGGCCCCAGCAGCACCCAATAATGTATGCATGTTCAGGTGAGTGCAGCCCTCTTGGTTTAATTTATATATTTGGGAATCCAAGCCAACTCCTTGGTCCTTAAGGGGTTAAATAAAACTATTACAATCTGTATGATTTTAAATCATTGTTTAGTGAATAAGCGCGTGTGCTGGATTATATATTTTATATGTTGTGTGTGTGTGTGTATATATATATATATATATATATAGTGACAAACTTACTTCCCTGTGTGTGTTTGTCCAGGATCTTTTGGCAACTGAACAGCCAGGACAAAGTCCAGTTTTAAAGGCCTCTGGCCTGTTTATTTTCTGTTATTAAGAAGTAGCAGGATACAACAGGATACAACAGGATACAACAGGATACAACAGGATACAACAGGATACAACAGGCAGCAAACCTTCTTTCTCCTCAAAACACTTCTCTCACTTCACCTTGCTTTAACTGCAGTTATATAGCTGCTCACAGCCCATACAGGTGAGGCTAATGACCTCGTTAGGCAGTGAGCCAGAACTCCTCAGAATACCTGGGCTGGACTCATGCACAGCCACTCTGACAGTGAGTGGAGAATCGGCCCACCCTGCTCTTCCGAATACTCCACCCCAGGGACCCAAATAACAACATAGAAAAAAACCTACATTTCAACTTAACTTTCCCTGGGGCTGCATGTGCTTACCCAGATGTCAGGATAGTGGCTGTGTAAAAGTCTGGGTGCCAGATATACACCCCTGACCACCATCCCCAACACTCTGTCACAATATATATATATATATATATATATATATGTATATCTATATTGCCCAAAACTTCATGTAAAATAGTCTCATTTACTCCTAATTTCAATGACGACACATCTTCTAAACATTTAAAATCAGATAAACATATACAAATACTATACACACTTTAGATTAGATTGAACTTTAAAAAGGTATTAACAAAATATATATTCCCAACAGATACTTCCTGAAACACTTTACATGAAAAATCTAATATTCGTAAAAATATTAATGTTAAAAAGAGGGAACCTATTATTCATGGAAAAAAAGGGGGAAACATTTGTATTATGTTAAAAGCATATAAAAAAGGGAAAAATTGCATTATCTATAACAATTTTTTTTTATTTTTTTTAAAACACATCTATACAAAATTACTTACTAAAAAGGATATATTAACTATATGAAAAAACTATAAAAAGTTATATAAATCCCTAATCTGTGTACTTATCTCATCTCCTCTTTACCAATCACAAACAGATGGTTGCCACTTCTCCGGGATTTTTTAACTCTTTGGATTCCTATGAAAATTAAACCGTTAGGGTCCTTCTTATGGTACTTTTTAAAATGTTCCGAAACACTATACTGTTCAAAACCTCTTTTAATATATATGCTCATACATTTTTTATGAAGAGGACATACAGTGCGGCCTACATACTGTAGACCACTAGGACAAATTAATAAATAAATAACATTTTTACTAAAACGTAATAAAATCCTTGATATAAAAATCCTCTTCAGCATATTTTGTTTTAAATTTATTTATTCCTTTCATAGTTTTATTTATACTGTAATTTCCACATGAATAAAAATGACTTGTATTATCTAAAAACATTTTCTTTATTTCTATTTTCACTATTTTACACGGCTATTATATTGCCCAGTACAATTTGTATTGCACCTTAATTTCACCGTATTGAAATTTTTCATTTGTTGTCTTAAAGACACAGCGCACCTTTTTTAGTTTTTGTTGAAACTTTGGACAAGATCAGGCAGAACCCCAACCATGATCTGCAGATTGGAATGGAATGCCGGCAAGCGGGAGGGCTAAAAAAGCTGTGCGTTTAAGCATAGCATGCCCTAACAGCGTTAACAAATTAAAGGTTTGCAAAATATGCACAAAAAAGTAAAACAATACTAAAAAAAAAAAAAACAAGTTGAAAATCAGGGGCTTTAACATTTAGAAATGTTTCCGTATTTTACAGCACCAGTCCCATATATAATTGTAGCATGACATGTCTCTTTAATGGTCACTCCTCTATAGTATAGTCAGGAGCCCTGTCTAGTTTTCCTTGCCATTAATGCATCTTGTCTACAAGTCTATCTTCTGTACTGTAAACACAACAGAAGATAAAAAAGCAAAGAAATGTTGGCACAATTTTCAGAAAATGGATGAAGAATTATCAAAGTGTTCTATTTTGGAGTATTGGAGCGGTGCAACAATATAAAAGTGGAGTATTGATAACGAAATTACTAAAATTTGAAGGAAATTATTTCATATTCTGCTCTAGACATTCAAGTAGGATAATGCTGTCTAAAAAAAAAAAAAAAAAAAAGAATTAATTTTGTATTACTAAGTTTCCAACAACATCGACCTTCACAGACGTGATGTGCTTTTGTTTCTTTAAGAAAAATCAATTTATTAGATAGTCTCGTGTCTAGGTAATTTATCAGATTGTAAAATTGGACAGAATGTTGTATTCATTAAACAGGTAAATTAATTAAATGCAATACATCTGTTAAGAACAACACCAGTGCCTCAAGCATAAACTTTCTATTAACTGTTACAAACAATCTCATTAATCACAGAAAGTAATTCTTTTTGGTTTGTCTTTCAAATACCCTCAATTCCTAAAGAGAATACACTTAGGAGAAACACAATTCTGATAACTGAATACACTAACCCTTGTTCCAGAGAGGTAAATAATGCTAATGTTTGCTTCTCACCATCAGATTTGGCACTGGGTGAACTAATGACAAAACAATATTTAGAATATGAAATATCAGAAGTATGCCTCAAGATATCATTACTTTATCATGGATAGTCATTCAAAAAGCCAAAGTATGTACTTCTTCTGCACATTTATCGTTGGCCAGTCTTCTTTAGATTTGTTAACCCGTTTAGTGGGTTCAGCTGCTTTGAATTTAGTATGGCATGAAATTAAGCCAAAACTGAGTAACAGATTACACCAAATATAATCAGTAATTATTGACTGTTTTTGTTTTTTTCCAATAGAAATAAATTGAGCCCCTGGTTGGGATGTACCACAGAAGGCAGTAGTAGTGCTAAATGATTTGCCAAGAGTTTTAAGAAAATCTTTATGTCCACGTTATCCAAGGAGATAAGTCTATAGCTTGCACACTGAATTGAGTCCATCCCCTTTCCAAAATACAGTGTAGCACTTATTAACAATCAAAAGGTGCTTAAAGTGTGACATATAGATACCTGAAAAGTACACCTTTGCATCAATACAATACATTTTTTAACTTACATGGACCATGTACCTTTAAGACACAAACATATAGTGCATAACCGTATAATAGTGTATATATTGATATTAAGACAATTGAACACTTACACTTTAATGAACTAAACACTTAGCTCTAGTGGGAACAGCTTAGTAGAGGCAACCCTTCACTTCTTTGTAGTACAATCTCTATTAGCCGGTCCTAAATGATGGCTCAGGAGAAACATGGAATAGTACAGTAATGCATAGAGTATCTAAAATACTTATAAAGTAGTTACTCACAAAGGTGGAGTCAAACATAGGCTCCACAGGAACGCAATGTGTGTTTTGGGATTACTCTCCCTTCTTTAGCAGTAGCATCAAAAGAAGCTGCTAAGTATATATAAAAGTGGAATTTAGTAAAGAATATCAAAGCAAATAAAAATAATGATAATACTCAGTGGCAAACTGGATACACTCTCACTGCCCCCTAGGACAAATTTTGCCACTCACATATTGGGCTTCAACAGCTGGGCAATTTGAAGTGAGAGATAAAAGGTGCTCCATCTTAATATGGGATGATGTAGTCCAGGTTCTGAAATGCACGTCTTCTCGCATCACGCCGGGAGTGCACAGTGTACACACCTCATTTTGGTATTGCATCCTCTGATGCGGCGGTTACTCCCGTACAAAATGCTGTTGTGTCACTTCCGACTCTTTGCTTAGTCGTCATCACCAGTCTCTGTTTGCGTGTTGGCGGCCATATTTGCACTCCATGACCTTCCTTAAATTATAACTTCCTTTATGGTTTTTGTAAAGTATTTGTGTAAAACTTTATTGTGTTTATTAACTTTCCAGCTGATAGATCACCTTGAGAATCTGTCAGTTAAAACAATTGGCTCTTAGGACAATTAATGAACATGATTGATCATATACTAAATGGTATATAGTTAGAGCTAGGGTTATTATTAGGTTTAGGGCTACAATTAGGAAAAAAAAATGAGACATTTTCACAATCAGGTCCAAAAAAATAAATCTGATTTTTAGTTAGTTGTACTAGTTGTGTAGACGTTATTATAAGCAAACAATGGAAAAATAAATATATAATATATACATATAAATAGATAAATTTCACTTTTATCTTATCTCTATATATTATGTATTGTTGTATTTAAAGGGAAAGTGTTACATTTCGGTGACACAAAAAAAAAAAGTGGCAAAAAGTCCTCTTTCACAAAAGCACACCATATTTCTGATTTATTATTCTCTGGGATTTTATGTAGCCCCATATTGGTGAATCTATTTTTTATGAACATGAATCTAGCCATGATTTCAAATTGTTAAATGCATACTATGATATTTGGAATTTGATAGCTGGAGTTGCATTATGGCATATGAGTGTTTTTTTGTCAAAAAAATTTAATTGTTCGAATATATGGTGTGGCAAAAGTAACCTCGCCACTTGTACTTGGAAAGGCCTGCTTACCAGTCTCTTGCCCCAGGATTATGCGCCCTGCAAAAAGACATGTGTCTTCCATGGAAAAAAACAAACCACTGAACTGATCTTTGTAATTTTTGAATAAGTTGGTCACCCAGATCAGGGCTATCCGAGGATGTGACTCTTGTGGGGATTCCATGGATCTTGGGGGTACTTTTGGGGTGTTTGTAAATTGTGAGTTTTTCTGTACCTGGAGATAATCAATTATCTCTCAAATACAGAGGAGGGGTATGTTGAATGTATTGCTTATCTGTGCCTCTTCCCCTCCCCCGTTTTTTCCTGTCCTATTGTTTCCCCAGCAGGGCGTTGTCCCAGGGACACTGCAAGATCAGTTTAAACTAGCTGCTCTGTCCCTCCTCAATCTCCTATCAGCCCTTGCTATTGTCTGACCCCACCCTTCCTTGTACTATAGTAATCTAAGTAACCTATTGTATGTACATGAGGCTGTTGGGGGTTTAAATGTTTATATAAATTGTAAGTGCTGGCTTGCATTAACCCTTTCTTGAAGCCTTGGTTCATGCTTGGGGGATGGAATAACTACACTCTGGGGATTGCTATAATCACACTATACTCCCCAGGGGAAGCTCTTGTAAGAGCTGTTCTTGTTCCTGCTACGCTCTCTGGAGGAAGAGAGGTCTGCCCACTGGAAGCTGGATCCTGGCCTTGGGTCCAGGATGGGTGAAGAACGACGAGACCCCTGTGCAGCTGCATCACTGGAAATGGGGTCTGCAGTGCTGATGGTGTCAGTTGGAGTGATTGGAGTCCTCGGCAAGCACTAGGAGCATCGATTGGCGGAGGTACTCGGTCAGAGTGCCAGCAGTCCGTTAAATGTGGGTAATTCAACAGTTATATATATACACTTATCTATATTCCAATAGTGCAGCAACTACAATACTGAATGCGTAATTCTCCCAAAACACACAACCACGTGAATAAAAAAATTGAACAGTGGAGTGCTTATCTACTTTTTAAGTGCAACTTTATACATCCAAAACCCATGAGCAGTATAATGGCACTTAACTTTAGTGTTCCAACTTGAACAATCACTTTCTTTACACCTTTACACTTTCCTTAACAAAGGATAAAATGCATATGGTTTAAAACCATAAATAATAATGGGGCTATAATAGTGATATTGGAGCACTCACATATTACAGAGCTATGGAAACCTAGCTCTGGTGTAAAAGGCCTGTGGGTCTGTTGAGGGCGACCCCTCCTCTCTTCAGTGGGGTAGACTTCAAATTTTCTGAGTTTTCTCAGGATAATAGAAATAAATCATATAGTGAAATGCCGCTAGGTACACAGAGTAAAGGTGCTAATGCTTGTATACTCACAAGTGTAGAGCCTGTGACCTGGCTCAGTAAGAAGGATTGGTGTAGTTTGGGACTACACTCCCTTCTGTAGTAGTGCAGGAATCCAGATAGGTATTTAAAAATATTTACTTTATTGATAATTCTATTAAAACAATAAAAAGTAGAAATACAAATACCAATATAAATAAATCAAGTCCTTTGTCTCAGTCTTGTTGACATTTTTTTTATTTATTATTTTTTTTACACTTTGTTATGGCACTGAAAGTGTTAATTTGGTCCCCATTGTTACTGTGGTAATTCATTGTTCCATGCACTTTTAGGTGCTAATTGACAGTTGTGGTAGTGTTACTAATGATACGTCATTAAAAATAGTGACAAAGTTTAAAATTTGTTGACTATTTGTGGCCTCTAATGTTTACCTGTTATTACACATAGCCAACATATGGGTTTGAAATTAGTCCAATGTTTTTACTTAAAGCAATGTCTTCTTTTCTGAATAATCTAAACTGTATTCTAGCATCATTTTATTTACTTGATTTTTATAACTGTTCGCTGTTTTCATTAGGATAAATGAGCAATTCATTGCAAATCAATGCATTGGTAACTCTATTTGGACTTCAAGAAGTTAAGATATCACCTAGGCTTCAGTTTACTGTACTAATATTTACAAATCTGTGTGCTATTAAGAATAATGGTTTCCTACTTGTCATTGCCTATTGTCAGAATGCGAATGCTATTTTTTAAGCTGCGAGAACGACTAATGACAGACAAGCAGCTAATGTCCTGTGGGCTGGGAGCTGTTCTGCTTCAAACAGTGCTGAAATGAAAGCTGATCTTCATTTGCTTGGAATCATTTGACTCATGCTCTTCACTGGTAATATTCAATACACTTTGAAATGAAGTATCTCACCTGCACAGGTAACTAACTCATCCTATACTGCAAAAAAAAAAAAAAGAATAATCATAAATGCAGCATAACATTTACTTTAACGCTGAGGATATATTGAATTTAATTAGTTTACTTTCTTTTTAATTACACATTCATATATTTGTGTTAATAATTTGTTTGTTATATTTATTTCTTGGATATATGTCAGAGTTTTTTTAATATTATTCATCCTAGTAGCCAAGTGTATACTTGTCAATGTTTAACATACAAATGTAAAATCAGTCTTTTTACTAAACAATGAACTTGATGAGTTGACACCTTTAACAATGTAATCTAGGGTCGAAAAAAAGACCTCAAATTCAGCTGATTTTAGGATTAATGAAAAAAATGTTATTTCAAGCTAAACTTTTTGAACTGGTGCTAAACCCATAACTTGCTCTTTAGTAAATAGGCATCCAAGTTTAGTGTGGGCATAAGAAGATAGATTGATTATAAATTAAAAATGAGCATTAATTATTTTACCTCAAATAAATGTCCTTATTATTATTATCCATGAATGTATTTTTTTAATGTAGAATTTTAAATTTGAAATCAGAACATGTTTTACACATTCAGGTTGCATTGATGATTCTGAGGAAATAAAAAAAATCATTTAATTTTGTTGAAATAGGTCTATGTAAAATCTGAACAGCTTTTTTGCACTATATGTTCAGTTTATGCCTTCCTTTTAATGTTCACGCATGGCTTAATCTCTATTTTTGTGTTACCTTATGACAACAGTGAACTATCTGTAAACAGGTGCTCATTTAGCTCTAAAGTGCAGTACCTGGTATTGTTCTCAGCTAGACGAGCATTATTGAACAAGGTAATTTAAAACATCTCCCGGTGATACCTTGAGGATTGTAAATAAAGCACTGGAAAAGGTTGTTTTAGCGTAATGCAAGCAGAGATAAAGACAGTAACTTGGCATTTAAAATGACAGTAAAATATATAAAAAGAAAAACCAATGGCAATTTTGGGAAATCATTTATCCATCTAGTTTTCTTGCATGTTTATATTTTAACTATTTTATTTTACCTTCATCATTATCGTCATCTAACTAAATTATATATAATGTGTTTACTAGGGAATACATGTCATTGAGGGATTATGGACTCATAATAAAACACAAGACTAAAGGTCTCCAGAACACCTGAGTATATGCTGGCTGAGGACTCAGATGAGGCTGCTGCACTTAACTCAGTCCATCTCACTTTAGTAATTTGCTGGTAGATGGGGAGATAAAGACAATATGTTTCTGTCTCCTAAGCACCTTTCCAAGTATATCAACAATATGAGAAAGGCTAAAATAATGATGTAGCTGCAAATAGCTGCTGCGGTCAAGTAGTGTATCTGCTGCTACTTTTGGGCAAACTGTGATATGTATATCTTATGTAATGTATAAATTATCGACATAGCACTATTAACATTGTAATATTTTGGGATCTACAAATCGGTAGATAGATAGGCAGACAGACAAATATACAGACAGACAAAAAGACAGATAGACAAGCAGGCAGATGAAAGAAAACAAAATAAAACAGAAAGACAGCAAAGCACATAATACTATTAAAAGTATTAATATTTATATAACATTTATGAAACACAACCCAAAAATGATAACCCTAAATTATAGAGAAGTTAAGACATATTGTACTGTTTGCTATGGCGATAATCATTTGATATTGTACATTTTATGGATTGCCAGTAACCATGAGAATGCCCACTAATTATTTTATAGTGTGCATCATGTGAAACCTTATCTCTAATGATTAATATGTCTAGATTTTAAATTTGCATTTGTCCTTTTTTTTGCTTTCTTTGTTGTATGTTTCAAACTAGTCATATTATAAGAACTAATGTAATCTCTTCAATGGAGGATCATTTTTGTACTGCATATGTCAACTTTGATTATTCTGTGATCATTGGGAAACACCTCTTCACCCATGCATTAGCTATATTTATTAACTTAAGCTCTAATTTCATCAGTGTTCCTAATGAAGTAAGACTCAGTACATACTACAAAATATATTCTAGGTTTTAAGTAACTGAAATGAAGAAACATCAAAATAATGTAGGTGCAGTGACTTTTGATGGATTTTGTTTTTGTTGTTTTGTTTTTTATTTTGAGTACACAATTTGTGCTACCTGATTGACTGCTTATAGTAAGGGAAATTACTTTTTGCTTTGAACTCTTGATCAAAAAAAGAGATAAATGAGGCCAGGTTGTTTTGAGGTGTCTTGAGGTGTCGATCCTAATTGTTTTTGTATTGTCACATTTGAACTCTAGATTTATGAAAAAAGATACAAAGCAATTTAGCATTTTTCAATAGGAAAGTTGAAGATATATGCTAAGGTCTAATTCTGTAAGATCTGAAAATATGAGCATTTAAAAAGAAACATATAGGCTGTATTGTATGTATTGTGAGCAAAGTACTAATAAAAATAAGCCAATAAAAGAATGCTCACTTTTAAACAATGCAGCATATATTTTTATCATTTTCCCTGCTTTTAAGCTCATATTCAAGGAATGAGAGGTCATAGAGTTGGTATTAATTTAACTAATTAGTGGGGTAATAGCTGCTTGATCCAAGGAGACATCTGTCTGCTATTTTGGGGTCAAAAATTAATTTTTTCCTAGTTTGTTGCAAAATTGGAAGGGCTTCAGACTAGGTTTTTTGCCTTCTTTTGGATCAACAGCAAAAGCATAGGTAAGGAAGGCTGAACTTGATATACACAAGTCTCTTTTCAGCTATGTAACTATGTAACTATGTAACTGTGGGTCTTAATCCCTTATGGTACTGGGATTATTCAGATATCAATTGAGATATGCAAGTCCCCTGTATTAGCTCGGAATACATTTAACCTCTCGAGGCAAAGCTCTAAGATGAAGGAAAAAGATGTATATAGTGTCCATTTAACAAAAAAACATCTCACAGACTGTGAATCAAAGCTTGTGTGAAGTAACAGTGGCTATTAGACTGTTAGGAATTCTGACAGTTAAAATGACACTGAATTGGTTGAAATTCTGCCTAATATCAATTCTGACCAATCCAAAATTTAAAAAAAGAAAACATAAATGATTTTTTCTTAGTACGTAGTGAAAGGGAAAGAAAATAATTAAAAACTCAACTTTTATTATTAATATTTTAAAAGTCTAGTAAGACCATCAATGTTAGACATAAAACTATATTTATGTGTAATCTTAATTACTGATGCAAATTCCCAATGGCAAAACGAGTAATTATCATTTATCAGTAATAAATCCATTCCAAATATAGCTGGAAACTAAGTATATGAATAATAGTCCAAGTATTAGAAATTTGACATAAAGTAGCATTTTACTCTCTTAAGGGAACTAAGATGTTAAAGGGGCAATGTTGTTGCAGTTACAGCACACCAGAACATACCAAAAATGTTGTGAACTACATAAACACTTTGAGTTGTCCTAATGTGCCTTCAAAGGCACATATTTACTTAACAACTGTAGAAACAAAACCTAAACCTAATTTTGGTCTCATTCTGGGAAGAATTGTCTAAACAATAGTCTGGGGAAAATAACTGGGAAGTCTAGGGAGAAAAACAAATGCTAAGTACATTCCCTACACCACATCAGCCACAGTAAAAATATAAATTAGGTAGAGTAGTGTCCATCAGCTCCATCTCATTCAAGGGGATTCCATATGAGCCCCTGACATGCGCGTTTTGCCAGATTTGCCAGATGAGGCTCATCATTATTTTCACAACATGTCTGGGGTATAAATTAACACCTAATTACACCGTCACATTAAATTCAATTATATAGAATGTCTACAAAAATGTATCTTTTATAATAATACAGTTTTAAAATCAAGTTTAAGCTTAAGTGACCATGCAGTTATTTCAAAGAAAATTACAAGGTTTTGCACTACCAAGTACCACATTATCCACACATTTGAGTTACACACAATATTACCACTTGTTTTAGTTGTTAAAATATGGGAGAATATGTTGTAACGCAAGATAAGATAAAAGAAAATACAATAGTGCAACCAGTACAGATTAAAAAAAAGCAAGAGATATTATTTTAAAATGGTGGCATTTTTACATTTTCCAGAGCCTTAATATTTTGCTCTGATTAACCATTCCTCTTCCTGATTTATATTGGTACATTCCTCTGTCAATCAGTCTCCTCCTTCCCCAAATAGGTGTTGCATTCCTCTTCCTTCCCCTAAATATATCTTATCATTCTTCTTGATATTCACACATGGTGAAGGGGCCCTATCCTGGCTCGTAAAGCGCTGAGTCCTGTTATATTTCTTTTCAAATATTTTTTTATTGAAAATAATTTTTAAGTACTGTATATACTCGAGTATAAGTCAACCCGAATATAAGTCGAGACCCCTAATTTTACCCCCCAAAACTGGGAAAACGTATTGACTCGAGTATAAGACTAGGGTGGGAAATGCAGCAGTTAGTGGTAAATTTCTAAATAAAATTAGATCCCCCAAAAATTATATTAATTGAATATTTATTTACAGTGTGTGTATATAATGAATGCAGTGTGTGTGTGTATAATGCAGTGTGTGTGTGTGTGTATGAATGCAGTGTGTGTGTGTATATAATGCGGAGTGTGTTTGTGTATGTGATTCAGAGTGTTTCTGTATGTGATGCAGAGTGTGTAACCTTGGTGGGGGGTGGGCATTTTTTTTTTAATTATTATTATTATTTTGATATTAATTTTTTATTTTTTTATTTAAATTTTTATTTACTTTTTGTCCCTCCCCCTCCCTGCTTGATACCTGGCCAGGGAGGGGGCTATATTATTCCCTGGTGGTCCAGTGGATGGGCTGCACAGGAGGGGGGCTGGGAGCAAGCTGTTACTTACCTTTACAGCAGCTCCGTTCAGCTCCCTTCTCCTCCATGCCATTCAGCTCCACTGTAAGTCTCGCGGTCTGTGTGCCGCGCGGAGCGTTGCCACAGTAACCGCTCTGAGGGCCGCGGCTGTCGCAAGACTTACAGTGGAGCTGAATGGCACGGAGGAGAAGGGAGCTGAACGGAGCTGCTGTAAAGGTAACAGCTTGCTCCCAGCCCCCAACAGGACCGCCAGGCTTTTAATGAGCCCGGCGGTCCTGGTCAGTATTATGGCAATGTAAGTTGCCATAATACAGACACTGACTCGAGTATAAGACGAGTGGGGCATTTTCAGCACAAAAAATATACCGTATATACCGAGTATATACGGTATATAAAAAAAAGCCTTCAATGAACAAAAATCATAATATATGACTGTGGCAGAACCAGTCATCTATTTGTTTTCAAGACTGAGTTGGTTCGACAATTTGGGGTTCCGAACATACTAAAGGCATATTGTTTGTCAGTCAAACAAACTACCGAACAGTGAGCCCACCAGGGGAGTTGTGTGCCTCCAATTGATGGTTTTCACACTTAGAAACCACAAGGTTCTAAGTAGTCGGATGGGTGGCCGTGATTCGTATGACCTAACACGTGGCGACGGCCATCTTTATTCACAAACAGACAGCTTGATCGTCGAGTGAATGGAACTATAATCGGACACTCAACGGTGCGAACACTGCTGAACTACCATCCCTTTGTGTGTTCATTTCCCTTCACCAAATAAGAGCGGCATTCATATGAAAGAAACTACCGAACACAGGGCACACAACCCCATGTTACACGAACATTTCCCTTTGGTAATTTAATGGTGAATACTCCCGAAAGGAGACCGGTCAAAGCATAAAATCATCTGTCAAAATTTCACTCGAATGGCGTTCCTATTCTACCGAATGGATAAGAGTGATATTTCGACAGAGTGGGCACTCAGATCCTTGCTATTCGGTGAAGTATCTTTTGTGGAGTTCTGACTAATATTAATGTATGTTATGAGAGTTTGAAATAGTGTATATTTTCTGTACTTGGGAGATAATGTAATTAACGAGTTGTCCTTACTCAATTATCTCCCAGGTACAGAGGAGGAGTCTGGGAAATGTTACTTTGTCCCCTGTCCCCAACAAGGTCCACCAGTGGAAAACCCCTGGAATGTAAATAAAGAAACCCCTTGCATGGGGAGTTGCATAAAAGCCAGCTGTGGCTGAATAAAAATCAGTTGACTCCCAGAAATGTGTATCGTTCGGTTATTGGGAGATTGGGATTGTGTTGCTGTACTGCGCTTCTCTTGGGTGTACAGCCTACCAGCCGGGATTGATTTTAATAATGCAGCCCCGCTACAATGACAACGTAGATAAAAAACGCAAACCAAGCTAAAATTGGTAACAAAACTGCAATCATAAGATTGTATAGATATTGGTCTATTGTATTTTCAAATAAAAACAAATATGTTTAATGATCAATGAAGCAATGATTACAAGTGAAACAAAAATTAAAAACGAAAAAAAAGAACTCTCCTATGTAGCAGAGTCTGACATCTTTTTCTACCCTCACTGCCTGGCAGATCTTTCCTGCCCTTAACTAAACAGAACCGGCTTATGGCTCAGTAAGGCACTTGCCAGTCACATGCACAAACACAATATGTACACACATTCACATACCTTGCTACTCAAAGATACACTCCATGCAGCTCCTAGACAATTTCCATGCAGTTTGCAGAGGCACCTTCCATATACTACACATGTAATTCACAGGCACACCACACTCTATGCAGGTCAGATACACCATGCATTTTACAGATACCTCATGCAATTCACAGACATAAAATACACAAAAAAAGGTTGCGCCAATAGATAGGTATAACAGGTAAAATGAGTAAAAAAATACATGTAGAATAAATAATAAGTCCAATATTTACAGTCTAATGATCACAATCCTAGCTGCTTTTCAATTCTTGATAAGTATCAGTTCTTGATTAAGGTGCTTGTCAACATATATAAAAATATACAAAATGAAAGATAATTGTGCAGACTGTTTAAGCAGGAAGATAAAACTCTCAATAATGGTAATTGGAATTGCCCCTAAACTCTAATGGGTGCCAGTGCATTTGTGCATGCTGTATGTCCAGAGGTTCCGCCTCTTATAATTTATCCACAACATGCTGCTAAGGCTCTCTAAGATCTCAATCAAATTATAGACTGAAATAAGCACATGTTGCACATCCATGTATTCAATACAATCTCTCCACATTACGTAACTACCTTTCATGGCACCCACAGGCCGTGCTCCTATCCGAGCAGGTCTCAGGCAGTGGGCACACCACCAGTCTTCTCTCTTACCTAATCAGGGTCTGAAAGCATTAGATTCTCACACAGTCTCCATTCCTTCAAAAATCATTGAAAACTGACTTCTTCAGGATAACCCCACACCTTGCTTCCTCTCCTGCATCTGGTATCCAAAAAAAAGAAAAGAAAACATTAAGCCCTAGCAACCTACTTACTACCTTACCCCTGTACCTTTTGTGTCACTATACCCCACCCTTTTAGCAAATAAGCTCATTTGAGCAGGGACCTGAACCTCCTCTGTTCCTGGGCGTCCAGCTCATCTGGTTGCAAATACTTAGACCACCCATTGCACAGTGCAGCGGAATTTGTTGTTGCTTTGCAAGTAATAATAATAATAATAATTAGAGATGTCAGCTGCTACTAGCCAGAGCCATTTAAGGCATTTGCTGTCCTCCTACTCTCTTATGCTCAGGTACGTGCGTGCAAAATCACATCAACATCACGCACACATGTTCCAACATCACATGGCATCTGTGGGGCAATCAAGTATAGTGAGTTTCCATTGCCCTGTCATAGTTTGATTATTCGAGAGTGCCTTATTTCTGATGATTCCTATGTATTTTGACCTTGGCTTGTTATTCGACCATTCTGACTTCTGTATCCCATGACTTTTGAATCCCCTACTGTTTATATACTTTCTGTTTCCCTGACCTCAGCCTGTCCTGTACTATTCTATATGAGTGTTAAATATGGCCATTCTATGGTTTGGTAATATGTTTTAGGGTTTCTTTGTTTATTTATATTTGTAACTTAATTTCTGTATGTTGGGTGTTAGACTATTCTGACACTACCTAACAAATAGAGTTATGGGCAAACAAAATTATGTTCCCCGGCACCACCTTCTGACAGTCACTTGGTGGATACAACCTCCCCTCTCCCCTCCCCCCTTAGAAGCCTTGCATAGCAATATTTATTTTATTTTATTTTAGGTGGATGATTTGAGAAGCAACTGCCTGATGTAAAATTAATAACAAAAAATACTAGTATCCTCCTTTGCTGTCCATTACTTGTAGAGAACCAGGGCTAAAGAGTCCCACATCTAGGGCTTCAGCATCTCACCTGCAATGCCTACACCCCAGGCTCACTTACTTCCTCCCTTAACCTTTGTATTTGGTTTGCCTATACGTTGTATGCATTGCTTCGGGATCGCAGCCACCTATGTTCACCTTATTAATGGGTTTATCATTTACAAAATTACCATATATACTCAAGTATAAGACTAGTTTTTCAGCACATTTCTTGTGCTGAAAACCCCCACTCGTCTTATACTCGAGTCAAGGTCTGTACTATGGCAACTTACATTGCCATAATACAGACAAGGACCGCCGGGCTCATTACAAGCACGTCGGTCCTGTTGGGGGCTGGCAGCGAGCTGTTACATCCCTTTCCTGCAGCTCCTGTCAGCTCCCTTCTCTCTCCTCCGGTCCGGTCAGCTCCCCTGTAAGTCCTGCGAGAGCCACAGAGTCAGAGCGTTGCCACGGGTTACCGTGGCAACGCTATGCGTGGCACTCAGACCGCGAGACTTACAGGGGAGCTGACAGGGGAGCTGACCGGCACGGAGGAGAGAGAAGGGAGCTGACAGGAGCTGCAGGAAAGGTAAGTAACAGCTTTCTGCCAGCCCCCCTCCTGCATAGTACACACCACTGGACCACCAAGGAATGATAGCCCCCCTCCCTGCCATGTATCAAGCAGGGAGGGGGGACGAAAAAAATATATAAATAAAAATTTAAATAATAATAAAATAATAATATAAAAAAATTTAATTAATATTAAAATAATAATAGTTATTAAAAAAAAATGAATAAAAATGCCCACCCCCCACCAAGGCTCTGCATCACACACACAAACACACTCTGCATCACACACACACACACACTGCATTAATACACACACACACACACTGCACTCATACACACACACTGCATTCATTCACACACTGCACTCATACACACACACTGCATTATATACACACACACACACACACACACACACGCACTGCATTCATTATATACACACACTGTAAATAAATATTCAATTAATATATTTTTGGGGGGATATCATTTTATTTAGACATTTACCAGTAGCTGCTGCATTTCCCACCCTAGTCTTATACTCGAGACAATAAGTTTTCCCAGTTTTTGGGGGTAAAATTAGGGGTCTCGACTTATATTTGGGTCGACTTATACTCGAGTATATACGGTAACTGTACAGTACCAAGAGACTGAGCAAATCCTGGCTCTTAATGGACCACATATGTTATTTTATAAAGAGCCCAGAAGTCTGGTTGTCTACTGAACTCATGAGGGGCATCTTAAAGGTTCAATGGGTCATTATTATGCAGGGCATGGGAGACTTTGCCTCTCATGAGCCTTATTTAAAGGGACACTGTAGTCACCAGAACAATTACAGATTGTTCTGGTGATTATACTGAGTCCCTGCAGACTTTTTGCTGTAAATACTGCCTTTATACTCAGACAGTCACTAGATGTGCTTCCTGGGCCAGGGCTGCATGATGTGCAGCATTGATGTTCAGCGTTACAGATGCTGAACTTTCCTCATAGAGATGCTTTGACTTAATGCATGTCTAGGAGGAGATGCTATTTGGTCAGCACTGTGTTTGGCTCTGCCCCCACCCTGCCTCCTTGGCTAAGATCATAAGAATCAATTCTGTGGATGTCAGCCAAGGAGACAGATTAGGGGCAGGGCCAGCACCAGCGAGCCCACGGGGTGCTGGGACAAAGATAAGTTTAAAAAAAATTTAAGTGGGGTAAGAGGGGCTACTTAGTATTTTAGGGTCAGGAATATATGTTATAGTGTTCTTTAATTTTAGTCCCCATCTCACAGCACATGGGGTAGAGAATAAGGAGTGAACACCACAATTTGTATTATTTAGTTTTGTATTGGAGAGTGTGAATGGTCTTTCTATCTCTCAGTGTAAGAAAGCTGGTCAGATTTTGTTCTTTTGACATGTTAAAGTGTTTTTTTTTCACTGTTTATAGCAGCAAACAACTATTGCAGAAATAATTGATAGGTTTACACCTGTTATTTTCCAAGCATTGTTCATTATTAGCAGTTACACTAGGAAAACAAATCCAATGGCTGACTTGAGTTACACTTGGAAGCCAGTATGTGAGTCAATACAGTAAATATCATAGATCTTTTAATTGACTTCTGAGCATAACTGATTTCAACAGCGGCACAGCTATTAATGCCACTTAGTGAATCAATGTGATCATTTGAAATACTTGGTATGATGTAAACAACCCAATTGAAGCACAGGGATACATTTTGTAAAACTTTAATTAGCCTTTCTTAGAAGTTAGTATCTGAATGAGAACAGTAGAGAATAGAATATGTCTCTCTCTTTAAATTATATTTTATTTTTACAGCCCTTCTATTATTCGTTGTGAACCTTCCTATATCGAAAGCTACAGAATGTTCTCATCTGAAAGAGATATGTAAGAATACAAAAACGGAATGTGGAAGAGTCTGGAACATAACAGAAAATGTCTGTGATCTATCTGGTAACTATTCAATGAACTATCCAATTTTTTGTTTTGAGTTGTACATAGAGAAAGAACAAACCTCACTGAGTTAGTTGATTTCTTTCAGAGTTTCAGTAATGGCATATAATAGTCAAACACAATCATCATAGTAAAATTAACACAGGTGAAAATGTAAATAAAGTAGGATACACATCAACCAAATATAATTCTGCAAATCACAGAACAATATTCTTCATTCTCATTGATACACTTTTCTGAGATATTTCTAAAGACATTTGTACTCCACATTAATTGTGCATATATGGGTGTGTAACATTGCCTGTCATTATTTTGACAGCCAGAATAAGTTTAAGAATGCCAAAGTGGGCAAATGGTTACACCACCCGAAATAATGCATAAATAACGTACATGCAGTTTATAGGCCACAATCTTGGGCAGATAGTGACAAATGTGTCCCGCTTATCAAACAAACATATTTACTAAACCACAAAACCCACATACAAGTATAACTTCTTAATAAGAGGCTGTTTCCTAGCAGATGTTGCTTTATTAAAATCTGCAACAGTCATAAAAACAAAAAAATACAGAATCTGCACTCAAAAACAGTTCTATTGCAAAATATATAATACATTAGTAAAAAAAAAAAAAAAAAGAATCAGTAACTTCTAACACAATCAGTGAGGGACCACTAGAAGAAAAATTTTAAAAAAACATTACAGGTACTCAAAGTTTTCAGAAAATAAAGTAGAAGCGTGCATTATACCACATCAAATACAAGTATGTTTCCCAACTTCAATACAAGGATATCATTTGCACAAGTGTGACTCCCAACCTGGATAGAATCTGCAGATACAAACGCAGAAACACAAAAGAAACTCTCATAGAGTAGTATGTAATTCTTAGGTTAGGGAGTTATCAATGGGGTCAGACAATACAATCAAATACAAATATTAATCTGCAGTAAAAGATCTGAGAATAAGCTTACAAGCAGCAAAAAGCAAAAAAGACGAAAAAAAATGCCATTAAAAGGACACTATAGGCACCCAGACCACTTCTTCAGCCCATTAAAGTGATCTGGATGCATATTCCCAGTTCCCTTAACCCAGCAAAGGTGATTATTACCATAGGCGTGCGCACGGGGTGTGCCGGGTGTGCCCGGGCACACCCTAATCCCCGCGGCACGCCTATGCATATTGAGACCGGCAGGGGAGATCTCAGGATCTCCCCTGTCGGCTCATGCAGAGCCGGCGCTATCCGAGCACCGGCTCTGCTCTCAGCCTCCCTCCCCACTGACCCACATGCAGGGAGGGAGGCAGGAGAGGACCGGCGGAGCTATTGCCAGCAGCTCCGCCGGGTTCCTCTCGCGAGATATGAGCGTTGCCTCGGCAACGCTCAAATCTCGCGAGAGTGAACTCTAGCCCCACAGGGGTTAGAGTTCACTCTCCATTGGACCACCAGGGATCACAGCAGCAAGGATCCCCTCCTCCACTGGACCACCAGGGATCACAGCAGCAAGGATCCCCTCCTCCACTGGACCACCAGGGATCACAGCAGCAAGGATCCCCTCCTCCACTGGACCACCAGGGAATGAAGCAGCAGCACGATCCCCCCTCCCTACAAAAGGTAAGAAGGGAGGGGGGATAGCAAGTAATGTACCCCCACCTCCACCCCCCACAATCACCCACCCACACACACATACAACACACATATAGCACCCACAGACATACACAGCACCCACACACATTCAGCACCCACACACATTCAGCACCCACAGACATACACAACACCCACAGACATACTCAGCACCCACACACACACACACAGCACCCACAGACACACACAGCACCCACAGACATACACAGCACCCACAGACATACAGCACCCACAGACATACACAGCACCAACACACATACAGCAACCACACACACATACAGCACCCTCACAAACACACACAGCACCCTCACACACAGCACACAAACAGCACCCTCACACACACACAGCACACTAACAGTACCCTCACAAACACAAACAGGACCCTAACAAACACACACACAGCACACTACCAGTACCCTCACACACAAACAGCACCCTCACACACAGTACATTAACAGCACCCTCACAAGCGCACACACACACAAACAGCACCCTCACACACAGTACATTAACAGCATCCTCACAAGCACGCACACACAAACACCCTCACCCACATAGCACACTACCAGCATCGTCACACACACATCACACTAACAGCACCCTCACACAGCACACACACACACACACAAAGCAGTGTGTGTATGTGTGTATATATGTGTATGTATATATATATATATATATATATACACACACACATATATATATATACATACATACATATATATATGCGGCGTGTGCTTGTGCTTTAGGGTGCACACCCTAATGCAATAGGCTGCACACGCCTATGATTATTACAGTTATTAATTAACTGCAATAATTACCTTTATGGGGTAACTCCACCTCTAGTGGCTACCAGACAGGCACTAGAGGGACTTCTGGGTCGTTAGGTGACTTTTGGTCGCGCTATGCATGAGGACATCCAGCATCACCCTATTCTCTATAGGAAAGCATTGTATAATGCTTTCCTATGGGAAAAATACAAATTTGAGCGCGGCCATTGCTGCACATGCATATAAGTTTCTCCTGCAGGCTGATGTTGGCGTGAGAGAGAGGAGGCAGACCTAAGCACAGTGGACATCAAACTCCTTCTGCAACACAGGAGGGCACTATAGGCAGTATAGTTTCTCTTTAAACATGCTTTTCAGAGCGTGTGGATTCATTCCCTAACTTTGAAAATTATGGACTTGATGACATCTTTCTAATTTTTGGCACATAGACCCATGGGCATAGGAATCTTGAAAAATCTGAGGGGAACAAGTAACAGTGTCTGATGTCCCCCTTTCGCAATCTTTAAATGCATCGATCAAACCATCTGGTTTTGTACAGGAAAAATTGCACACTACGTATATTCTGTATATATACAACATACACTGTTACTATTGAGTATATTCTCTAAACTTTGAATTATGGCTGGCAAACAATATGGCAATACAGAACTTCACAAGTCAGGACAAAATGTCTAAACTACTTCTAATGCTTCTATTTTTTTAACTCGGTTATATTAGCCTAAAGTTTTTGCTTCTTTTGTTAATTTTTCTACAATTCCCTGTTTAACAAATAAAAACCCCTGCTTGTCTACTTTAATATATAATGTAAGCAGGGCTCAACATTTCATGTTTCCACACATGAGAATGCAAGGGTTTCTCTGTGCGGAGTGTCATCACATGGGAACACAGGGGTCTGTCTGTGTGGAGTTCAGATCCATCTTGGCTACAATTGGGGATTTTTCTTTCTTTTTGGATTAACAGCATTAAAGAATGGGCTTTACGGTTGATTTTGATGGACTTTAGTCTTTTATCAACCTAGACAACTATGTAACTATGTGATTAGGGGTTATGCAGTTCATATGTTCAAATAGCCACTTAAGATCATATCTCTTACTGCGGATTAATAACTATTTTATAGAGTGACTCACATTAAAGGACCACTCTAGGCACCCAGACCACTTCAGCTTCATGAGGTGGTCTGGGTGCCAGGTCCAGCTAGGGTTAACCCATTTTTTCATAAACATAGCAGTTTCAGAGAAACTGCTATGTTTATGAATGGGTTAAGCCTTCCACTATTTCCTCTAGCGGCTGTCTCATTGACAGCCGCTAGAGGCGCTTGCGTGCTTCTCACTGTGATTTTCACAGTGAGAGCACGCCAGCATCCATAGGAAAGCATTATGAATGCTTTCCTATGTGACCGGCTGAATGCGCGTGCAGCTCTTGCCACACGTGCGCATTCAGCCGCATTGGAGGAGAAGAGGAGGATCGGAGGAGGAGGTAAGTTTTAACCCCTTTCCCCCTTCCAGAGCCAGGCGGGAGTGGGACCCTGAGGATGGGGGCACCCCCAGGGCACTATAGTGCCAGGAAAACGAATATGTTTTCCTGGCACTATAGTGGTCCTTTAACTAACATCTCTGATTACCTGCCATTTTTTCATGCTTTTTTTTGTTTTGGTTGTCTTACTGATGGGGATATAACAATTTTGTTTCTTTTTTTTATTATTAAAATATTTTGCAATAAAACTCCGTCTTAGTGCAGATTCTATGTATTTATTTGCATGTACTAGCCAGCCAGGGATTAGTGGAAGTTACACTTCCAAGCAATACCCGTTACCATGTTAATAATGGCTACTGAAATAGTTGCCCCAGAACTGTAGCTCCCAGTAGGCTCAAGCAATATGATAATTGTCATAATGGGGCAGATATATTTTTTCAATGCATCACTGCATGGTGGGTGACATCATCTATGTATTGTTTTCTGTAATGTTCGAATGATGCCTTGCTGTGCAGGGATTCCTTGTCTCAGGGCAAGACTTTAAAATACATGAATCAGCCAACTATTGTTTAATGGGGTGACATTTTACATCTGTTGTGATTATCTCCCTATAATGCAATGGTAGAGGAGCTGAGGAGACAATAACAGTCTGATCCTGTCTTCCTCAACTCCACCTTCATCATTTCTCTTTCAAGAGACGTTTTCTTTTTTTCTAGGAGCAATGACTTGAATAAGCTACTACTGTCTTCGAGTGTAACTACTCTTGGGCAGACTTTTATATGAATGGCTCATTGATGTAATAGGAACCCTAGCCATAAACCAAATTCTAGCTCTAAATGTACACTTAAAGGGACACTGTAGTCACCCAGACCACTTCAGCTCAATGAAGTGGTCTGGGTGCCAGGTCCCTCAGGTTTTAACCCTTCAGATGCAAACATAGCAGTTTCAGAGAAACTGCTATGTTTACATTGCAGGGTTAGGACAGCCTCTAGTGGCTTTCTTCCGGGCAGCAACTAGAGGGGCATTTGCGACGCTGGAGGCATATTATGCTTCCATCGCGCAGAGCTTCCATAGGAAAGCATTGAGAGGTAGCTGACGTCGGCTGGGGAGGAGAGGTCACCAGTGCCGAGGGAGCCTGGCGCTGGATTAAGGTAAGTAGCTGGAGGAGAACCCTGAGGGGGGTCAGCAGTTTTCCTGACACTATAGTGAACCTTTAATCTTAGCCCAAGCTAACTCTAAGCATAGTTATTGATGCATTCTTACAGTATATAAGTATGACTTCAGAATCTGAAGAAGTATGACTTCAGAATCAGAATCTCTTTGAATCCTTCAACAATTGTTTAAACAATTTAATTTTGAAACTATTTTTTGGATGGATCATACGTTGTCTGATTGAATGAATTGGTTTTAGTTAAATATATGTGTTAAAATAACGATGACAATATGTGCACATGGTTTAATATTCTTGCCAGTGCTGCTTTTCATATTTCAGTACATGCAGGGTTCTTCTTTTATCAATATTTTAGTGTTTGCTCAAACTATTTATTCAGCTGTGTTACTGTAGAGAACACTATTGATGTTTATTCTAAACTATTGTTTTATTTTTATCACGGAGATATGACAAAATAGATTGATATAAAAATGTAATTACAGATGCACAGTCAAAATACATACCTAGAACTTGAACTTATATTTAATATTTAAGGCAATCATTCTTTTTCCATTCCTTGTTAGCTGATATACTTTTTACTTGTATAATAACAGCTAATAAATATTTGTTTTTGGTTGTTTTTTCATATAATAGAACATTGGTAGGTAGGTGTCTAAAATGTTCCCTAGACCTTATAACTATATTACAATGTGATTTGCATAAAGCAATTAATTATTATTCCTTTAAATGGAAAATATAAAAAAATACATAATTATACACTAAATTTCCACTACCTTCTGCTGAGATTTGGGAATTCCTAAGTAGGGTCTTCTTTTAGCTCTTGCAACAAAAACAGAGAATTTATGAATTCTGAGAACTGTCAAAAGCTAAGAGATACTCAGCAGCTTGCCCTTCTGTTAGTTTCCGCTCGGGTCTAAAAAAAAAAGTTTTTTTGCCCACTTGTGCCATTACAAAAAGTACCTATACTATTTTCGTATCAGGCTTTTCCTACCCACTACATTTTCAATTAGGCTTGTACACAATGGGGACATTTCTATTGGATGAACATTTTTTTTTTTCCTTTAGAAAAAAAAAAATTGGTGGTGGCCAAATTTCAGCCAGATGGCAGTTTGACTCATCAGAATTCAGTTTTTAAAAATAATTCAAGAAGTGAATTAGATGAATCAGAAGAGCAGCAAAAATGGGCCAGTTACCAGTTAGTGTACTACAAAATATAAACATTATATATATATATTTTTTCCCCATCAATCATTTATTTTTGTTGCTCCACAAGCAGAATCCAGAATCACAAATCAAAACAAAGATGTCAGTCCATTGCTTATTTTATTTGTTCATGATTTTCGGCTCAGAGTTCGGGAATTTGAATGATTACCCAATTGGCCCAAATTGCAATTTGTAATCCAAATCTACTTTGAAGTCACTTTGAGTTCCCAACAATGCTTATTTAGGTGAATAACCCTGATAAATAACAAGAAGGAAAATAATACTTGCATATGGGTATGAGATGACATATGCTATTTATTCGTGGAATCAGTACTACACTATTATAAATCAAATTAAGTACATTATTTTGATATACATTATTTTTATATATATATATATATATATATACATATATATATATATATATATTTATACATATATATATTTTTTTATTTTTTATTTTTTTTGCAAATAGTAATTTTTATTTAGTCTCAGTACGGTACAGTTGACAGCGAAAGGATATTACATCTTCATATACATAGGCCAGTACAGGTATATTATAAGCATCACTCGTAACACATGCATAGGTTCAATTGACCATTGTTGTTTCAGTACGCTATATAAACCAATACCTGTACCAAAACAGAAGACCAACAAATAGTGCATGGAAACCAGGAGCTGACTCGTGATAATGGCTTAATAATAAAATTTCACATGCAGTCTGCAGATGCTTAAAATAATAAATGGATGTAAAAATGGATGTAAAAATACTTACAAAAAGCCTTTAAGAGATATAAAATAAAAATTAGAGTTGGTAAAATGTATAGCTGGTGAATATCAGAGTCGAAATAGAAATGTGGTACAATATGTACATAAAGGATAAAGAAAGGTGGTATAAGAAATAAAGAAAAAGAAAAAGAAAAATACTAAATCGATGGACAATATGTTAATGTGCAGTGTTAGTGTCTATATCCCTGAAAAGTACAGGGTAAATGACACTTCCACTGAATAATATACTTTGTATTAGCAAAGATAATAATAATAAAAGTATATACAAGGAGATAGCAACACAGTATAAGGAACTGTTTGCTTAAAGCAATAGATATATCGCTATAGACTGAAGTGAATGATAAAAAAATGGATCTAATAAAAGGAAACCAGTTTATTAAATAATAAAAATATATATAAAAAACCATAAAATACAGGTCAGGAACAGTTCATAATGGTGTTACCAGTCTTATGACAATCAAATTGCAGTACGAACCCTCGGATCTGCTTAGGATGGATGTGGATGGTGTTCTGCCAACTCTCCTCCTGAATGTAACTGCTGGTGAGGACGGCGTGCGTCTGAGTGTGCATCCCGACAGAACCTCACTCCGGGGTACGAACAGAGCATACAATGCAGTTTCAGTAGACGTATCCACCAAGGGATCTTCGTGTAAAGTGTTCTTCTGCTGGTGTAATTGATCTATGTCCTGCCTTGTTGGTCTGTCTAACGCGTTTCGTAGGTGGAGCCCTACTTCTTCAGAGACGGAATATGGTCTGCTTCAGTCTATCCTTATATACAGATGTTTTTAATTGCTGATAAAAAGTCTCTCAATTTACTAATAAAAGTATTTCAATAGATATTCCTTATAGTGATACAGTTATTCAATGCATGAAAGGTACAGTTATATTCAAAATATTGGATGATGGAACATACATATCACTGCATAAATTAATTGTATAATGTTCAACATTAAAAACAACAGAAATACAAGTATAGAACCTAAAAGTGAAAAATATATAAATTGGGCACAAATTGGTAAATTCTAATGAATTGTATATAGAAAATGAATTCTTAAAAAATATATAAATTGGGCACAAATTGGTAAATTCTAATGAAAAATATATAAATTGGGCACAAATTGGTAAATTCTAATGATATCTGTACCAAGCCCAATGTTTTGGGGAGATTTTTTTGGTACTGAGCATATTTAAACATTGGTGAAAGGGGAGGGGGGCACAAGAACATGGGGGTTTAAACTGTGTAACTAACACAAAGTTAAAATTCTAGGCATAGGCTGAATCTGTGCATATGCAATAATCAATGTTGGTACTGTATCATTTGACAAGGCCGTTTACCAGGTACATACAATGTGGTTTGGTGTGGATGAGTATGGCTGTCAGACTTCGATTCACTTTCAATGAAGTAGTTCAGTTTTGACTTTGGATAAACTTGGCCCAGATGTCCCAGGCTATTTCCCAGTAGTAATAAAAAATAAAAGTTAAGTGGAGCAAAAGTAGAGAAAAAAAAATGAAGAAATAAGGAGACAGGTTACTGCTTAAATGCTTTTGTACTTTTACTCATCAATTTTATATTTTACAATTTTTTATATTTTTCAAATTTTTTTTACACTTTTATTCATAAATTTCTTATCAGATTATTGTATTATTTATGAGACAGAGTCATTACATGACAGGGAGAGAGGACTTCTAATCTTTTATTTCCCAGTAGTGTCTTTTTTGTGCGGATGCCTCATTTTTTGGGGGCACATTTTTATAAGTGTGTTTGGTTAATTTGGTATAAGCACATATGTATGGTGCTTATTTCAGATAATTTATTATGTATGTTTAATGTATTTTTATACTAATTATGTCTTTATTCCTGTTTTGATATATTTATACGTTATGACTGATTACTATTTCTATGCATGCCTTTCCCATAACCAACATGGCGAGTGCTGCCTCTATGGGAATTATGGACGCTTATGAGATTTCTATATGCACCCAAAACTACTCTGTCCGAATATATACTGGCACAGAACACTTTTCTTATCAGTACGCATGTGAGGCATACCTACGAACCCTCTTATTTACAAGATTGTGGTCGGAGCTGGAGGGACCACCTACACATAAGACAGACATTGAGAATCTACAATCAGATTTCGCTGTGTCATTTAACGAGGTGTATGGACATTTTGTGTGTGACATTTCCTTCCACATATGGCCAAAACCGGATGGGACGCCATATTGGGGGGAGGCAGGCAATATCCGCTTCCTATCCATATGTTTTGATGATTGCACCTGTTTTCTGCTATGAACAGTCAGTATCAGGTTATATAAACCTGTTAGATTAGTTGTCAGGTAGACTTTACCTGAAGAAGACCTCTTTTAAGGTCGAAACGCGTTGTGCTTATTGTGACTTTGGACTGTGGCATACCAGTTACCTTAACGTAAGGTTTTTATGTTTATTTGAAATAAATGTTACTGATTTTTATTCTAACTAGTTTTGCATCTCCCATCTTTCACTACTGAGGATTGAGTTACTTTCAACACTCCAGTGGAATTCCAGCATCACACCATCAAGCTGTAATTACCTGAGCCAGTTATATAGACAGGCTTCAGAAAAATGTGAGTGTGATAATCATAAGATCATAAGATTCCAGTTGAGACTGTTCTATATATTATTGAAATTATATTGCCCTATGAAAGTGTTCTGTCTTTTATGTCTGCAGTGATATCTGCTACAGAACAGAGGGTATATGTATATATATATATATATATATATATATATATTTATATTTGTATATATATATAATTTCTTTATCTTCCTTACACCCTTTCGGGCCACTGTGATATATTTGGAATACATTTTATATTGTTTCCTGCGCTGTAAACTATTTTATATTTATTGGTTAGATATAGTTGGGCTAATCCAATGCAAGTGTGCTGGTGTGAGATACCAACTATAGATAAGTTTTTTTCGTAATGCTGTATGTTTGGAGCAGAGAGTCCGGGATTTGTTTAATACTTTTTCCCATGCTTTGATAAAGCTGTAATCTTTTATGTTGAATTTGTTAGGTATTGCGGTGGATGAAATACGTTTTTTTTGGTACCCACATACATGCTTTCGGAGTCTGTCAGCCTATGTACAGAGGTAGCATTAGTTAGGTTTTGTATAGTAATCCATTAACACATTTGGCGGTAGGAGTAGTGTGCTATCGCAGGTAATGTAAAAGTGCATTGTAGTTCATTAAAATTTTGCCAAGGCATGGTTTGTAAATAGTTGGTATAAGAAATAAATACCATGTCTATCTCATATCCTGTAATTTAAATCTGTAATCAAGTGCATTAGGGATTTAATCAGCATGGCCAATGATATAGGAGAATGTGTAGTAAGATTTTTATGATTTGTGTCCCATACTGACAGTGTCAGACTGGTTGTTGTCAGATGGGCCTTTGTGGTCTTTTGTTCGCTGGAATCCATGTCATGGTGCCTATGGTCATTTGGTTTGTCCAGCTGGACTCTATAGATTTCCATTGTGGGTCTTGTGTATGCGGTCTTGCATACAGAATGCTACTCAATTTGGCTGCATGGTAGTACCTTTTAAAATTAGGTAGGCTCATGCCTCCTTCATTGAGAGGTCTGAGCATGATTTTCATTGCTATACATGCTCTCTTCCCATTCCACACGAAGTTAGAGACCCAACGCTGTAAAATTGTAAAGTATGCTTGTGGTATTCGTATGGGTAAAGATTGGAATAAGTATTGTATCTTAGGAAGTACTATCATTTTAATTGCCGCTCTACACCCTGTCCAGGATATAAACAGAGGTTTCCATTTTTGTAGTTGTTGTTTTAGTTCTGTCAGTAGTCTGACATAATTAGTCTGGTTTGTTTGTTATTTCTATATATTTAAATATTATTATTATTATTTTCTATATATTTAAGTCCTTCTTACCTATTTTTTTCACAAATTCATAGAAAAAGACTGTCAAGTGAATGATCCCCTGCACTGCAATATAACCATTTACTACTTTGTGGAGAAATATCCCAAGTTTAAAGACTGCGTCTGTCCTGAAGATATTTATTGTACCATTAAAAAGATGCTTGGAAAGCAATGTCACCTCCAGAATGGTAAGCAGACAATTTATATTGAAGAACATATAGTCAGACCATAGTAATGAAATCTGTTTACAAAATTCTTTCTGTAAACAGATTTCTGTAATTCTGTAATGCATGACATTACATGGAATAGATTTATCTATATTAAATTCATAGCTGATACTGTATACTTAGTACACAAGTAAAAAAGATCAAAACTTACTTGACTTAGCAACAATAACAACAACTAATAAATAGATAAACAATGGGTTGCAATATGCGTCTTAAAGATTTATATGATTTAGTTCTTCTTTCTTTTTTTTATTTCTATGATTTGTTCTACTTTTGATTCTCTGAGAACCAGAGGGGTGGCAATAAATTCTGTTGTTCACACCTCTGAAATAGCATCTGATTTAGTCAGTTACTTTTATCTACCTTCATACAAGTAACAATATTTTATTTCTATATTGTTGTGGGGAGAATGAGTGCACAGGCCACAATGGTGTATAACGTTATGAACTTTTGCTGTAAGTTATCAAGTTGTTAGTGGGCTTTGAAATGGGGACATTACTACAAGGGCATGGGTACATATTAACCCATGTTACGATCCCCTCTTTAAAGGAACACAATAAGCACTAAAACAACTTTAGCTTAATAATGTGTTTGTTAGAGATCATGCCCCTGTAGTCTCACTGCTCAATTCTCTGCCATTTAGGAGTTAAGTCACATTGTTTATGCAGCCCTAGTCACACCTCCCTGCATGTAACTTGCACATCCTTCCTAAATACTTCCTGTAAAGCAGGCTTCCCCAAAATGCAGCTCTCCAGATGTTGCTGAACTACAAGTCCCATGATTTTATGAATGGAATAGATAGGTTGAGAATCATGGGAGCTGCAGTTCAGCAACATCCGGAGTTTAGAGAAGCCTGCTGTAAAGAGTCATCTAATGTTACACTTCCTTTATTGCAAATTCTGTTTAATTTAGAGTTGTTTACCTCCTGCTCTGTTAATAGCTTGCTGGACCCTGAAGGAGCATTCTCTGTGATTAAATCTTAATTTACAGAGCAGGAGATAACATTTAAAGTAAGTTACATCTGATTGAAAATAAAACAATTTTGTTTTCATGCAGTCTGCGTCAGTCACACCCAGGGAGGTGTGGCTAGGGCTGCATAAACAGACACTGAAGTGATTTGACTCCTAAATCGCAGTGAATTGTGCAGTTAAACCTCAGAGGCATGACCTATACAACCAAACTGCTTCATTAAGCTAAAACTATTTGGTGACTATAGTGTCCCTTTTATACGCCGAAGTTCTCGCTCTTACTTGCACCCCTATATTAAAAATGTATATCCTAGCACCATCAGGTCTATACATGTTTGTCTTTCATTGAAATGAGTACTCTTAAAGTGGTACTTACTGTCATCTAAAAACAATTTTGGTATATAATTGTTTACTCTTACAAAACTGGCTATATGTTGTGTTAAAATAAATACATTTGAAAAAAGAAAGAATTATAGAATTCAGGGTTTAAAGAAAGCTTACTTTTAAAATATCTCTCTTTGCGGACAATGTGCTCCTTACCCTGAGGAACCCACTGATTTCAATTCCTGCAGTGTGAGTAGTCTCATTTCAGAGATTTTCAGCAATTTCTCTAATTATAAGATTTATCTTTAAAAAATCACATATTTTTGCATCTTGTTTGACATGAAATAATTATGATACTCTTAAAAGTCGCTACAAGTTTGATTGGAATTGGACCTATATTGACTACTTAAAGAGACACTAGAGGCACCCAGACTACTACAGCTAATTAGTAGTCTTGAACTGCAATGTTTACCATGGTAGCACTAAGTGCATAAGGGACAGTACTAATGCTATGGGTTAAGCCAAACACTCGGTATTACCTTGAGCAAGATTATTGCCCTTATTACATTTTAAATAATATATTTTGATCTGATGTTATATGGATTAGAAGAAATTCCCAAATAGGATTCTTGCTAATATGTATATTACTATGAGAATACTTAAGTGCAAATTGGATATATGTCTATAAGCACTCCAATCGATATCTTGCAATATAATATGGTAGAAGTCAATATATCAAAATGGAAACAGCAAGGCATTTTTTAAAAAGTCTGATATTATTGAGAACAAACAACACATTTCTTTTTCTCAGTTACAAACTGAACATAACATCACTAAAGAAATTATTTTATTTGAGAATTAAAGGGACACTATAGTCACCTGAACAACTTTAGCTTAATGAAGCAGTTTTGGTGTATAGAACATGACCCTGCAGCCTCACTGCTCAATCCTCTGCCATTTAGGAGTTAAATCCCTTTGTTTATGAACCCTAGTCACACCTACCTGCATGTGACTTGCACAGCCTTCCATAAACATTTCCTGTAAAGAGAGCCCTATCTAGGCTTTCTTTATTGCAAATTCTGTTTAATTAAGATTTTCTTATCTCATCCTATGTTAATAGCTTGCTAGACCCTGCAAGAGCCTTCTGTATGTGATTAAAGTTCAATTTAGAGATTGAGATACAATTATTTAAGGTAAATTACATCTGTTTGAAAGTGAAACCAGTTTTTTTTCATGCAGGCTCTGTCAATCATAGCCAGGGGAGGTGTGGCTAGGGCTGCATAAACAGAAACAAAGTGATTTAACTCCTAAATGACAGTGAATTGAGCAGTGAAATTGCAGGGGAATGATCTATACACTAAAAATGCTTTATTTAGCTAAAGTAATTTAGGTGACTATAGTGTTTCTTTAAAATTTATATGAATTATAAAAACAATACTTTTTAATCATTGTATAGACCCCTTCTTGAATAAAATTGGATCTAAATGATTGATTTCCATGTCTATTAGATTATTGGAAAAGAATGAGCCCATAATTAAAATGAACCCTTTTACAAAATGGGAGAGAGATATTAGAATGTCTTTCTCACATTCTGACTGGTATCAGGTCACCCTCTTTTTAAAGCAGTGCATTTTGTTGTCTCTATTTTTTAGTTATATTTAAAAGCCATCTCTAGGTGGTATATGGTTCCTGCTAGACTCTATAGGATTTCTGACAATCATTCATCCAATTGGTGGATATGTCGTGGAGCAGTAGGAACTACCTACCACATGTGGTGGGAATGTGATGGCTTATGTGCTGTAAAGAATCAACTACTTGTGAAAGTTAATACCTTGTTTCCTGAGATTGGATCCATTTCTCCCCAACTCTTTTAATTTTATATTAATTTTCCTTCCCAAAACAAGGTAATTGTAATTACTCAGATATGTGTGCCACTAAGATATGTATTGCTCATTCTTAAAAAAAAAAAAAAAAATCTCCTAATCTGCGGGCCATTATGTTTCTTACTATGAATATGGTTACCCTGGATAAAATATAGAAATATACAGTTGTAGATATCTGCTATTTCAAGAGTTCCACATTGGTATTAGTCCTGTACTCAAGCCAACATGTGTTTGTTTTGTATTCTGTTTGATTTGTATGTATTGTATTTGGTGATGAGTCCAATATATTTTGTTCATGTAATTGCATATTTTATGTTTGTCTGGGAAATATATTTATACAGATATTGTATAAATATTTGTTTTTGCTATAAATAAAATAAACTAAAGATAAAATAAATAAATAAATAAATGGAATTTATTTTAACACAATATATTGCCATTTCCCCCCCCCCCCAAATTCAATTTTTAAATCCCTATCCCACAGTCCAGGCATTTGGGCAGCAGTGGGTTGGCACATTTGGTGTGATTTTCTAATATGGTCCCTAAATAGCAGTTTTTAAAGATTTAGTTCTTTAACATCTGGCACATAAGAACATCATTATACTTTCATCTGTAGTGAGGGATTTTGTGATTCCTTTACTCCTTTGGCCTCTTACTTCTTATTATTATACTGAATGAGTGGGCAAGATGTAGATTTTTTTAATGATGGAATTTTTTAATTTTTTTATTTGAATTAATTTGTTTTGGTTATGAGTTAAATAAATACAAAATGTATGCTTAAATGTGTAAATCGTTTTCCTGCTACATTTGATTTTTTTAAGTAACATTGTTAATGATTTTCCAAGTAGGTAATAGTACCACTTTGTTATATTTTAGAAAATGTGTAATGTACCACTTATATTTTTTATGTTCCTTACAGCACATATAATTCCAACAAAACCTGCCAAGCCAGCAATATCTGTACTACAGAAAAACTCGCTACAATATCCACAAATAATGGGTGTCATTCCCATCAGAAAAACAAATGACTGCAATCTGGCAAAACAATTATGCAAAGAGAACCAAAATTGCTTTTCCTTGTATGAAAACTTTAGACATAGTTGTATCGGTGAACAATGCTTCCTGCCTGGTGGAAGACAAAAATGTTTGTCAGCACGGAGCATGCTAAAAGCAACCATTCTGGGAAACTGTGCATGTTCAAATCCAACCAAGGAAAAATGTTTCAAAATTTGGAATACCATTAATAATAATTCCTGCTTTCACCACACAAGAGAAAAGAAAAAACATACAAGCAAAGATGCATTTCCAGAGGAATACATTGATTCATGTAAGCAAAATATATATATTTTTGTGTATTATTATTATTATTATTATATTATTATTATATTAATTTATTAGAAATGCTACTACTTTAGAGGGCACTCATCTTGAAATTTTACACTGCTGTATTAGCAGTACAAATTTTGTGCATATGTAGATGACATTCATTGGAGTGTTTCTCAATGAACTGAGTCAATTAATGCCTTACACGCTTGGACAAAATGTATTTTGCTATTGTGGAAGTGGGACTTCTGCATTAGCAATATGTATTATGTGAGGCTGGGCTACAAGTGCCCAAGGAATTCTTGACTTGTTCAAATTCAATGAAAAACATTTTGACATATAACCAGGTGACGGTGATGGGGTATAATGAACAATAATGTTTATTATGGGCTATAGTGTTTATGGTGCTTACAGTGCCAATTTAGGGAATTTACAAATGTAGAACATATTAAAAATCTAGATATAAAGTTAAATATTTTCTGCTGGTGGTATGATTCAGCTTCTCATACCCACACTGGAAATCAAACCTAATTGCATGTATTAATGAAATATGTAGATCAATGTGCAATACCTAAATATACAACATATATTGTGTAATAGTTACACAAATGTATTATATTTTTTTCTCCTTACTTTTGTAAAATATTGTGTTTAAATTGTTGTATTTTGGAGTCAGGGGTGGAGCGATGATGTGTGGGATGTAGCATGCACCGATCATCAAGAGACGCGCTGTCAGATTGATGATCCGAGCCACAAGGATTTTAGCGTGGAGAGAGGATTAATGCCCTCGGGTTGGTTTAATGCCGCAAAGCTGCAAGTCACCCTTAATGCTGGGGTAATGGAAATACATTAGACCTGAGACTGGAGATTTACGAGTAAGCTGACACTGAACTTTGTCTGCCCAGGCTGTGGAGGTACATTAGAATTTCCTAAGAAATGTATCAGAAGGAAGGCTTCAATAAAACATGACAGCACCCATATGGAGGCTTGTATATAAAAAAAAAAAAAATACACTGCAAAATACTTGTCATTTAATGTGTGTAATTGTCCCTGAGAAGAGTGAAAATTATAATTTGAGAGAAAAGAACAAAGTAGGGGAAAATAATTGGGCAGAATACAGTCTAAATATAGTCTGAATATATTTTGAACCCAAACATATAAAATAGAACATAAAGTGGAAATAAATTCTTGGAATTCCCCTGATAAATATTCGAATAAAACGGCTTCAGGCAGCTAATGAGTTGAATAAAGATTCTGATGCTGACTATAATTAAGCATAAAGGATATAACTGCTTATAAATGTCTAGTAGACTGAAACAAAACACTAATTTACCAGCATATATGAACAGTCTCCACGACTCTTGACTTTAAGAGACTGAATGAAAGGGAAAGAAGGAAGAAAAGAAAGGGGAAAAATCCAATGAAGAAAAAGAAAGGGAAAGAAATGGACAAAAAGGGGAAAAAAAGAGAAAAATAAAAAGGTGAAAGTAAAAATCTACAAGATATTATTTATATATACATTTTCGCTCTTGCCAGCCGGTGTCGGTCTATTGCACTTGCCAAGATGGCTAGTAAATAAGAAACAAAACCTGCACAAAAGAGGGAGAAGAAGAAAACCCCAGAAGTAGAAAAAGAAAAAAAGATTATCTTAGTTTTTCTCTCCTGTACCTGCTCTTTCTCCTGCTCCTCAAAGAAATAAAGAGCTGACTCCTCTACCTTCAGACGGGTTAAAGTTGGATTCAACATTACCTCCCTGCATAAAAGATCCAGAAACACAAGCAGATATATCATCAGAGATGGATAACTCACTGGTTACAGCGGAAACAGATCTTGTTTAAATGACCAACTAGAACAAATCAAGCTGGAAATGCAGACAAACGCTCAGACCCTTACAGAAGGTTTTTAAGAACTTGGCTATGAGAGTACAGTCAATGGAAGAAAAGGTAGAAGCAGTAAATTTTCATTGTAATGAAATTAAAAAGAAACAACTTCAAACAGCAAAAAAGATATCAAAATTGGAAGCAAAGATCACAGATCTAGGAGATAGGATGAGACGCAATAATATCAAAATTAGAAACATCCCTGAATTGATAACACCAGAATTATTGGAAAAATATCTTCTGGACTTATTTGCAGCACTAGGAGTGAAGACCTCAAATAATAGTGAACTCATGGAAAGATACCACAGATTGGCTAAACCAAGAACAATTCCAACAACTGTGCCTAGAAATATTATAATCGGCTTCATGTTATTTAAAGTCAAGATGAAAATTTCAAGATCCTTTATAGACCCGAAAATGTTTCCAGAAAAATATCAACAACTATCTTTCAAGATATATCTTACAAAACAAGAAAGGCATGGCAAGCCTTCTGAAATTTACATGGGGTTTTCCTGCAAGTGTGTTGGTGATACAGGATGGCCATAGGTTAAAGGACCACTTTGTGCCAGGAAAACATACTCGTTTTCCTGGCACTATAGGGTCTCTATTAGGGTCCCCCTCCCGCAGGGCTCTAGGGTGAGGACGGGGTTAAAAACTCACCTTTTCTCCACCTCCCTCGGCAGTGGGGACTCTCTGCCTCCTTTCCCATCATCGGCTGAATGCGCATGCACGGCAAGAGCCGCGCGCGCTTTCAGACAGTCCATAGGAAAGCATTCTCAATATTTTCCTATGGACCCTGGTGTCTTTTCACTGTGAAAATCACAGTGAGAAGCACTGAAGCACCTCTAGCGACTGTCAATGAGACAGCCACTAGAGGCTGGATTAACCCATAGGTAAACATAGCAGTTTCTCAGAAACTGCTATGTTTACAGCAGAAAGGGTTACACCTGGCACCCAGACCACTTCATTAAGCTGAAGTTGTCTGGGTGCCTATAGTTGTCCTTTAAGCTTCAAATCTCCAGCACAGTTAAAAGATTGGCTTGGTAAATGTTAAAAACATAGAAACCAATTTTTAAATTGTTATAAAGTTATAAAATATGGTTACATAGAAAGATATATATATATATATTTTTTTTTTTTGCTCTCTGTCTAAAATAGTGGAAAATAAAATCAATACTTTCTATATAGAAGTATGTCCTATGATTAAATTTAGGGGCTCAAGGAAAGGAGTAGGAGAAAGAACAAAAAGAGAAATAGGAGAGATGGGAAGAAATAATGGGAATTTAGGGTAAGAAATGGAGTAAAAATAAGGGGAACTAGAGATTAATGAACCTCTCCAGAGAAAAAATATATAAGTTTAGTGGGAGAATGTGATTTTAGCACAGACAAAGAAGGGAAAGGGAAATAAGGAAGTTAGGGGCTAAAATATCACTGCAGTATTGAATTAGTTGAAAGGGAAACTAAAGGGAATATCACTTTAAGTAAGCAACAATGTTTAATGATATAGTAGAATATATAATATGTATTCCATAAATTTAACAAGTAATGAGTTTAAGAAGATTAAAGTTATTTACACTGGAGAATGCACTTAAGGATATACAAGTATAGATTAAATCTAAATTATTAGATAATTAAAGTTAGATTATTAACAGCGCTTGAGAAATTACACAGAACAGAATAACATATGAACACATAAAATGATATAAAGGAAGAAAAAGAGTTAAGGGGACAAGGATACTTTTATTATTAATGGTTTTCTTTTCTATTTATATAACCTCTCCTTCTCTATAATGAAGGATTTAATAACACTCTCTGAGAGCACATAGATGCTTAAAGCAATAAGAATGCAATGAAAGTGGACTAAAAATAAAGGGACCACACTACAAAAAATATAAAATAATTAAAAGAGTAATAGAAAAATTAATGACATCCAAAGATAAATGTTTTGGAAGATAAGTAGTAATACAACAGGGAAGAAATGTATTAGGTGGCTACATATATAATTTTTTTTTCCCCTCTATCTTTTGGAAAAATTAGTGAAACGGATCATATAAAAAGTTAAAAAAACAAAACAGGCGCGTCAATTGCAGAGGTTCGGAATTGAACTAATTTTTTTGTCTATGACAATTACTTTCCCTCGCCACGCTAGGACGTAGTTGAGGACGATGTGGGAGGCAACAAAAAACTAGTAAGCTTCTTACTAGATGTTGTGTTTATGTTTTTATGGCTGTGTGGTTGGGTTCCCTCTTGGCCGAGCATCTTACTGTGGGGTTGGAGGTGGATGCTTGATGCCAGAGGGATCCCAAAGGGACTATTATGGTCTCTCATAAAGGTTTTATGTATAGTTATTATTGTAATTGTACCAATGTCATAGGTGAAAGCACGGTTGATGTAAGCAATAAATATAAATTGTCTCTTCCCAGATATGATTAGATTTATGTCTTTTAATGTTCAATGGTTGAATTCACCTTACAAGAAAACCTCGTTGGTTAGGCTTATTAAAAAAGAAAGGATCGATATATGTTTTTTGCAAGAGACTCATTGGTTGGTACAGAATAGGAGGCCAATGTTGGATGGATATATTCACATGGTTTTATTTCATCTTCCATTGAAAAAAAAAAACTAATATATAATATCTAGCCTCTTTATCTATATCCTGATATATAATTTCTATGTTATAGAAATTGTATACCAGGATATAGATAAAGAGGCTAGATATTTATGTATGATTTGTAAAATAGAATATTAACTTTACACTCTAATTAATGTATATGCTCCTAATATAAAACCAGTTAATTTCTTACAAAAAAATTAATAGAAAAGATTGAGAAAATTGCTTCATTATAATAGGAGGAGATTTTAATTTAGTTATAGATGTCAACTTAGACAAAAGTATACCACAGAGAAAATAAATACATATAAGTATCAGTAAAACAGCTCACTCCCTATAAAATTTAATAAAATAAAAAACTCTGTGATGTCTGGAGAATTATGAATGTTCAAGGGACTACACACACTTTTCCCAAGTTCATAATTCGTACACAGGCCACTTGTTACAGATCCATGTGTTCGATGTATGTTCGATAAACTGCAGGACATAACTCTCTAAAACTGCATTTAAAGAGAAATTCAGGCCACCAATTGCATAATGAGGTTGGAGGACAGAGTGGAGGAACTTTTTGATGCATGTAACTTTCTAGTAGACACATGCACAGCTTTGAAGATGAAAATAAACCAACAAAAGAACATGCTGGTGGATCATGAAGACCATGACAGATGTAACAACCTGGGAACCTAGGGTATTCTGGAAGAAATACCATAACAGAGACTGTTCAGAGTTATTTAAAACCGTATTATCGGATCTTATCCTGGGCAGGATCCATAATCTGGTAGTTTAGTTAGTCCACAACATGATGTCCAAGGAAGGGAAACACCTGCTGCTTGGAATATTGCCTTGCCTGTGGAGGCTATGCCAGTATTACTCAAGCTTATATAACTTGAAAGAAAAGGGCTCTGTTCCATCGATTTCACCTGCAGCCAGGGCCAGTGAAAATATATATATTTTTACATTCTTTATTTCTGACATGCATTGATAAACATACAGATTCGTGAGGCATGTCTGCACAATGTAAGAAAACATGGAAAAATTGACAGATGTATAACATGACATGTACAGAATTCTGCATTATTTTTTTTTGTTAGATTAGAATTAAACTTTACAGGCTAAACTCCCATATCTAAAAACGTGGCTGGTAAGAAGACATGAGGTATAAGACATGGTCAAGGTTAACTAGAGTATAATAAAAGCTCTATCAAACAAAATCTTAATACAATAAAACAGTAGAAATGGACATTGAGTAGTAACAGCGTGCACAAAGCCCCAAACCAATAATCGAAGGACTCCCTCCATCCTTGACCCTTCAGGTCCACATAAGGATGCAATGGCTCCGACAAGGCTGTCATGTTAAATGCGCCATGAGGTCCGTGGAATGCCAGACAGCTGCTCTGGTCAGGCTGCCTTGCAGGCTTTCCCCAGTGGGGACAGGGATAACTCCCATCGGTCCGGGGGGGGAGTAACGGGGCTGTCCAGTTGCCTCAGTGATTCGTGCACCCAGAGCTCGAAGATCGGCTGCTTCTCCCAGCTACTGGGCCACCAGACATGCTAGACAGGTACAGGTGAAGTAAGTACTCAAAGAAACAAATCAATTCGTGCCAATATTGTTGCAGGCTTTGACAGGACATTCTGTCGCTGGTTCAATGTGGTTTCTGAGGGCATTGGACACTCTTTAGGGGTAATTTTAGCTTAGATGTGAACGAGCTGAAGGAAAACACGTCCAGCCATCTTGAGTGTTAGGCCCCGCCCCCCAGTGAAAGGATTTCTAGCTGCATTTTGCCTCCCTACCGGTGAGACATACATACATACAGAGACTTAAAGGCATACAGAGACATACAGACATGCAGAGACATGCATAAATAGATTTAAAGAGAAATACATACATAGACCTATAGGTATACAGAGACATACATACAGAGACATATATCCATAGACATACAGGTATACAGAGACATGCTTACATACATAGACATACAGGCATATAGAGACATGTAGACAGGCATACTGAGACATACATACATACTCAGTCATACAGACACAGATTGTCACCATTACATACTTACAGCTGTACAATCTGGTCCCTGGGGAGCAACCTGTCCATCCTGCAGCCCAGTCCCATCACAGAGTCATCAGCCACACAGTGTGGTACACAGGGAGCAGGGACATTATGTAATTCATATCCCTGCCCTCTCCACAGCCTTTGGCATACACAAGGGTAGGAGGTTGGGCTGCGGGGAGTGTAAGAGCTGTAAGAGCTGGGCTGTGCAGAGGGTAGAAGGCGGGGCTACACTGTGGGTAGGATGTGCTTGCACTCCCCCACACTTCAATTAGTAACCTACTGGAGAGGTTCACAGTGTGCTTTTCTCCTGCTGGTCCCTCTGACATTGTGCCCCCAGGGCTGGTGGTCCCTAAGGTGGCCATCTGTGCTGCCTTATGATAGCACTGGCCCTGCCTTTAGCTATTCAGATGTTTTTTTAGATTTAGTACATCTCCCACATTTGGAGCAGACAGAATTAGACAATTTACTGACCCCATGTGACTGAGGTCAAAAAGTCATTGCTAACTTACTGCTGCACAAATCTCCATATTCTGTTGAGCTACCTAATATATATTACCTTATGTTTTTCAAGAGTTTCTCCCTCCCTTACCAAGCTTTTCTGGACAAGTTAGCAGAAGGGATCCCTACCTCCTGAAATGTTTAAAAGTCATATAATAACCCTACCCAAATCAGGAAAAAAATTACAATATGTCCTAACTTTTGCCCCATCTCCCTTTTAAATCCAGAAACTAAACTATATGTAAAACTGATAGCAAATCAGTTGGCAATAATACTAGCTAACATTGTCCACTGTGACCAGATATAATTTGTGCGCACTCCCCAGGGGGCTGACAACACTCAGAAATATATAATTTTTAAAGAATGACTCACCCTAAACCCTACACTAGCTTTAGACCTAGAAAAAAGCATTTGACCATATGAATTGGCTACAAATTGAATTTCCACAAGAAGTAGTTTTGGGTACTATGGTGGTGTATGCAGCTCCTACAGCAATGGTATATCATGCCAGGTTCTCCCTTCCAGAGACACCTTCCAGATAACCAGTGGGACATTACAGGGGTGCCCTCTGTCAGCACTAATATTAAGTGTTGGCTAAAGAGCTCAACCCAACATTAAAGGTGTTAGTGTGGGTCCTGTGAAATACAGGATTTTTTGCCGGTAATGTATTGCTGTTGTTAACAAATCCAGTTGTTTCCATTCTTAACTTAATTGGAATGCTGAAATGCTTTGGTGAAGTGTCTTTTTATAAATTAAATGGATCTATGATACAGGCCGTGCCCATTAGCCTTATGAGTGATTTAACTCAATCCCTCTGAGCATCCTTTAGACTTGAAAGGAAATCAGACAATACAACATATTTAGACTCTGTTGAAGCCCTGTATAAGCACAACCACATCCCACTGATAAAACAGTTGATTAAAGAGACACATGGATGGAAAGATGTATGGCTTTCTTGTGGAGGGTATGTAAATGTTGTAAAAATGGTTCTTCTACCAAAATCCTATACTTTTTTAGGATGTTACCCATAAAGTTACCCCTGTCCTTTTTTAAAATCAATTCAATAACTTATCCTCTCAGTTATATGGAGGGAAATCTATGTCAAACTGTGGAGAAAGGGGGGATGGGACTCCCATATATTTTCTCATATTATAAAGCAGTCTTGTTGTCAAGTTATCAAAATGCACACAACAAAGTGAGTTGGGTGGACATGGAAAGAGAGGAGAAGGAAGTGATGTCTTTTATAGACCTGCTATGGACCCCTACACTGTTTAGGGTGGTACATCAATCTGTAACTGAAAAGACAAATATCAAATATGATACTTACCTGGGATATGTTTTTGTGACAGATGCTACTTCCAATTACATTTGCCACGGACTCCTGGAATAGTATGGAAGCCGGCCTCCTGCCTTCCAACTATGGTCCAGGTCTGGGACACTGGGGAGTTACCCGGTCCAGCCGCCATTAGTAGTTTTCTCTGGGTGGTCCTGGTTTGGCACTTTCCCTTCATGCGAATGGAACCGAACGCTAGCTCTCTGGCAGCCGTTCGCTTGAACCAAACCCACAAATAGTCCTCAGCGTTACTTAGCCACAAATGCTATGGAACTAATTTTGGAATAAGGGTTCCCGGTCACCTCAGCGGGAGTTAGTCACAAATGTTATGGAACTGTTTTCGGCATGAGGTGACCGTGCAGTTCCTGGCCAAATGGCTTGCGGTTTTGAACCACTTTGAAATTCACCAGGAGAGTACTTTTTTGAGGGAAAGTGCCTGAGACTAAATTATGTAGATGAACAAAAATGCTACCTAATAGCCAGGCGGAGCACCAAATGCCCTGGAACTATTTTGGGCATAGGACCATGTGTGCTTCCAGTCAGAACTTTAACACGGTGGCGTTTCCCCTACACTGCATGGATCTGAGCGTTGTTTGGAGAGATTGGGCCCCCAAATATGGGCTATTTAGGGATATATTACGTGTGGGGTTATTTTATGTTCTAGTATGTTTTTATAAGTTTGTGTTTGGCTCCTTGTGTCCCTGGGAGATACATGTCTTTAACGCAATTATCTCCCAGGTCCAGAGATTCCTGGGAGGGGCTTGTGCTGAATACAATGGAGACCCACTGCTGGGGTCTGTGCATAAAAGGCACAGTTTGGCCTGTTAAAATCAGCTGTACTCCCAGAACTATGTGTCGTCTAGTTACTGGGAGGGGAAAGGGCTAATCACTGCTAAGCACCTTGTTCCAGCTCACCTTGATTCAGCGGGAAAAGTCCTTGTAAGGACTAGAGCTCCTAGGGCTCTGTGTTCCTGGGAGGAAATAGAGCAAGTCCCCTATGTTGTTCCAGGATGGAGAGGCTCCAGGAGGACTCCAGTCAAGCCATGGCGACTGGGGCAGAAGCGCTGCGTTTTTCCCCTGTTCCAGCTAGGAAGCGTTCCTTGGCGGAGGTACCCATTGGGGGTACAGGGAGCTCCACTACAATTTTGATCCAAGGTTAAAAAGCCTACCAACTTCTTACAGAATGTCCATTTGACAGTGTTAAAGATTATCAACGTCAGATTCCCCTTTAGTGGAATAGTAGTGTAGATAGTCAAAAAAGAAGGTGTGCTACTCAATAATGCTCCAGGGTCTGTTTTACTCTTTTATCCAATATTCACCAACCCTTGTCCTTGGCCTGCATTTGTTTATTCTTATATCTCTATAGTTTGTATTCTATACTTTTCTTATACATTAAGCCTAGCCACTCTAAGGTCTGGTAATACATTCATTCTCTGTATAAGGTACTATTTGTCTCATAGTTTGCATTTTCTGGAGGTTGTCCTTGACACACATGGTCCTGGAATGAAATCCAACAAAATATTCATGAGTGGGTTGGTGGATGCCTCCCTGAGATGATGACTAATCCAACTACAAAAAATATAAAATAATTAAAAGAGTAATAGAAAAATTAATGACATCCAAAGATAAATGTTTTGGAAGATAAGTAGTAATACAACAGGGAAGAAATGTATTAGGTGGCTACATATATAATTTTTTTTTCCCCTCTATCTTTTGGAAAAATTAGTGAAACGGATCATATAAAAAGTTAAAAAAACAAAACAGGCGCGTCAATTGCAGAGGTTCGGAATTGAACTAATTTTTTTGTCTATGACAATTACTTTCCCTCGCCACGCTAGGACGTAGTTGAGGACGATGTGGGAGGCAACAAAAAACTAGTAAGCTTCTTACTAGATGTTGTGTTTATGTTTTTATGGCTGTGTGGTTGGGTTCCCTCTTGGCCGAGCATCTTACTGTGGGGTTGGAGGTGGATGCTTGATGCCAGAGGGATCCCAAAGGGACTATTATGGTCTCTCATAAAGGTTTTATGTATAGTTATTATTGTAATTGTACCAATGTCATAGGTGAAAGCACGGTTGATGTAAGCAATAAATATAAATTGTCTCTTCCCAGATATGATTAGATTTATGTCTTTTAATGTTCAATGGTTGAATTCACCTTACAAGAAAACCTCGTTGGTTAGGCTTATTAAAAAAGAAAGGATCGATATATGTTTTTTGCAAGAGACTCATTGGTTGGTACAGAATAGGAGGCCAATGTTGGATGGATATATTCACATGGTTTTATTTCATCTTCCATTGAAAAAAAAAAACTAATATATAATATCTAGCCTCTTTATCTATATCCTGATATATAATTTCTATGTTATAGAAATTGTATACCAGGATATAGATAAAGAGGCTAGATATTTATGTATGATTTGTAAAATAGAATATTAACTTTACACTCTAATTAATGTATATGCTCCTAATATAAAACCAGTTAATTTCTTACAAAAAAATTAATAGAAAAGATTGAGAAAATTGCTTCATTATAATAGGAGGAGATTTTAATTTAGTTATAGATGTCAACTTAGACAAAAGTATACCACAGAGAAAATAAATACATATAAGTATCAGTAAAACAGCTCACTCCCTATAAAATTTAATAAAATAAAAAACTCTGTGATGTCTGGAGAATTATGAATGTTCAAGGGACTACACACACTTTTCCCAAGTTCATAATTCGTACACAGGCCACTTGTTACAGATCCATGTGTTCGATGTATGTTCGATAAACTGCAGGACATAACTCTCTAAAACTGCATTTAAAGAGAAATTCAGGCCACCAATTGCATAATGAGGTTGGAGGACAGAGTGGAGGAACTTTTTGATGCATGTAACTTTCTAGTAGACACATGCACAGCTTTGAAGATGAAAATAAACCAACAAAAGAACATGCTGGTGGATCATGAAGACCATGACAGATGTAACAACCTGGGAACCTAGGGTATTCTGGAAGAAATACCATAACAGAGACTGTTCAGAGTTATTTAAAACCGTATTATCGGATCTTATCCTGGGCAGGATCCATAATCTGGTAGTTTAGTTAGTCCACAACATGATGTCCAAGGAAGGGAAACACCTGCTGCTTGGAATATTGCCTTGCCTGTGGAGGCTATGCCAGTATTACTCAAGCTTATATAACTTGAAAGAAAAGGGCTCTGTTCCATCGATTTCACCTGCAGCCAGGGCCAGTGAAAATATATATATTTTTACATTCTTTATTTCTGACATGCATTGATAAACATACAGATTCGTGAGGCATGTCTGCACAATGTAAGAAAACATGGAAAAATTGACAGATGTATAACATGACATGTACAGAATTCTGCATTATTTTTTTTTGTTAGATTAGAATTAAACTTTACAGGCTAAACTCCCATATCTAAAAACGTGGCTGGTAAGAAGACATGAGGTATAAGACATGGTCAAGGTTAACTAGAGTATAATAAAAGCTCTATCAAACAAAATCTTAATACAATAAAACAGTAGAAATGGACATTGAGTAGTAACAGCGTGCACAAAGCCCCAAACCAATAATCGAAGGACTCCCTCCATCCTTGACCCTTCAGGTCCACATAAGGATGCAATGGCTCCGACAAGGCTGTCATGTTAAATGCGCCATGAGGTCCGTGGAATGCCAGACAGCTGCTCTGGTCAGGCTGCCTTGCAGGCTTTCCCCAGTGGGGACAGGGATAACTCCCATCGGTCCGGGGGAGGGAGTAACGGGGCTGTCCAGTTGCCTCAGTGATTCGTGCACCCAGAGCTCGAAGATCGGCTGCTTCTCCCAGCTACTGGGCCACCAGACATGCTAGACAGGTACAGGTGAAGTAAGTACTCAAAGAAACAAATCAATTCGTGCCAATATTGTTGCAGGCTTTGACAGGACATTCTGTCGCTGGTTCAATGTGGTTTCTGAGGGCATTGGACACTCTTTAGGGGTAATTTTAGCTTAGATGTGAACGAGCTGAAGGAAAACACGTCCAGCCATCTTGAGTGTTAGGCCCCGCCCCCCAGTGAAAGGATTTCTAGCTGCATTTTGCCTCCCTACCGGTGAGACATACATACATACAGAGACTTAAAGGCATACAGAGACATACAGACATGCAGAGACATGCATAAATAGATTTAAAGAGAAATACATACATAGACCTATAGGTATACAGAGACATACATACAGAGACATATATCCATAGACATACAGGTATACAGAGACATGCTTACATACATAGACATACAGGCATATAGAGACATGTAGACAGGCATACTGAGACATACATACATACTCAGTCATACAGACACAGATTGTCACCATTACATACTTACAGCTGTACAATCTGGTCCCTGGGGAGCAACCTGTCCATCCTGCAGCCCAGTCCCATCACAGAGTCATCAGCCACACAGTGTGGTACACAGGGAGCAGGGACATTATGTAATTCATATCCCTGCCCTCTCCACAGCCTTTGGCATACACAAGGGTAGGAGGTTGGGCTGCGGGGAGTGTAAGAGCTGTAAGAGCTGGGCTGTGCAGAGGGTAGAAGGCGGGGCTACACTGTGGGTAGGATGTGCTTGCACTCCCCCACACTTCAATTAGTAACCTACTGGAGAGGTTCACAGTGTGCTTTTCTCCTGCTGGTCCCTCTGACATTGTGCCCCCAGGGCTGGTGGTCCCTAAGGTGGCCATCTGTGCTGCCTTATGATAGCACTGGCCCTGCCTTTAGCTATTCAGATGTTTTTTTAGATTTAGTACATCTCCCACATTTGGAGCAGACAGAATTAGACAATTTACTGACCCCATGTGACTGAGGTCAAAAAGTCATTGCTAACTTACTGCTGCACAAATCTCCATATTCTGTTGAGCTACCTAATATATATTACCTTATGTTTTTCAAGAGTTTCTCCCTCCCTTACCAAGCTTTTCTGGACAAGTTAGCAGAAGGGATCCCTACCTCCTGAAATGTTTAAAAGTCATATAATAACCCTACCCAAATCAGGAAAAAAATTACAATATGTCCTAACTTTTGCCCCATCTCCCTTTTAAATCCAGAAACTAAACTATATGTAAAACTGATAGCAAATCAGTTGGCAATAATACTAGCTAACATTGTCCACTGTGACCAGATATAATTTGTGCGCACTCCCCAGGGGGCTGACAACACTCAGAAATATATAATTTTTAAAGAATGACTCACCCTAAACCCTACACTAGCTTTAGACCTAGAAAAAAGCATTTGACCATATGAATTGGCTACAAATTGAATTTCCACAAGAAGTAGTTTTGGGTACTATGGTGGTGTATGCAGCTCCTACAGCAATGGTATATCATGCCAGGTTCTCCCTTCCAGAGACACCTTCCAGATAACCAGTGGGACATTACAGGGGTGCCCTCTGTCAGCACTAATATTAAGTGTTGGCTAAAGAGCTCAACCCAACATTAAAGGTGTTAGTGTGGGTCCTGTGAAATACAGGATTTTTTGCCGGTAATGTATTGCTGTTGTTAACAAATCCAGTTGTTTCCATTCTTAACTTAATTGGAATGCTGAAATGCTTTGGTGAAGTGTCTTTTTATAAATTAAATGGATCTATGATACAGGCCGTGCCCATTAGCCTTATGAGTGATTTAACTCAATCCCTCTGAGCATCCTTTAGACTTGAAAGGAAATCAGACAATACAACATATTTAGACTCTGTTGAAGCCCTGTATAAGCACAACCACATCCCACTGATAAAACAGTTGATTAAAGAGACACATGGATGGAAAGATGTATGGCTTTCTTGTGGAGGGTATGTAAATGTTGTAAAAATGGTTCTTCTACCAAAATCCTATACTTTTTTAGGATGTTACCCATAAAGTTACCCCTGTCCTTTTTTAAAATCAATTCAATAACTTATCCTCTCAGTTATATGGAGGGAAATCTATGTCAAACTGTGGAGAAAGGGGGGATGGGACTCCCATATATTTTCTCATATTATAAAGCAGTCTTGTTGTCAAGTTATCAAAATGCACACAACAAAGTGAGTTGGGTGGACATGGAAAGAGAGGAGAAGGAAGTGATGTCTTTTATAGACCTGCTATGGACCCCTACACTGTTTAGGGTGGTACATCAATCTGTAACTGAAAAGACAAATATCAAATATGATACTTACCTGGGATATGTTTTTGTGACAGATGCTACTTCCAATTACATTTGCCACGGACTCCTGGAATAGTATGGAAGCCGGCCTCCTGCCTTCCAACTATGGTCCAGGTCTGGGACACTGGGGAGTTACCCGGTCCAGCCGCCATTAGTAGTTTTCTCTGGGTGGTCCTGGTTTGGCACTTTCCCTTCATGCGAATGGAACCGAACGCTAGCTCTCTGGCAGCCGTTCGCTTGAACCAAACCCACAAATAGTCCTCAGCGTTACTTAGCCACAAATGCTATGGAACTAATTTTGGAATAAGGGTTCCCGGTCACCTCAGCGGGAGTTAGTCACAAATGTTATGGAACTGTTTTCGGCATGAGGTGACCGTGCAGTTCCTGGCCAAATGGCTTGCGGTTTTGAACCACTTTGAAATTCACCAGGAGAGTACTTTTTTGAGGGAAAGTGCCTGAGACTAAATTATGTAGATGAACAAAAATGCTACCTAATAGCCAGGCGGAGCACCAAATGCCCTGGAACTATTTTGGGCATAGGACCATGTGTGCTTCCAGTCAGAACTTTAACACGGTGGCGTTTCCCCTACACTGCATGGATCTGAGCGTTGTTTGGAGAGATTGGGCCCCCAAATATGGGCTATTTAGGGATATATTACGTGTGGGGTTATTTTATGTTCTAGTATGTTTTTATAAGTTTGTGTTTGGCTCCTTGTGTCCCTGGGAGATACATGTCTTTAACGCAATTATCTCCCAGGTCCAGAGATTCCTGGGAGGGGCTTGTGCTGAATACAATGGAGACCCACTGCTGGGGTCTGTGCATAAAAGGCACAGTTTGGCCTGTTAAAATCAGCTGTACTCCCAGAACTATGTGTCGTCTAGTTACTGGGAGGGGAAAGGGCTAATCACTGCTAAGCACCTTGTTCCAGCTCACCTTGATTCAGCGGGAAAAGTCCTTGTAAGGACTAGAGCTCCTAGGGCTCTGTGTTCCTGGGAGGAAATAGAGCAAGTCCCCTATGTTGTTCCAGGATGGAGAGGCTCCAGGAGGACTCCAGTCAAGCCATGGCGACTGGGGCAGAAGCGCTGCGTTTTTCCCCTGTTCCAGCTAGGAAGCGTTCCTTGGCGGAGGTACCCATTGGGGGTACAGGGAGCTCCACTACAATTTTGATCCAAGGTTAAAAAGCCTACCAACTTCTTACAGAATGTCCATTTGACAGTGTTAAAGATTATCAACGTCAGATTCCCCTTTAGTGGAATAGTAGTGTAGATAGTCAAAAAAGAAGGTGTGCTACTCAATAATGCTCCAGGGTCTGTTTTACTCTTTTATCCAATATTCACCAACCCTTGTCCTTGGCCTGCATTTGTTTATTCTTATATCTCTATAGTTTGTATTCTATACTTTTCTTATACATTAAGCCTAGCCACTCTAAGGTCTGGTAATACATTCATTCTCTGTATAAGGTACTATTTGTCTCATAGTTTGCATTTTCTGGAGGTTGTCCTTGACACACATGGTCCTGGAATGAAATCCAACAAAATATTCATGAGTGGGTTGGTGGATGCCTCCCTGAGATGATGACTAATCCAACTGTTTCTGTCCAACCTGCCTCTGTCAACTACTAGCACTATGCTAGCCATACACTCTGCTTTGCTTTAGGGTGGTAGTGGAGGAAGTAGGTGGTTAAAATTATTTTTGTAAATTCTGCAAAGTCTGCCGAAGGTGACAGTACACATTAATGTAAGTATTATTGTTGTGGAGCTCTAGTAAAAACTCAGACACACAATATGGAACTCATAGTAAAAGAGGGACAAATGGATTTTGGCCCAAAATAGAGACACTTGGCTGGTAATTATGTATTCCTTTGTTTCTAATATTAATTGCTTGATATTTATAAACTTTATGATGAGGTAAACATATACAATTGTAATGTTTATGTAAAGAGGCATTCTAAGTACCATAAACATTCAACGTAATGTTTTCTACCTAACTAAGATTTCTACCGAACTAGCTCTCTTAGGTCCCAAAGCTGTTCAAATAATGTGTTTGTTTCACTTTAGTATTGTGATCAAAATGCCTAGTTAGTCTGTCCTATGTAATGGAATAACTACATTTAGAAACATATGAATAAATATATTTAGAAACATACACAAGGCCAATTTATAACGAAAGAGCATGCCACTTCTTCTCAGTGCATGCATTCCTCTATATCCTTCCAATTGCCTCAATGTTCGATGTGGTACATAAAAAATGCTTATTGATAGCTACACTTTATATTTGAGGCATCTCTTATGAACTGATGAATGATGGATCGGTTTGAGATATGACTATATTTCCTGCTATTAAACACTCTACACATGTGTAGAATCGGTATTTTTCTGAAGTCATTTATGGAGTGAAAACAAATAGCATTTAATGGCTTAAATAGTAAGCAATAGCCTAACCATAATGACACTGAAAGCTACTCAAGATTGCCAGGCTTAATAAAGCTAATTGCTCCACAATTTATTAAGAGTTTCCCAAGTTATTCACAGATTAATGAGGCATTACTCTAGCCTAATTACAGAAGCATAGAGATTATTTCTGCAATGCTTTGTCCATTGCCTTTGACTATAATCTTTAGAAAATAAGAAAGAGCTCAGAACATTTCTACATGTAGTTTAATGCACTTGCAAAAATAGAGCTCAATCAGTAAAATTCAGATAATCATACTTCCTATCACTGTGAATTCTAAATTCAGATCAGGAGGCGAGTAGGCTCACAGTGGCATGGCATTTGCATATTGAATGATGCCTTAAATGGCCATACAGAAGGTTTCAGGCCTTCAAGAAGGCGCAAGTCAATCTGGTGTGGATAAACTCCAGGCTAACTGATAGTCTCTCTGGCAAACACCACTCAAAACAGACGGTGCGCACAGCGCTGCTGAAGTGCTCTCTGTATGGTCCTAGTACCCAGCACATATCGCAGGCACATCGAATGATGCACTCACATAGTACTTACTAGCAAAAGTTCCTTGATGTCCCTTATTGCAGCACACCAGAGAACCAACCTGACATAGGACAGGAGTCTGAAATTGTGACTGTTGGGAGGCATGCATACCAACAACTTCTGCTTCGAAAGAAGAATATATCGTTACTGTGACAGATCCCTCTGTCTTGGAACTATATTGCTATCCCATTTGATTCATGCGGATTCGTGTAATTGCCTGTCCGTTCTTCCCCGTTCGTTTATTTTTTTAATCTACCGAACAAACTGCCGAATGGCCGGCCACCCCGAAGAGAAGTGTGCTGCTGGCTAACCTATTGGCCTCAATTAGATTGTGGTTAACCGCAGACACCTCTTAATTGAAACCGTATGCTGGGTGGTCGTCGTTCGTATGCCGACCATGAGGCGGCGGCCATCTTAGATGCACAAATAAACAGCGGTGTTCGTCGACAATCTTATGGAACCCAAAATGGACACTTTTTCTACCGAACACCACTGAAACCGCCGACCTCCCTTCTTTGTCATCTGGCATACGAACGCCGGTCCGTTTGGGACTTTTATTTCAAGAAATGGACTTAACTCAGATATCCATCCCATGGAGCCATTCATATACCGAAAGAACAGTGTGAAAGACTTTGGCTCCATAGCGATTGAACTGTGTGTATTGGATCTGAGCGCCATTCGGTAATAATGTGCGCTCAGATCTAGGCTATCTGAGGATATGTTATATGTACTGAATATATTCGGTAGTTTTACAGTTATTGAATTTTAAGTATTTTTATTGTAACATGTAAAATGGTGTTTTGCCTCTATCCATGGAGATAATTGGATTTCTTCCCAATTATCTCCAGGATAGAAAGGAGGGGTTTGCTTGTACAAAGGGGAGTGTTTATGCCTGAGCCACTGTGATTTGCTACTGTACCATACTTGTCCCAGTCTTCCATCTGGTCCCCTAGGGGAGTGTCTACCAGGTGGGAGACCTGCATAAATACCGGGAAGGTAGCCCTCAATAAATCAGATTCCTGTTTTACCCTCAAGACGGAGCTTGGTCTTGTGTTTTGGAGGATTGCTACTTTGGATTATTCTTTTGTCTGTTCCAGGAGAGAAGGATTTTGTCTGATTCTCTATTCGGGAAATTGGAGTATTCCTGAGTTGATTGTCTCGTATCAAGGAGAGAAGGATTTTGTGTATTTTTCCAGTTTGGTGAATTGAAGTGTTCGTGAGTTGCTGTTCCCGTATCAAGGTGAATCCCTCTGTGAGGAACTGAATCTGCTGGGTTTCGAACCCTGGTTTACATGGTGCTAAACCTTTTCCTTACCAGTACACCAGCCTGCCTTTTGCAAATTTACCTGAGATCTGATACTATTGTTTGTAGAGTCAAGGTTATCAGTGACAACTCACTTCAGCTGTGTCTGGTCAGGTGTCTGGTCCTTGGCCTATAAAAGCCACTTCCTGTCTCTGTACCTTTGCCAGATTATTGTGGTTCCTGTACTCTCTAATCCAGCGTGTTCCTGTTTCTCCTTCCTGTTGCTGAATTTGGACTGTTTTGACTTTGCTGCTTCTCCTTCCCACTGACCTCGGCTTGCCTGACTACGATTATCATCTTTCTGTTCCAGTCTCCCATCTCTGCTTAAGACCAGAAGGCCACTCAAGGCTCAGGAGCTCAACCACCTGGGTAACGAGTGGCTACCTCTGGCAGAAAACATTGCTGATCTGGCTACTGGACTCCAAAACTTTGTAACATCAATATCATTACAGAATAATCTGGCCTTTTCATGGAGACCGTCGGATCAGATTCTGCATTGGCCCAGCAGGTTGCTTTTAATGCAAGAACTATGCAGACCCAGGCACAGACCATTCAAGTGCTGCAGGATCAGGTAGCTGAACTGCAAAATGAAGTTCGATCAATGCATAGTGAGCTTACCAGCTACAGGGCACATGATGTTGCGGCTGCTGCTACTACTACTGTTACACCTGCACAAGATGCCCGCTTGCCTCTACCAGAAAAATTTGGAGGAGACCGCAAAAAATTCAGGGGTTTCCTAAATCAATGCCGCTTGCATTTCATGATGTTACCTAACCGTTTTCCATCTGAAAGAGAGAAGGTGGGATTTATTTTTTCCCTCTTCAAAGATGAAGCCCTGGCCTGGGGCTCCCCTTTTCTGGAACAGGACAGTCCAATCTTGGGAAATTTAAAAGACTTTCTTGAGGCCATGTGCCTAGTTTTTGATGATCCCAATCGCTGTGCTACAGCAGAAGCCACTCTCCTTCATTTACATCAAGGGAGGCGCTCTGTGGCTGAATATGCTGCTGAATTCAGACAGTGGGTTACTGATACTACTTGGAACCAATCAGCCCAGAGGTTCCACTTCAGAAGGGGTCTCTCAGAAGCTATAAAAGATGAGCTAGCTCGTGTTGATCTTCCTGTTGAGTTTGATGCATTTGTGCGGTTGGCTATCCGTATTGATCGGAGACTTTCAGAAAGAAGATTGGAAAGACAGGGCTCTTTTAAACCAAGTGCTACTCCTACTTTCTATTCAAGAATTTCTACTCCGACCCCACAAACACCTACAGACTCTGAACCTGAGGCTATGCAGGTAGATCTAATAAGAGGGCCATTATCCAATGAAGAAAAACAGTGGCGACGCACTCACAACTTATGCCTGTATTGTGGTAGTACAGGGCATTATGCCATCAATTGCCCTAACAAGTCTAAAAGAACAATAGCTATGACTGCTGAGGGTGCACAGATTCAACACCAATCCCAGATTTCAGACCAACTGGATTCTGTCACACAACCCTTGTTTTCTCTGGCTCAGGGTGAAGAAGGTATGATGACTCAACATCCTCATTTGGTGGTGCCTATCACTTTGCAATATGGTAATAATAAAATTTCAACTACAGCTATGATAGATTCCGGAGCAGGCGGAAACTTTATGGACATTAAATTTGCAGCAGAAAATAAAATTCAGTCTATCCCTAAATCTTCACCTGTGTTAATGGAAACAGTAGACGGTTCTCCACTTACGTCAGGCCCGGTTACACATGAGACTGTGCCCTTAAAATTGATTCTGGAAGTGAATCACCATGAGTCTATATCTTTCCACCTAATTTCCTCAACACAGTTTCCAGTGATTTTGGGTATACCCTGGCTTGCTCTGCATAACCCACAGATTGATTGGAAGACTAGAACTTTGTCCTTTCCTTCAGAACACTGCTTAATGAATTGTCAACCCTCTAAGGCGACACCTGTTACCACAACAATTAATGAAATGGTTGCTACAAACTTAACCAAGCTTCCGCTACAATATCGGGATTTTGCAGATGTCTGTGATAAGAAGAATGCTGATCAGCTTCCACCTCATAGGCCTTATGATTGCCCCATAGAGCTGCTACCTGGAGCTGCTATCCCATTTGGCCGTATATACTCCCTTTCTGAGCCTGAATTGAAAGCACTTCGTGAATACATACAAGAAAATCTTGCCAAAGGCTTTATTCGACCATCCACTTCTCCAGCAGGAGCTCCTATATTCTTTGTAGAAAAGAAAGATGGCAGTCTACGGCCATGTGTCGATTACAGGGACATTAATAAAATCACTGTTAAAAACCGTTATCCCTTGCCTCTCATTCCTGAACTTCTGGAAAGACTTCGTTCAGCTAAAATATTTACGAAGCTTGATCTACGGGGGGCATATAATCTGGTTCGCATAAGACCAAATGATGAATGGAAAACAGCTTTCAGAACCAGGTACGGACATTACGAATATCTAGTAATGCCATTTGGGCTTTGTAATGCCCCTGCAACTTTTCAGCATCTAATCAATGATGTACTACGGGATCTCCTGGATCAGTTTGTTGTGGCATATTTGGATGATATCCTGATATTTTCTGATAATCTTGAAAATCACAGAAAACAGGTCTGCATTGTTCTTGAGCGCCTTCGTACCCACCACCTATACATTAAACTGGAAAAATGTGAGTTTGAACAAACAGAAATTCAGTTCCTGGGGTATGTAATAACTCCTAAAGGTTTAAGTATGGACGCAAGTAAAATTAAAGCTGTGCTGGACTGGCCCATCCCCAAGAATGAAAAAGATATACAGAGATTTGTGGGGTTTGCCAATTTTTACAGGCGTTTCATTAAGAATTTCTCTGCCGTTATTACACCGATCACTGAACTTACACGTAAAGGGACTCCTTTTCAGTGGTCCAATAAGGCTGACACTGCATTTTCCAGATTAAAGACTCTGTTTACATCTGCTCCTATCTTGGTACATCCTCAGCCAGAATTGCCATTTACTGTAGAGGTAGATGCTTCTGATTCAGCTGTTGGGGCTATACTATCTCAAAGGACTGGACCTAAGATGTTGTTACATCCATGTGCCTTCTATTCCCGCCAGATGTTACCAGCAGAAAGAAATTATGACATAGGGAATAAAGAACTTTTGGCTATAAAAGCTGCCTTCACCGAATGGAGACATCTCTTGGAGGGAGCCACCCATCCAATTACTGTCCTCACAGATCACAAAAATCTGGAATGTATCCAATCCGCTAAGAGACTGTCAGCCAGACAAGCACGCTGGTCCCTATTTTTCTCAAGGTTTAATTTTTTTATTTCATACCGCCCTGGTTCCAGAAATGGCAAGGCGGATGCCTTGTCTAGGATAGCTGACCCCCTCCATACTACAGTAACCAAGGCCACCATCTTGCCGGAGAGCAGATTTTTAGGAGTTACCTTTCCTTCTGATCTAATGTCTCGCATTAAAAAGGGCTACTCTAAAGATCCAGTTTTTCGTGATCCTCCTCGTGATCTTCATATGACCATGCTTAATGGGTTTTGGATTTTTCAACAACGTCTGTTTGTTCCAGAATCAGTGCGACTGGACGTTTTACGCCTCTACCATGACTCTAAACCAGCAGGTCATCCAGGAATCCGAAAGACACAAGAACTACTTACCCGATCCTTTTGGTGGCCTAAATATTATGAGGATGTTAAGAAGTATGTGTCCTCTTGTGATGTATGTGCCAGACATAAGACTCCTCGCTCATCCCCTGTTGGCTTGCTTCAGCCTCTTCCGATTCCTCATCGTCCTTGGGGATCTATATCCATGGACTTTATTGTGGAACTACCTCCCTCTAAGGAACACACTACTATTCTTGTTGTTGTGGACCGGTTAACCAAGATGAGTCATTTCATACCAGCTCGTGGTCTCCCTTCAGCTAAACAGACTGCTGACCTTGTTATTCGGGAAATATTTCGCTTGCATGGAGTGCCTGATGAAGTAATTTCTGACAGGGGAGTGCAGTTTACATCTCATTTTTGGAAATATTTTTGTTCTATTCTAGGTATTAATGTAAATCTGTCTTCAGCTTTTCATCCACAAAGTAATGGACAGACTGAGCGAACCAACCAGACTTTAGAACAATATTTGCGGTGCTATATTAGTTACCTGCAGGATGACTGGCTGGATTTTCTACCCACGGCGGAGTTTGCCTATAACAATGCCCAACACTGCTCCACTTCTCTGAGCCCATTTTTGCCAATTATGGTTACCATCCAACCTTTCTAGTGAGTCTCCCAATTACTACTCCCATTCCTGCAGTCACTGACCGGCTAACCGCCTTACGAGATTCCCAAGAACTGTTGAAGGAGACTCTTTCGGAGGCTCAGGAATGTTACAAAAGAGCTGCTGATAGGCACAGAAAGGAGGCCCCAGTTTATCATGTTGGTGACAAGGTTTGGCTGTCAACAAAGAATCTTAAGCTTAGGATTCCTTCTCATAAATTGGGTCAAAAGTTCATGGGACCTTTTAAGATAATCGCTCAGATCAATGCAGTCACCTTCCGTCTGCAACTTCCGGATTCCATGAAAATACATCCGGTGTTTCACGTGGCACTGCTTAAACCTTTTCATGAAAATACTTTCCCTGGTCGAGCCTTGCCTGCCCCACCACCAGTCCTCGTGGATGGTGAAGATGAATACGAGGTGGAAAAAATTCTTGACTCCAGGATCTTCCGCAACAAGCTTCAATACTTGGTTCATTGGAAAGGCTATGGTGAGGAGGATAGATCGTGGGAACCAGTGGACAATATTCATGCTCCTGATCTTCTTCAGTCTTTCCATGAACAGTACCCTGCTAAACCAGGAAATAGGGCATCCAGAGGCTGCGCCTGTAGAGGTGGAGGTAATGTGAGGAACTGAATCTGCTGGGTTTCGAACCCTGGTTTACATGGTGCTAAACCTTTTCCTTACCAGTACACCAGCCTGCCTTTTGCAAATTTACCTGAGATCTGATACTATTGTTTGTAGAGTCAAGGTTATCAGTGACAACTCACTTCAGCTGTGTCTGGTCAGGTGTCTGGTCCTTGGCCTATAAAAGCCACTTCCTGTCTCTGTACCTTTGCCAGATTATTGTGGTTCCTGTACTCTCTAATCCAGCGTGTTCCTGTTTCTCCTTCCTGTTGCTGAATTTGGACTGTTTTGACTTTGCTGCTTCTCCTTCCCACTGACCTCGGCTTGCCTGACTACGATTATCATCTTTCTGTTCCAGTCTCCCATCTCTGCTTAAGACCAGAAGGCCACTCAAGGCTCAGGAGCTCAACCACCTGGGTAACGAGTGGCTACCTCTGGCAGAAAACATTGCTGATCTGGCTACTGGACTCCAAAACTTTGTAACATCAATATCATTACACCCTCATTCGGTATTAACCCTCGATACCCGGGTTATACCGTAACAACTGGTGGCAAGCGACGGGATGGTTCTCATCACCAAGAAGAGCAACTACACATCCGGACCTGCTAGAACAACGGGGCTGACAAGCCAGTAACCTCAGGAAGAGGGTGATTATAGCAATACTGACCAAGATGGACAGAGTACCAGGGACCGAAGGAACCAATGGGCCCAGCATACCAGACAGAACCCCCGAAGAGGCAAGCTTTGACCGGGCGGTTTAAATAAGACTGGCACATTATGGCCCCAAACCAACTACAGGAATCATCGACCGGGTCATAGCAGCTGTGAAGGCCAACCTATTTAGCCAAAGCGGTGCTGCAGCAGCCCAAGTCACAGTAACCCTGGTGGAAAAGAAAAAAGTACATTTTGCAGCTTTTAAAACCTTCGTTGAAGCAGAAGGAGAGATTGATGGGTACCTTGCTGATTTTGAGAGGCAATGTGCGCTACACAAGGTACCCGCAGAGGACTGGGTCACGATATTATCCGGAAAATTATCCGGCCGGGCCAGTGAGGCTTTTCTGGCCATTCCGGATGAGGAAGTCGGGGCTTATAATGCCGTAAAAGAGGCTCTGCTCTCCAGGTATGCAGTTACACCGGAGGCATACCAGAGGTGGTTCAGAGACACTGGAGATTCCTACGTCGAGTGGGCATGTAGGGTACACCGCACAGCAGCTCACTGGATGGCGTGGTGCCAAGCCGTATCCGGGGAAGAGGTGCTGCAGCTATTCCTGTTCGAACATTGCTTCGACAAGTTATCCACAGGAGTCAGAGAGTGGGTTTGGGACCATAAACCCTCCACACTACATGAAGCTGCCCACCTGGCAGACGAGTACACGGATGCCCGCAAACTGGACACTGCTACGAGAGCCCTGCCTGAGTGGAGTACCGACCAACAGTAACCCCAGCAGCTACCGTTTACCAACCACCGGCGCACCGCCCTACAGCACCACCTCCAGCCACGAGCTACCCTCAGCCAGCCCAGTTCAACTCCTGGGACTACTCGCAGCCCATCCGGCACAAAAGACCAGAGTGTCCACTAAACAGAGCGAACCAAGCACAGTCCTGGAGGAGACCCGCCGGTGGAAACCCATGTAACCCTCAGCCGGCTGCCCACTGCATAGAGGAGGAAGAATGTTGGGGCATCCTACATGAAGCAGACCCCGTGCAAGCTGCCCACCGTGATAACCGACAACAACACCGGCAACTGGTTAAAGTGAATGGGAAGGAGGTCAGTGGTCTACAAGATGATGGTGCTACCATGACCTTGCTCCAAAAGAACTCTGAGAACCAGCACACTGGAGACACTGTGGCTGTGAGGGTAGCAGGGGGCAATGTGTTCCGCCTGCCTGTTGCCCAGGTACATTTGGATTGGGGAGTGGGCGCTAGACATGTGAATGTAGGGGTCATGAAGGATTTACCAGCTTATGTTCTCCTTGGAAATGACTTGGCCCCCCTTTTTTCTGCCTATGCTCCGAAGGGTCCCGCTGATGTTAACCCTGTGACTACCCGTGCCCAGACCCATGCCACCGAGACCGACCCACCTGTTGCTGAGACCCAGGTAAGACTTTCTCCCCCGACTTATACTCTAGATCAGGCCCCCTTAGGCTGGGATACCCCAGAGGCGTACGGGAGGGAAACCCAGGAGGATCCGACCCTTCAGAAGTATAGGGCTAGGGCAGATGCTGGGGAAGAAGGGGTAGATGGGGAATGTTATGAGTGGGTGGGGGATAGGCTGTATAAGATCCCTAAACCTTCCCAGAAAAGGGCTACCCCTCCGCAGAATCGGCAGCTGGTGGTGCCTGCGAAATACCGGAAAGGGATTCTGCGGATTGGGCATGATGTGCCATTAGCTGGACATCTAGGGTCCTGCTGCACAGCTCATAGGCTATCCCAAAATTTCTTGTGACCCAATTTTAACCAAGATGTGCGGGTATATTGTAGTACTTGTGACACCTGTCAACGGGTAGGTAAGCAGGGGGATCACCCAAAAGCTAGGCTTATGTCTATGCCTATCATTGGGGAACCATTTTCCCGCATAGCTGTTGACATTGTGGGTCCACTGGCCAGGGCTAGTCCATCAGGTAAGAAGTATATTCTCACCATGGTGGACTATGCCACTTGTTAACCAGAGGTGGTAGCACTGTCTAATATAGAGGCAGAGAAAGTAGCTGATGTCCTGGTTAAGGTTTTTACTAGGGTAGGTTTCCCTAAGGAGATTCTTTCGGACCAGGGAACCCAGTTTACCACTGTGCTCACGCAGCAGCTGTGGAAGGTGTGCGACATTAAACCGCTGCTCAGTTCACCTTATCACCCACAGACTAATTCTCTCTGTGAGCGCTTTAATGGCACCCTCAAGCAGATGCTGAGGACCTTTACTGACACTTGCAGAGACTGGGAGAGATTCCTGCCTCATCTGCTATTTGCGTACAGAGAGGTGCCCCAGGAATCTATTGGGTTCTCTTCCTTTGAGTTACTCTATGGGAGAAGGGTCCGCAGACCCCTAGATCTCATTAGTGGACACTGGGAGGGAGAGACGGAGCAGGAGGGGACTCACATAGTACCATATGTCCTGGAACTCCGGGACAGCATGGAGAAACTGTCCCTGATGGTAAGGGAGAATCTCCAGGTGGCCCAGGGGAGACAGAAGAGGTGGTACGATCTGGGAGCCCGGCAGCGGGTCTTTCAGTTTGGGCATAAAGTTTTGGTGCTCAAGCCTGTGAAAACAAACAAGATGGGCAGGGCCCATATAAGGTGTTAGCTCAGGTATGTTATAGCCAGCTGTGCAGATGAGAGGATTCAGCGATCCTTTCATGTGAACATGCTGAAGGAGTATCAGGAGTGACCAGAGGATGTCGCCGCAGTATTTGCCCCTGCTGCAGACGACCTGGAGAATTTACCCCTGCCCAATTTATTAGAGAGGGACCCCCAGACTGACCTCACTAGTCTTGTGCAGCTAGGGGACCGGTTAAGCCCTACAGAGAATGTACAGGCAAGGCAGCTTCTGTGGGAGAAGCAGGTGACGTTCTCCCAAGAGCCCAGATACACTACCCTAACTGTACATAAGGTAGAGACCCCTGGACAAAATCCCATGCTACAGCCCCCCTACCATATCCCTGAAGCAGTCCGAGAGGGAATGCGGAAGGAGATACAGGAGATGACTCGGCTGGGAGTCATCGAACACTCCGATAGCCCTTGGGCTTCGTCTGTAGTCCTAGTACCTAAGAAAAATGGGACCACCCAGTTCTGTGTGGACTACAGGCGGCTCAACGAAAGGACCACCACTGACGCCTACCCGATGCCCCGGGTAGACGAGTTACTAGACCGTATTGTCAGGGGACGCTATCTGACCACCATAGACCTGTGTAAGGGCTATTGGCAGATTCCCCTGGCCGGGCTATCCCCAAGTCAGGATTTGTAACCTCATTTGGCTTGTACCAGTTTAAGGTCATGCCATTAGGGATCAAGAATGCTCCGGCTACCTTCCAGCGGATGGTGGATAGACTCCTCGATGGCTTCCAGGAATTTGCTTGTGCATGCGGTTCACAGTGAGTCCTGGGAGGAACACATAGTCCATGTAGGGGTGGTTCTGGACAAGATTCGGGGCCGCTGGCCTGACCTTGAAACCAGACAAGTGCCATATAGGTATGGTTGAAGTCACAGAGTGGGGTGTGGGAGCCAGAGACCGGAGCCAGCCGAGGTAGAGGCTGTGGCTAACTGGCCCACACCTATCACTAAGACTCAGGTGTTAGCCTTCTTGGGGACGGCAGGGTACTACCGACGCTTTTTCCCCGACTACAGCACTATCGCCAAGCCCCTGACTGCCCTGACTAAGAAGAACCTCCCTAAGCAGGTCCTGTGGTCTCCAGCTTGTGAAGCCACATTTCAGGCACTGAAGCAGGCTCTTGTGAATGCCCCTGTCTTGGCTGCCCCAGTCCCTAACAAACATTTTCTCGTTCACACAGATGCTTCCATGTATGGACTGGGGGCTGTGCAGAGCCAAGTCGGGGAGGATGGAGGAGAGCACCCTGTCACATACTTAAGCCGAAAGTTATTACCTCGAGAAGTAAGTTATGCGGCAGTGGAGGAGTGTTTAGCCCTGGTCTGGGCACTGAAAAAGTTGAGACCTTATTTGTATGGACAGGAATTCTCTCTTATAACGGACCACAATCCCCTAGTGTGGCTTAACCGGGTCTCAGGAGACAATGGTAGACTGCTGCGGTGGAGTTTAGCCCTCCAACCCTAGAACTTCACCATCAGCTACCGACCCGGTAAGCAGAACGGGAATGCCGATGGATTGTCCCAGCAAACTGACATCCCTACCACCTCCTAGGCTGGTCATCCCCAAGTTGACACGCCAAAGGGTCAAGCTGTGTCTGCCGGAGTGTCCCTCAAGGAGGGAGCCATGTTTGGGGGGATTGCTACTTTGGATTATTCTTTTGCCTGTTCCAGGAGAGAAGGATTTCGTCTGATTCTCTATTAAGGAAATTGGAGTATTCGTGAGTTGCTGGTCCCGTATCAAGGAGAGAAGGATTTTGTGTATTTTTCCAGTTCGGTGAATTGAAGCATTCGTGAGTTGCTGTTCCCGTATCAAGGTGAATCCCTCATTCGGTATTAACCCTCGATACCCGGGTTATACCGTAACACTTACACTGGAACTTGCTGTGATGTAAAACACTTAATATGGATTGTGCATAACTAGATCCAGCAAATTAAATAAAGCAGCTATAATCTTACACTTGTAAAGAATGAATGAAAATAATATATATTTTTTAAATTACTCCTAAAGAACAAACTGCACCATATGATTAATATAATAATATCTAGACACTAAGGTGGATTTTGGGAACTAGCGACAAGCTTAAGGTACTTTTAATTAAAAATATTGGTATTATTTCATTATTAATAAATATATATTAATTTTTACTAGAAAAAATAGCAGATCAACATACATAATGTGCAGACACTAATGTCAATATTATATGAATATATTGAACACCCATCAATAGAAACTTTATGCACCCATACGCAGACTACAAGGAACTTATTTAATTGCCTAGAAAAGAACAAAACTTAACGTGCACCAATTTGGAATATCGAGAATAATTATAAATAATTCTCAGTTTCCAAAGACTACTTAAAATTACTCATTAAATTGAAATTTAGATAATATGATGGTAATTTATGTTGAAATAAAAAATATAGTTACATCTTTCACATGCTCCTGCTGTTCTTGTTTATCGGACAAGAAAGAAAAGCTAGATATTTTGCCGTGCCTTCTTTATACAAAAATCCCAGCATGTACTCTGTAACAATAAACACATGCTGAGAGATAGACTTAAGAGTATATATTTTTTTAAATAGCTATGTGTATTGTACTATAATAACAGTAATCATAAATATTCAGAGTTTTTTTTTAATAAGTTAATTTTGCCTTTAAATGTCAAGATATAAAACACTTTAGGCAACCTGAAACAAAATGTGGAAAAGCCCTGCTGCTTACTAGAATTTGCAACCTATTGAAAAATATGAGAAAAAAATTAAACTACATGTAAATGTTTTAAACTAGAGAGTTATGTTTTATAGATAGACAGACAGACAAACACAACAAGACAAACAGAAAACATAATGAGATAGTACATTATATTAAATTTAAAAAATGGTACAGAATGTCTGTAATGCACATATTTAATATTGAGCATTGCATTAGCTCAGGGAAGACAGGGATCTATTTACAAGATATGTGCATGGTGAGAAAATTCATTTCAGCCAAATCCGAAAAAAAGTGTAGGTTAATTCAGATTTGTCAATCTGGTTTTATGATTCAAATAAATTCTGACCCCACATATACGATCTCAACTTCCCTCCATTACTCACAGCCATTACTAAAGACCTAAGATTTGGGGTCCATGGATGAACTACTTACAATTGAACTCTTCCCATGACTAACAACCTAGACTCCCACCTCAGCCTCTCTCCCCCTCTATTCAGGTATTTAGTAACGGACACACTAAAATCCAACAAACACACATAAACCACGCTTGCCTCCCACACCAGGTTGCATGTCCCACCACTAAATTTAGGAGAAACAGTAAACAATATATAACAAAAAAAAGGGGGGGGGGGGAAGAGATGCAGCACTAACTCCAAAGGCAGCAGAATAGGATTTGTTACTTGGATACCCTAATGATCCTAGAGCAACAAATATAAATACAGAGGAAATGGACTGCACCAAATGAAAAATACTGGATAATCAGAAATAAGTATACATGTACAATATTATCATTGTATGATGAAAATATAAAAATATTAAATATTGGGGTATTTAATAATTTATTAGAGTATTTTTTTTTTTTAGAAATAAGAAACTGTTGGAAATAGTGCTTTTTTTGGAGGTCAGTCTGTTATCCTCCTTGATACACAAGTAGACAAAACTTTAGTGCAGATGAGGAATTCTGTTGTTGGTTTCTCATATAAAATAAAACACAAAAGAAACCACCAATAGTGTAATCCAGTATATACAATGCTTAAGGATATGCTTGGGGATGTCCGGGAGGATAAATCAAGGCTCCAAATCTGTTTGCCAGGATAATCCGTCCGCATTGCCATTCTGTTTGTCTGGCCTGTACTGCATGGTAAAATTGTAGGGTTGAAGGACCAGGCTCCAGCTCAGAAGGCGGGCTTATCCCCAGCTATCCTGTTCAACCAGATGAGGGGGTTGTGGTCAGTTGTGGTAGATTATGCTACCTAATGCAGGTGTGGCGAAACCAACCTCGCCACTGTACACTGGAGAAGCCTGGTTGCTCGCCTGCTGCCTTTGGACAAAGGCCCCATGTTAAAAGACATCTTTTTTCCCTGCAGAAAAGACTTATTCGTGGTTTTCTGCCGGGTGTTCGGTAGATTCAATCTACCGAACAACCGCACGAATGAATAGACCACCTGGGAGCTGGAGTGTGCCAACAATTAACCTCCCTGAAGCTGCGGTTAACCGCAGCTTAATTGACGAATGCTGGGTGGCCGCCATTCGTATCACGAACACGAGGTCGCAGCCATTTTAAACATGTGAATGCACAGCGGTGTTCGACGTTTAATTCATGGAACTGAAATCGGACACAGTTTTGCGCGAACACCGCTGAAGCCGCCGACCTCCCTTCTTGTTCAGTGGAAGTGCACGAACGGCCCGGTGTTCGGTAGTTTTGTTTGAGTGTGTTGTGTCCCAGATAGGAATCCCATGGAGCCCATTCGCATGAAACTGACTGTGTAAAGACTTTGGCTCCATGGCGATTAAACTGTATTCGTGTGGTCTGAGCGCCACTCGCTTAATAATGTGCGCTCAGACCTGAGCTATCTGGGGATATGTAGAATGTATATGTTTTATGTACTGAATGTAACTGTAGGTAATTTTATATCTTTTACTGTTTGTTTTCTGCCATGTGGTTAATGGAGTTTTGCCTCTGTCTTTGGAGATAATTAAATTACTTCCCAATTATCTCCAGGGCAGAGAGGAGGGATTGTGATGCATTGTGGGATGGTTGAAATGTGAAAGTCTGTGATTGGCCCTTTTACCCTTTGTGTCCCAGTCTCCCATTTGGTCCCCTAGGGGAGTGTCCACCAGGTGGGAGACCTGCATAAAAGCCGGGCAGTTAGCCCCAATAAATCAGTTCCTGCTTAACCCTCAAAGTGAAGTGTCGTCTCATTATTGGGGGGAGGATTTACTGTATGCTGTTAGAGACTGATTGCCAGGAGTGTAAGCCGCTTGGGGGTCTTTTCCTGTTTGTCTGCTAGCCGCTATTCGTGTCTCCAGTTCGGGAGTTTTGAGTATTCCCTTGTTATGCAGTTCAGGAGTTTCGAGTATTCCCTTGGTTGCAGTTCGGGAGTTGGTGAATTCGTGGGGCTCCATAATTCAGGAGATTGGTGCTTGCAGTAGCTGTCGGTGCAGCTGAAAAGGGGGAATATCGCCTAAACGGTTTTTAACCTCTTTTGGGCAAAACGGTCCGTTACAGCAGGGAAAATAACTGGGACAAGGAAATACAGGGTCACATTGCTCCCCCCCCCAGTTCCATCGTGCGGCATACCCACCTAGACCCCAACGGGTTGGCTTGGGGATGTCCGGGAGGATAAATTAAGGCTTCAAGTCTGTTTGCCGGGATAGTCCATCCGCATTGCCATTCTGTTTGCCTGGCCTGTACTGCACGATAAAATTGTAGGGTTTAATGGGTAGGCTCCAGCGCAGAAGGTGAGGGTTATCCCGGCTACCCTCTTCAACCAGATGATGGGGATGTGGGCAGTCATCAACGTGAAGGGAGGGCCATAGAGAAAGGGCTGCAACTTCTTCAATGCCCATACAAGAGCCAATCATTCTTCTCCACGATGGCATAGCTGACTTTTTTGGCCGAGATATGCCACCGGGTGCTGCATTCTGTCATTCCCCACTTGGCTTAGCACAGCTACCAGCCCAAACATGGAGGCATCTGTGTGAACAAAAAATTTCTTATTATTATTTGGGGCGGCCAACACAGGTGTCATGCTTAGCGCTGTTTTCAATCTCTGAAAGGCGTCCTCGCACTCTGAGGATCACACTATCTGTCTGGGATGGGACTTTTTGGTAAGGTCAGTGAGGGGCTTGGCGAGGGCACTATACTTGGGAACAAACTTGCAGTAGTAGCCTGCTATCACTAGAAACGTTAGTACCTGCATTTTAGTGCGTGGTTGGAGCCAGTTGGCAAAATCCTCTACTATGGTGGGTTCAGGCCGCTGATGGCCAGAACCCACACTATGGCCGAGATACTGCACTTTGGTCATACCGACATGGCACTTGTCTGGCTTCAATGTGAGTCCCGTTGCCTGAATTCTGTCAAGTATCCTAGATAAGTGTTGCAGGTGGTCCTCCCATGTGTGGCTGTAGATGGCTATGTCATCTAAATACGCACATGCAAAGTCCTGAAATCCCTCCAAGAGTCTGTCGGCCATCTGCTGAAAAAGGTAGCCAGAGAATTCTTCATCTCAAAAGGCATAACGTTAAACTGGTATAGCCCCAACGGAGTGACAAATGCCAACTTAGGGATGGCCACTGGTAGTTAAGTAATTCCCCCCCCCAGCCATACTATCTAGCAGCTTGTCTATCCGGGGCATGGGGTAGGCATCCATGACTATCCTGTCATTAAGTTTCCAGTAGTCGATATAGAAGCGAGTCGTACCATCTCACTTAGGTACCAGCACTACCGGGGAAGCCCAGGGACTCTGAGACGGCTCTGTGACCCCTATCTTTAACATGTCTTGAATCTCTTTCAACATGTTCTCCCTAACTGCTTCAGGGATACGGTAAGGCTGCTGCCATAATGGGGTTTCTCCTCTACTCAGTGGACTGCAGCGGAAGTGTACCCGGTTAGGGCAGAGAATGTTTTCCTGTATCCCTGGAGCTGCTGGGTGGACTCAGTTCTTCTCCTAGACTGACCTGCTCATCCCATTTTCAGGTAGCTGGGGATAACCCCCACCTTCTGCGCTGGAGCCTGGCCATTCAACCCTACAATTTTACCATGCAGTACAGGCCAGACAAACGGAATGGTAAGGGGGGCTTATACAGCAGCCATGTTCTCTGTCCTCTTAACATAGGGTTTTAACATGTTCACATGAAATGATCGTTGTATCCTTTCATCTGAACATTTCCCTTCGATGTAGGTAGTGTCGCTTATGCGCTTCACTACTCGGAAAGGGTCCCCGCAAGGCGGCCTAAAACTTGTCCTTTATGGTTGGCTTCAGCGCTAACACCTTCAGGATGTAGGGTACAATAGGGATCCCTTCCTCTCCTGTGTCACCCTCCCAGTGCTTCTGTATGAGATCCAGGTGTCCCCGTACTTTTCTCCTGTATAGGAGTTTGACGGGGGGAACGCTGTGGACTCCCTGGGCACTTTGCAGTAGGCAAACAGGAGGTGGGGAAGGAACCTTTCCCAATGGTGACAGGAGGCTGTGAACGTTTTTAGCATCTGTTTCAGCGTACCATTAAAACATTTACATAGTCCATTCTTCTGGGGATGATACGGAGAACTAAACAGAGATTTTACTCCGCAACTCTGCCACAATTGCTGGGTAACAGTTGCCGTGAATTTATCAGACAAGATCTCCTGAGGGAAACTTACTCTAAAGATTTTAACTAGGGCCTCAGCTACGGTTTCTGCCTCTACGTTAGGGAGAGCTACTGCCTCGTTATACCAAGTAGCGTAGTCTACAACAGTAAGGATGTATCTCTCGTCTGAGGTGCTGGGCTTACTGAGGGGGTCTATCAAGTCCACCGCTACTCGGTGGAAGGGTTCCTCGATTATGGGCAATGGGTGTAACTTGACTTTCACAGGTCCGGCAGTAATTCTGCAGATTCCGTGTGATCCAGGGCCAAAAAAAAGTCTGGGTTAGCGGGTCCTTAGTTTTCCAGATATCCTGGTGTCCTGCTAGAGGGATGTCATGGCTAAGGTTAAGTAGCTCAGCCCGATACTTGCTGAGCACTACCAGCTGTCTTTCAGCCTCTTGCGCTGCTCCATTCGCTGTTCCCCTTGTAACTCGGTTTAACAGCCCCTTTTTTCGTTCAAAACTTTCCTGCTCTAGATCTCCTTGGGGGGGGGGGACTCTGCCTGTTTCCTATACCCTGAGTTTAAATAATAATTATTTTTGGTTTAAAAATAGTTTTTATCTACAAAAGAGAGGTACGGCTATGGTGGGCACCAGGTTTGCGCCCAGCTATGCCAACCTCTACATGGCTGAATGGGAGGATAGATATATTTGGAGTGGGCAAGGCTGGGCAAAAAACCTGGTGTCCTATTCGAGGTATATAGATGATCTTTTATTTATATGGAAAGGATCTGCTGCTGAAGCACGAGACTTTATTACGTTTTTAAATTCTAATCAGGAAGGTATTGTCCTAAGAAATAAGTGATACCCAAATCACATATTTAGATTTGAACATCTATATTAAAGATAATAAAATAAACACGAATACACATTTCAAAGAGATACATGTAAATAATTATATAGATATGAATAGTTGCCATAACAAAGTTTGGTTAGATAGTATACCCAAAAGCCAAATGCTCAGATTAAGGAGAAACTGCCCTGAAACAACCATTTTTAAACAACAAGCAGAAAAAATGAAAAAAGCTTCCTACAAAAAGGGTATGATAATAGAATAATTCAATCCACAATTAACCATGCACTAGCAGCTAACCAATAAATTATCCAAAAAAAGAGTTAAAAAACTAAATGTATCTCTTCCAATTGTATTAGACTATAATAACAAAAATAGAGAACTTAAAAGAATTCTAAACAAGCATTGGCACTTATTAAAAGAAGATACTATTTTAAAGGATTTAATCCCAGAAAAACCTAAGATAGTGTTCAGTGGAGCTCCTAATTTAAAGAAGCACCTTACAAAAAAATTACACAAAGGTAGAAGACAAGAGAATAGACAATTTTATGAAAAGTAATAAGGGTTTTTATAAATGCAACTCTTCGTAGCGTGCAACAAAACCAAACAAACATTTAAACTAAGGACCAATTTTAAATCAAACAATACCGGGAGAATATTACTTGTACAATTACAATTACTTGTAATAGTAAAAATTTGATATATCTGTTAGAGTGCCCATGCGGCCTCCAATACATTGGACGAACAATCAGACCTTTAAAAATACGAGTGGCAGAGCATTGCAGAAACATAGAAAAGGGTTACAAGAACCACTCTGTTTCATCCCACTTCTGCACTCACGATAATAATCCCAAAAATCTTTTTTTTTTTGTCATTCTGTATTTTATTGATGCACAATAGATGGGATACAGAATAGAGAGAGGGAAATGTGCATTCAGATTACTGTATAGGGTGCAATAACAATGGTAGCTATCATTTCCATAACATTTGTGTCTCTTTTTTATTTTTTATAATTTGACAATGCTTTTCGTAAACAGTTTTAGGCAATATGCAATATAAGTCGCTTAACATAAACTTGTTGTAACAGGTTAAGTGAGGAAGCTGTATGGCGTGTGCGACCCTTCCAGTATATATGATTATGTAGGGGCTCGCCGGTTAAGCATTACAAGCCAACGCTGGTATGTGAAGACCGAATCAAATCAAATCAAGCAGGCCTACCAGTATTATGTCTAGTGCTATTAATGGTTGTATGGCAAAAATGCAGTAAATTCTTTACAGTTTAAGCTTTCTGTCTCATGGTGTTACAGCTTGTATAATCTACACTATAGTGTCTGAGGCACGGTATGTTATGTTATAAGGTCGCATTTATACAGCGCGGCGTATGGATACGCTGTGCCTCCAGGTTACCAGATAAGCTTGCACAAACAAAATTCTAAACATATATCTATAAACATCAGAGGTATTTCAGTATGACTCGTTACACTAAAAAACATGGTACTTGCGGTGCAGGATATTAGGCATGCATAATGTTTAGCTCAGTGTCCACTGATTTGTCCAGTTGCTCAATGAGTCCCGCAGCCTCTTTGTTATGGCATGTAGGGGCTAGCATTAGGACATTGTCCCGTTGTGGTGAGCTCACTAGGCCCCCAGCAGGGTCTCCTTCACCCGATGCCCTTTTTGTTTAAGTCTGTGGGGGTTTCCCTCCAGCTCCAGGCTGGCTTAGTGGCCTGCATCTTCTTGCCACAAACTCGGCTGCCGCTAGGGTCCGGGTTTACTCCATGTGTGGGAGTGATGGGGGAGCTGATCTTTTCCTGTCACTTGCGTGGTTTATAATCCAAAAAATCTTGTCTTCATGGGGATTGCCACTGTTAAGAACCACTGGAGAGGAGGAGATTTTATTAAGAAAATTGGATGTACAGAGATGGAATGGGTTTACTATATACCCAAAAGGGTTAAACATAGAATTTGATTTGTTTAACTTTTTATAGGAATGTGTTTACCAATACCGAGTTTTATGAACAATTTTTTACTTTTCCCTTTTTTTTATATATATATCACTATGCCTATATATTGACCCTTGTTCCATCTCTGACCTCTCCACCATTACTCTGTTATTTGTGCCACCTAAAAGTATAAAAGTTTTTTCTATTAATTTTATTTATTTATTTTTTATATATATATACACATTATATCTTTGGAATAATGTATGTCTTTACACTTTTATTATTTGTTTAATAACACTCTGGTACACACCACAAACATTTATTTATTTTTTCTAGTGCTTTATTTTAAAATTCCAAATATCAGCACTTTTTTAATTATTTGGATATATGTCTCTATTTTATGTTTATACCATTTTTATTTTTATCCCCTTTTAACAGTTTTTAAGTACCTCTGTTGTAGTATTTTAGATATTGGAATCTAATATGTGGATATTGAGGGATTAATATGTAACAACTAGTATTGATTCAGTCTCTATGTGTTTCCCACATTTTGCCCTTTTTAAATATGGCCGAGGCAACTGCCGCTCTATTTATAAGCATGATCATGGAGACCCCGTGACGCCATCTTTTATGGATGCCGCAACATGTGCTCATCTACAACATGAAGCAGAAGACAGTGTTGCCATGTATTCCAAACAGACTCAACACAGCTGGTATCAACAGAATTACCTTTGCAATTATATTCTAAGCATGGCATTTGCCGAATGGAACACATGCGGTTTACCACATGTAGTTACGCCGCGTCACTTCCAGTGTGACGCGTGCGTTCCATGAGTGGAGACAGGATATTGGACACACCAGGAAGTAACTTCTTATAATTGAATAACCTGTATAAAGGACGCACTTAAGGACATTCCCACACTTCTGAAGAAGCCTGTGATAGGCGAAACGCGTCAACTGGGACTCTTTTATAGCCACCTTGTTTTTGTTTTATCATATCGTCATTAAATAGTGTATTTTAAAGTTATATACACCTATTTATTTTTTATCTATCATTCTACTTCCTGGTCACCATATCCTTAGGTGGGGATTACACCACCCAAGATGAGTACACTAGAGCAAGTTTCTGCTCTAGTAAATGTGAGTACCACATTTTTTATTCCATTTTCTCTTCTACTTACCGGAATATTTTACACTATTGGAGTTTTCCTTTATGTTTTTTATATTGCTGCTCATTGAAATTGGAATATTGGAGACACTCGCTTCCACATAGATCATTAGACGGGGATTGTTCCGTCCATGCGAATTACGGTAGAGCTCCTAGTCAGCTCTATCAAATGTGAGCGTATATTGCTTTAATCCATTCCAATACTTCACCAATTTACCAATACATATCACACTATTGTATTTCCTCTCTGTTTTTATCTTTGAGGTTATATGCAAATTATTTGAAAAGTTTTTGTGTAGGTACATTATTTTATAATTACTATTTGGGGCGCGGTTCCTTTTCTTTTTCTGTCTCACTTTTCTCTCACAAGGCTGGGAACCCTTGTACTGGTTACCGCTGCCCATAAATACTTTGCATTTAATATTGGATTGAGCACCTATTACATCTTTTTCTATGTTTCATATACCCCTCTAATGTGGGGTCTGCCCTCTGTATGCTTTCAAAACCTTGGGGGGTACCACAGTAGGGGGTGGGATTCTCTTCTAGGGTAGTTATATAGAGTCCTACCTGTGGGTCCTCTGCATAAATCAGTTCTCCCCTGTGGGCTTGCAGTCATGGTCAGGGGGTGGTGAACTGTGACATCAGGCAGCCCACGTCATTCCCCAACAGTACTTCAGCGAGGAGGTCTGTCATAATGCACAATGGCACAAGGGCCCAGTGCATCAGAAGGGTGCTGTGTGGGTGAAGGTGTGAATGGATCGGTCTTGGTGGTGGTGGGGTGCTAGGGATAGGACGGCCTTAAGGGGTGTTGTCCTCCACTGGGTTCTACCTTCCTTCCATCCTGGTATTTGTCGGCCAATTTTGCTGCTTCCTCCACGGTTCCAGGCTTAAGGTCTCTTACCCAGTCCCAGATTTCTGTAGGTGTATGATCATAAAACTGCTCTAGCTGTAGCAGTTGTAGAGCATCATCCAAAGAGTTTGCCTTTCAACCCTGCATCCAGTCCTTGGCTACCCAGTGCATCAGGAAAGCCCAATCGGCAAAAGAGTCTTTGTGATTCTTCCTGAGCCCCCAAAACTTTCTCCGCCTCGGGTGTCACAGCGTACTGGGCAAATAAAATATCCTTTGTCCACTCATAGTGATGTTTATCTGAGTTGGGTACTGCCCGGTAAGGCTCAGATGCTCTGACGGACAATTTGCTGCTTAGGATGGCTGCCCACTTATCTCTGTCCAGGTCTTCCAGGGTACATTGCCTTTCAAAGTCTTGCAAATAAGCGTTATGTTTCAACTACAAAGTTTTTGAATGCAGCATAGTTTACCTTCTTTTGCTGCCCTCCATTAGTGGGTCCAGGTAGTGATGCTGTATCTCCTTGATACATGTCCATTCTGGACTGCCGCACTGTCTGTGTTGCTGTAACTTGTTCCATGATCTGGACTATGAGGTCCTGTGGAGGATTTGGTCCCAGCATACTGAGCCGTCATCTCATGTCTCTCTGCAACTCTGCCTCTTGCCTGCTTACTGCCACTGCATTACTGGCTTGGTCGCCCTCCATCAGTTGGGCTATGATCACTGATTTCTTTTTGTTGCTTGCCAAGTGACCCCGAGCTTCCAGTAGATCTTTTAGCATTGTTGGCTTGAGGCTTTCGTACTGCTTGGCCATTCACTGCTGTTCCTTGTTCAGGACGTCCATTCAAATGTCCGATCTTGTGGCTTGCAACCAATTGTAACAAGCCCCTTGTATTTCATATGATAAGTTTGTTCGCACACTCCCGAAATGCTAGAGGTTTGAGTGATTATAGCCCATTCACATAGTACGCTTGTTTGTACTCTCCTGAAATCCAAGCAGGTTGTGAGAAAAATCAAGTGTTTCGTCGTTCGCATACCCAAACATCAGTCGAGACTTGATGAAGGGTACAACAGGAATGCTTTATTATGACCAGTAGTGATGTCGCGAACGTGAATTTTTCGGTTCGCGAACCGGGCGAACCGCCATAGACTTCAATGGGCAGGCGAATTTTAAAACCCACAGGGACTCTTATTGGTTGAAGGGGGGGGGAACCTATTCTCCTCCTCCCCCCCCAGCCCCCACCCCTGGGCGGCGGGTGGGGGCCATAAAGATAATGAGGGGGGGACCTACTGTCCCCCCCGGCCCCCACCCCTGAGCGGTGGGTGGCCCTAATAACAATAAGGGGGGTACCTATTGTCCCCCCCGCCCCCACCCCTGCGCGGCGGGTGGGGGCCATATTGATAATGAGGGGGGGGACCTACTGTCCACCCCCCCTCCGGCCCCCACCCCTGTGCGGTGGGTGGGGGCCATAGTGATAATGAGAGGGGGGACCTACTGTCCACCCCCCTCCAGCCCCCACCCCTGGGCGGCGGGTGGGGGCCATAAAGACTAATGAGGGGGGGGGAACCTACTGTCATCCCCCCCGGCCCCCACCCCTGGGCGGCGGGTGGGGGCCACAAAGATAATGGGGGGGGACCTACTGTCATCCCCCCCGGCCCCCACCCCTGGGCGGCGGGTGGGGGCCACAAAGATAATGAGGGGGGGAACCTACTGTCCACCCCCCTCCGGCCCCCACCCCTGCGCGGCGGGTGGGGGCCATACTGATAATGAGGGGGGGGACCTACTGTCCACCCCCCTCCAGCCCCCACCCCTGGGCGGCGGGTGGGGGCCATAAAGACTAATGAGGGGGGGGGACCTACTGTCCTCCCCCCCAGCCCCCACCCCTGGGTGGCGGGTGGGGGCCACAAAGATAATGAGGGGTGGGACCTACTGTCCTCCCCCCCCGGCCCCCACCCCTGGGCGGCGGGTGGGGGCCACAAAGATAATGAGGGGGGGGACCTACTGTCCTCCCCCCGGCACCCACCCCTGGACGGCGGGTGGGGGCCACAAAGATAATGGGGGGGACACCTACTGTCATCCCCCCCCCCGCCCCCACCCCTAGGCGGCGGGTGGGGCCCACAAAGATAATGGGTGGACCTACTGTCCTCCCCCCCGGCCCCCACCCCTGGGCGGCGGGTGGGGGCCACAAAGATAATGAGGGGGGGGACCTACTGTCCTCCCCCCGGCACCCACCCCTGGACGGCGGGTGGGGGCCACAAAGATAATGGGGGGGACACCTACTGTCATCCCCCCCCCCGCCCCCACCCCTAGGCGGCGGGTGGGGCCCACAAAGATAATGGGTGGACCTACTGTCCTCCCCCCCGGCCCCCACCCCTGGGCGGCGGGTGGGGGCCACAAAGATAATGAGGGGGGGGACCTACTGTCCTCCCCCCGGCACCCACCCCTGGACGGCGGGTGGGGGCCACAAAGATAATGGGGGGGACACCTACTGTCATCCCCCCCCCGCCCCCACCCCTAGGCGGCGGGTGGGGGCCACAAAGATAATGAGGGGGGGGACCTACTGTCCTCCCACCCCTGGGTGGCGGGTGGGGGCCACAAAGATAATGGGGGGGACCTACTGTCCTCCCCCCCCGGCCCCCACCCCTGGGTGGCGGGTGGGGGCCACAAAGATAATGAGGGGGGGGACCTACTGTACTCCCCCCGGCCCCCACCCCTGAGCTGCGGGTGGGGGCCACAAAGATAATGAGGGGGGGGGACCTACTGTACCAATCAAGAAGTCAGCAAGTGTAAGTTCATATCAGAGAATGATGAATAATATATATATATATATATATAACAATATTAAACAAAAATCTGCATACCAGTCAAGCCATAAGACTTGCTTTTCCCACAGAAATCACAAGCACCACCAAGCCTCAATAGCAAACGAGTAACCAACCTCATGCTGATGTTTTGCATTAACAATGAAACAGCTGTCCATGAGTGGTTCCCTGGCTTTGCATCTTTTCCTAAGTTATGTTTCAAAGCTGTTGTATGCAGTAAACACAGATTCAAAAGAATCCATTTTTAAAATGGAATGAGGCAAAAATGTGATTCTTTGTTAAACTAATTTGCATATGCCCACCCAGAATCATTTCAGTAGTAACATCACTGCAGATTTGTGATTTCCATGGGAAAGGCAAGTGTTATGGCTTGACTGGTGTGCAGATTTTTGTTTAACATTGTATTAACTATCCACTGACTTCAAGTGGAAGGGTTTTTTCAATCACAATTTTTCCCCACCATAACCTTTTTGGTTTTTGCTTTTGTTTTGGTTTTTTAAATAAATATTAACATTGTATTAACTATCCACTGACTTCAGGTGGAAGGGTTTTTTCAATCACAATTTTTCCCCACCATAACCTTTTTATTTTTTGCTTTTGTTTTGGTTTATATATATATATATATATATAGAAAAATCAAAAAAATACCGGCACTCTAGGCTTTCTTCATCCAATTTATTGTATGGTTCCCAAGTTGTCAACGTTTCAGCTCCCGATCGGAGCTTTCATCAGGACACATGTATTTATCTGACTTGGCACCGGGTATTGAATTGTTATTTAGTTGGAGTGCAGGAGCTTGTTTTCATTTTATATATATATATATATATATATATATATATATATATATATATATATTACTTTATTAATTGATAAGTCTTTATTAATTTGGCTTACTTCTTGATTGTATTAGTGTGTATATATATATATATATATATATATATTTATTTTTTTATTTTTTATTTTTTTATATATATATATATATATATATGGTTTACAGTGAGCTTTCTATCTTTGTTATAGTGTTCCTAAACTAATCCTTGATACATTAATACAACCAGACTGATGTATCTGCACATTCTTTGAGAAGATGTTGAATCAATCCTAACAGCATTTTCTCAGGAAATCCAATTTACTGCCTAATAAATATATTGGAGAACTGTGCCTGCAGACACCTTTATTTATCCGTACACCTTCAATGAGCATATACTGGGTGGCATTTTTTAAGTATATGTTATATTTTAAACAAAATAGTACATATTGTTGTGATTGTTATAATTGAGTTTGGCTTTTTTATTTATTTTTTATCTCTGACACACTTCATATATAATTATTGGTGAATTGCTAGCATTTATTGTGAAGCTTACTTATTGTCAATATAATCTTTCCCTGCCCAGCTACATTTATTTCAGTAATATTTTACTTCAGTCCTATAAAGCACATTATCATGCATATATAATTTTTCATGACTTTTATATGTTTTCTGTTTTTTTATTTTTTTTTATTTGTTAGCTTTACCTTCTTATTTTATTATATCTTTTACTATCTTTCTCATATTTTGGTGTTTTATATCCTCCAGTAATTTAAGGCATTCACAGATTATCTAATGTTCTGTTTTTACATTTATTAAATTGTAACGACATATAACCAATTGTTGTCGAATAGTAGGAGGTCTGAGAAATGACTATATAATTTTCTAAAATGTATTGTACTCTTTTCAGTGCAGGCTCTCAATTTAGGTTACACTATCCAGTATAATTTTCATTACCTTACATGGCACTGGACGGCTTATCCAGTATTGCCTCTTTGTATTTAGAATGTGTGATTCTTTTTTTTTATTTGTTTTGCACTTTTTTATATAAATAAGTAGGTTAGTGTCAATCGAGAAGGAGGGAAAAAAACTACATATTAAAGAAACAAGAGGTTTAACCACGTTTTCAGTTCCCTTATTAAACATAAGAGAAGTTATTTAGCCGCTTTAGGAGAGCAACAACCCCATCTGAGTTAGTAAACATCTGCAGTATGAAGATAAGTGAGAGAGAAGGTTAGGCTACTAATGGGATACATACCAAGGCAGAGTTAGGTTCCAGGTACAATAGTTGATGCTATATATTAACTAGCTAAATCTCACACTACAGGCTTTATGTTATATGCTGTTCACTCTATTCCCATGCTTTGCCCGCTGCCCCCTCGTGTAGCAAGAGTCCAGTACTTTCCTCTCTGCCAGCCCCATGCCTGAGTGAGAACCCTTATGCGGTCTCCACTGGTTCGGTTGCTCTTGGCTCGGTGACCGATGTTCCGGTAAGGCTCTTTTGCAGCTTGTTTTTTCTCTCTCTGTGGGTGTAGGAGGCACTGGTCACTTTCGGCATTCCTGGTGTCACATTTCTGATTCGGAATGATGAGAGAGATGGGAGCTTCCCGCCACACCGCCATTTGGGGGCTTTCCTCTTTGCTGGCACTGTAGGTGTTTGTCGCTTGTTTGGGGTCTACTGTAAAGGTGGGTGTACTTCAGTTACTTGAGGGCAGATTGATGCATTCGCATCTACATATTTTGCCAAAAGGCCGCAGAGGCTTTGTCCAGTCTGACCAAGATGTCTGGCTGGTCCTCAACGGCGTCAGGGTGCCATGTGGCATCCGCCATGCTTGATGAGTTGCTAGGTGTACCAGCAGGTTCATCGGTCTCACCTACTGTTCCCAGTAGGTCAGGAAAGCTTTCCATGGGTGGACCGGGCTCACCCCCACCGGTCTAAGGGGGGGCAACAGGGTGCCTGCATAGTGATGCTAGCCCTTGGGAAGCTCCAAGTTGGGTAATCAGCTACCTCCCCACCCCGGTGCGCTGTAGGCCGCATGCTTCAGAGTAAGCTGGAAGTTTGCTTCTGTTGGGATTTTGTCTGCAGGATTGCTTCCCAGCTGGGCTTAGAGACTGGTAAGGGTTTGGCTGAGTGACAAATCAAGGTTAATGAAGTCAGGAATTGTTTGAATTAAGAATAAAGGAGAGGAGCTCTTGCAAGACAGGTCTCTGCACCATAGGAGTCAAGCCCTGCCCCCCTAGAATGTGTGAATTTATGTTAGATGTTTAAACCTACAAGAACTTGAAGATATACCTATTTTTTAAAAGATGCCTAACTGTTTAATTGGGAGGGAGTACTTACTTACTGTTTGTTATATTTTACTTCAGCCAGATTTCATAGTGCACTCAACTTTATTAAAAGTGAAGACCACTATAAATGCTGACAAGCGAATACTCAGCACCTGGGCAGATGAATGTGATCATAGGTTGCATAATGGCTGATTCAGATGCAATATCACACAAAATGGCAAGGCAGAGGGGGAAGATACCATGGATCATTTCTAGTCTACCTCCCCTCCGCACTTTTCTTTTTTTTTCATTTAATATTTCTAGTACGTTTGTGTTACTTGTTCTATATATTCTTATATTTATAGTTCATACAGCGCAGCCCTCTCCCTCGCCAAACAGTCATACTTTTCCTCTCTCATTAGTTCATGCTCCCGCAATCCCAGATGTCTCTTTGACACCTTTAATTCTCTTCTCCGCCCTGCTGTGGCCACCCCCCAAACTAACCTTACAGCTGATAGCTTTGCATGCTACTTTACCGACAAGACTGAACAGCTAAGGAAAGAATTCTCCCCACCTTGCCGTTTTCTTTCTCAACCACACGTAAATCATGCCTTTCCTTTCCTTCAGACTTTCTCCCCGGCTACTGAACAAGAGGTGGCTGCGCTTCACCATTCCTCTCACCCCACCACTTGCCCGCTCGATCCTGTCCCATCTCACTTCATCAGATCTCTCTCCTCTTGACTTGTGCCTTCCCTAACACACATCTTCAACTGCTCTCTTTCTTCTGGCACTGTTCCTTAAACATGCCATTGTAGTACCTATCCTGAAAAAAACATCTCTTGATCCATCCTCCCCCTCTAACTATCGTCCCATATCCCTGCTCACTTTTTCATCAAAGCTTTTGGAAAGACTTGTCTTTACCCATGTGTCTCGCTTCCTCAATTCCAACTGTCTCCTTGACCCTCTTCAATCTGGCCTACTGAGACTGCTCTTATCAAAGTTACTAATGATCTAATCGCAGCAAAATCCAAAGGTCACAACTCCATATTAATTTTCCTTGACATCTCTGCTGCCTTTGACACCATTGATCATGCTCTCCTCCTTCAAACTTTCAATTGCTCAGTCTCTGTGACTCTGTCCTCTCATGGTTTTCCTCTTATCTCTCCCAACTCTCATTCAGTGTCTCCTTTCCAAGGATACCTCCTACCCTCGTCCTGTCTCGGTTGGAGTTCCGCAAGGCTCTGTCCTTGGTCCCCTTCTATTTTCTCTTTATGCTGACTTTCTTGGCAAACGTATTGCCTATTTTGGGTTCCACTACCACCTGTATGCTGATGACACTCAGATATACCTCTCCTCCCCAGACCTCTCCCCTGCCATCCTGTAACGTGTCCTTGTGCTTACTGAAACTCAATCTCTCTAAAACTGAACTCCTTGTCTTTCCTCCTCCTAATACTGATCCTCCTCTCTCGTTCTCCCTTCAAGTCAGTGATATTCACATAAGCCCATCCTTGCAAGCACGCTGTCTTGGCGTCATACTTGACTCTGGCCTCACCTTTGAGCATCACATCCAGTTTGTTGCCAAATCCTGTATACCAACTTAAAAACATAGCCCGCATCCGCCCCTTTCTTACGCAAGATGCTACCAAGAAGCTTGTCCATGCTCTAGTAATTTCCTGCATGGATTATTGTAACCCTTTAGCTGATTGGTCTCCCCAAAAGCTGTATTGCCCCGCTACAGTCTGTAATGAATGCCGCCACCAGACTTATTTTCCTCTCTAGTCAGTCCTCTCACACCTCACCCCTCTGCCAGGCCTTACATTGGCTCCCTGTATCCTATAGGAGTCAATTCAAAGTGCTAAACCATACATTTAAAGCACTGAACAATTCTAGCCCCTCTTATATCTCTTTACAGATCCAAAGGTATGCCCCTCCTCGTTCCTTCCGCTCTGCCCGTGACCACCTCCTGACCGCTGCTCACACCCGTATGGCCAACTCATGCTTGCAGGACTTCTCACGGGCGGCTTCTTTCCTATGGAATAGCCTGCCTACCCCCATCAGACTGTCCCCTAGTCTTCAATCCTTTAAGAAGTGCCTTAAAACCCATCTCTTTGGGAAAGCTTGTTTGAGCAGGGTCCTCTTCAACCTATTGTTCCTGTAAGTTTTCTTGTAATTGTCCTATTTATATTTACATCCCCCCTCTCATAATATTGTAACGCGCTACGGAATCTGTTGGCGCTATATAAATGGCAATAATAATAATAATAATAATAAGAGCTAGATTCAGCCACATTGCTAGACTCATCATGCCTACCAGAAAAACAAAGGGACAGCAAATAAATGCAAACCCTCAATAATGCTAATTATTAATCACATCAGCATAATGGTAGAGAAGATCAGGGAGACAGTACTATGTGTTGAGCATATGTTCAAACATGGTTGTAAAGCACTATATATTTTAATGCTGGCACATATAGAAAAATTTGAAAACAGCAATCCAACTTGTATTCTTCTGCCTGTCAATACATAATGAGTTAAAAAAAATCTGCAAGCAAAAGGGTAGGTTTTAACCCCTTAAGGACACATGGCATGTGACATGTTATGATTCCCTTTTATTCCAGATGTTTGGTCCTTAAGGGGTTAAACGAGAATTACAGGAGTAAAGAAAAATATGAAAAAACGAAAGTTGCCCAAAACACAAAAGCATTTAAAACAAAATCTTTGACAGTTTTCTTTAAATAAATAAGTAGAAGCTCTAAGTAACGATGTCAAAAATATTTACGTGTAAGTTAAAAATGTATATTACACACCAGGTATATATTAATTTCATTCTATAACATATATATATATATATATATATATATATATATATATATATATATAAACCTTTTGATATACTATGTTTACAAAAATACTATGTTTACAAAATGCCAATACACCTGCTAAAAGTTACATTGCTAAGCAATCTGATTAAATTAACGGTTTTCTTCTGTTTTACTAACCTACATCGAGGTATTTTGATAGACTATAATTCACTATTTTTAACATTGCTTCATAGTCATAATTATATATTTTTTTTTTTACATATTTGGCATTATTGTCATTTTACTTATTTAGCTATTTATATTATATTTCCTAGATTCCACAAATTCTGTCATCACGTTAGAATGGGAAACAAGCTCACTAGCCAGAATCGGTAAAGTAGTTCTCCTTTTTAGCAAAGAATTCGAGAATGTATTTATTTTATCATTTGATGCAATCATTTGATTTTAATTTTAAAATGTGCAAAACAAAATTGTTATCTGCTCTTATACTGAATCTCAAAAAATGGATAATACTTTAAAAATATTTGTAGTACTGTGGCATAGTGCAAATGTCGAACACTATCAAATTTAAATAGCGAGTTGTAGAGACTTTAAAAAGAAAAAGACAACTGGCAAAATGTGTGATTCAGAAAATAATAAGTTTGTTTTTTCTTCTCTGCTGTTTTGGTCTAAATTTTGTTGGTTCTCAAGGCAAAATAACTTTTACGATGCTCAGGTATGCTGCTTACCTGTCTATTCCCAGCAGTCACATTCAAGGGGTAAGCTTGTAGTGGCAACTAACATTTATATGTGTCCCTCCAAAGACTGACTTCAAATCTGTCTTTGGTACGAAGCCAATATATTGCTGCAGGGACCAAGTGCAAAAGTTCCAACTCTCTATCAAAATACAATGCTGTAGCTGGAAAAAACAAACTTCTGACATAAATTTAAGCAACCCTTTACATAGCTCTGGAGACTACCAATGACTATACACATTTTGCCACGCAGTGAATTCTTGATACAAACAACAAATTAGGCACAGTGAAATAAGCCACAAGAAGTCAATGAAATTACATTGTTGATGTTCCCAGAATGATCACAACACAGGATAAAACAGATCTAAAATATGTATACTTTTAATGATAATTTGTGTTTAAATTTTAAACCTACCATACAAATTAATTTGCAGTTTATTTTTCTCTTTTAGAGTACAGGCACCCAATGACTTGTTTTAAAGTAGCGACACTTTGCCTTGGGGATTCAGTATGCAATAGATACTTGGGTGCACTTATGAAAGTTTGCACAGTTCCTGGAAAATCGTGTAATGTGAATGACTGCCAGAGAACCATAAGGGCATTTTATGAAAAAATGCCTTTTAATATCTCTCAAATGCTGGCTTTTTGTTATTGTTCTCCATCTGACAACAACTGTACAAATTCAGAAGCAGTTCTTCATAGTAAACCATGTGCTGTGCAGACAGATGTTTCCACTTCCTGCTTAAGTGTTTTTCGTAGATGCCTTGAAGATGAAGCATGCAGGTTTGTAAAAAAATATATCCTTATCATGGAGATGCTAGCGTAATTTAGATTTAGCATAATTATATACCCCAAAGAAAATTGTATATTTTTGTTGGTAATATAATTACAAACAGCTTACATGAACAAATACATGAAAAAAAATATAAAAATAACAAAATAAAATGTAAATGACTATGAATTTAACTAACTGATATAGCTATCCTTAAGGAACATTCCAATGGATTTTTAAAATCAATTTAGTAGTACTGTCAAGCACTTTTTGTTGGAGAAACTAAACTTTTAGCATAACAGCTATTTAAAGCAAGGGACATTTAGCTAGTAAATAAACATGTATGTACATACTGGGCATTGGATGAGATATCCTCCTTAAACCAACCATGAACTCCCCCCCCACCCCAAATAACGACAGACACTAAATCCTTGAATATAACCGGCCACAGCATTTATTAAAAAAATACAAATACTGTGTAATGCATCCAATTCGTATAAAACTGTACATATAAATAACTAAAACGATCAAACCTAAACATACAAATAACAGTACATAATGTCATACAGTATGCCCTCAATGTAATCAAAATGTCCTTGCCAATCTAACTCACCCCTTCCCAAAGGCTCTCACCTCCCCACTCAGCATAATAAATTCCGATTCCCTTTTGGGCTCCCCACCAGCTGGCTTTTAGCTCGGTGGGACCCGACCATAATGCTCCCCACCAGCCGGCTTTTCACTTGGTAGGGAAACATCCAGTCTGGTATCCCTTTCCTTAGGAGCCAGATCGCAACATAATAACTATAATTAATATCGTATCTTTCTGTGCGCTCGATGATGCTGCCATGAGGGGCAGCGGGGGAGGCTGGAGGAGATGCAGGCCACTCGTCACGTGGCTCCGGCATGGGGTCCTGGCGCTGACTCAGGTCCGGGCTGTGGCTCCTATACTGGGCCCGAGGGGAGGCACTTGGGTTCAGCTAAGGAGGACGGGTGCGCCGATCCGCGCTGGTGCGGCCACCCAGGGAGGATATCATGGGAGGGGGAACAGGGGGAGCCACACTGTGGGGAGGGGAGTCCGCACCACCAGATGGCTGGGGCTGAAGTAGGCGAGCAAACTGCTCGCGGAGCTGCCGTCCACCGTCCACTGCTGCCTCAGCTCTGAGGGCTGACAGGATTGCTCAATATCCATGCCACAGGCCGAAATCACCAACAGGCCCAATAACAGGAGGAATGCAAAGAAACTGTTGCTGGCCCAGATCCTAAGTGGCACTGACGTCAGCTTAATTTGTCACCATCCACTTCCTTACATCCAACACTCCCACACATAACAAACAGCCAATCATGTTTCATCCATTCCCACACTCATACATGTGCCCTTGTCTGCTAAGCTGCACACTCTCCCTTGGGCCTAATACTAAAACAACAATCAGCATATAGATTGCTTTTTAGACAAACATAAACATTATGTAAATTTACACAACCTTTAGTTTTCATTTCTTTGTTCATCCTATATTTACATTTTTGGGGAATGAAAAGCTTTTGATAGTATACAGTGATCCTTATCTTGCAATATATCACACACAATCTGAAATTGTAGTGTAAAAGCAAAAAACATTATTTTCTCACATAGAGTAGTGTAACAAAATAGAGTAATTAAAATGGTCAAGTAACCCGCTGAAAGATATTTGTAAGGACCCTGGATGTATTATTAGAAGTACAGCTTATTGAAAAATGGCAATATAATGTAAAACAAAAGTCTGCTTTTAAATATAATGCCTACATACAATGGGCACATATATATTTCTAACATGAAGATATTTAACAAGTGCTATTGCAATTGTTATCAGTCCATGACTGTAAGAATTATATGACTCATTGAACGTCCTTTACTGTTTGGAAGGAGGGGTGAGCTAACAATTTGAACACACTTAAATGCATTATATTAGTGACTAGTGGTTTCAGGTTTAAAAATCCATTCCTCTACAGGCTGGTATTCATTCATAGAGTATAAATTAGTTTGATTGGGCTTTATAGACAACATTTTGCTCTGCAAAGAACACAAAAATAAAAATGTTTTTGCTTGATTCTGGAAGTAAAGGTGTTTAGGAAAAAAACTATATACATGATAAGATGAAAAGTCAACCCACTTTCAACTTATTTGCTCTTCCTTGCCATGTAGATACTCTGTTTAAAACAGCTTTACTGAATCCATTACTTTGAGCAGTGCACATTGGCTTCATGAGTAAATATATAAATTGAATGTAACTTTGCAGTAACTGAATATAAACATACATGTAAATAAATTATAAATATTGCCCCATTTATATTTTTCTGATGAGATGATCTCTTTCATCACAAGGAGTAGATTGGTTCTTTCATCCCATTAAGTGTAATATAGATTTATGTTTGTATAGATATAGAATAGATTTATGCTTGTAGAATATAAAATAAATGGGGATAATGGAGTCAGCATTTGTCTTCTCTCATAATGATTCAATGGGGCACTCTAAGCACTATTACCACTACAGGATGCTGTTTATGTCCCTTTGTCTAGAGTCCCATAGAGCCATCCCCAGTAGGAGATAAAATCATTTGTAAGTGATTTGGCTCACCTGGATCCTCCTGTTCCTGGCACTGGATAGTCCCTTTAAAAGCTGCATACTCCAGTAATACTGTATATTGAACGTTTATTTTTTCATATTTGGCTGTTCACTTTGCATTCTCACATTAGTGATTAACCCTTCTAGCATGTTAAACACCTGCACATACAAGGCAGCACATAGGCTAAATCAGTTGAGGAACTTAAGAACATGTATTAGCTGACACATAGTTCAAAATGCATAAAAATAATACAGAGACTTTTAAGGAGCTTTCCAGCTTCTAAAACAACAAAGTCTGTGAATCAATCATGGCTCACTTATTGGGCTTCTATTTGGATTAGCTCCTGGTACCAATGATTGTCATCCCTAAAATATTCAGTTAATCAATATATATTATAAAGCCAATATGAAAAATGTAATATTGAGCTTTTACTAGAGTATGCTTCTTTCATGAAATTTAAACATATTAGTTTTTGATTTTATATAAAACTTAACATATGCTCTACACATTTTTATTTGCAGGCAAACATATGAAATGTATGTGGAAAAATGTTGGCAGCAGATAGCCAAATGTCATAACAACGAAAAGTGTCTGGCCTCTCTGGACCTGGAAGACCTCACATGTTCGAAAAATGATGAATGTAGAGCTGCATTTATTTCCATTCTTGGAACAAAACTACAAATGCAGTGTGCATGCCCCGCAGGACAACACACCAATGAAGAACATCTCTGCAGTTTATTTTACCACATACTGCACAGCAAATCCCGCATAGGTACAAAGTAGCAGATTTCTATACATATTATGTAACTATAGTGTCTGAAAAGTGTTATAGATGTATAGATGTATGTGCTATATGTAGGTGAAATTCACTTGCAATGTAACAAGTGTATTTGCTACATATGTTTAAACATGTTATGTTGTATAGACTACTACATTAGGTAGATTTGGTTGGGATGTCTGCTGTCATCTCTGAACAAGTTCCATAGTGTTCCACTAGGGTGTAATGTTACCAGTTATTTTCATTACCAGTCAAGCATGCTGTCCAAAGGAAAAAAACTGAAGTTGCTCCATGAGTTGCTTACTTACTGAAGTTGCTCTATTGCTACAATAGGGAGATTTATCAAAGTGCTCTGTTCTAAAATGTAGTGCAAAATGTAAACGGGGAGAATTACTGAACAAATGAGAACTGCTGGCCAAACTTGGTGCTGCTCTTTTTTGTGTTAAATCAGAAATCTGTTCAAGACAATGACAATTTAATCTCTCACACTGACACGTTTGACAAGTTTGGTATAGCTATTGCAGTTGCAGATGAGAAAGTTTCTGTTTTCTTGACAGTGATAAGACTCAAAGTTAGTCCAGTCTTAAGGAACATAATATTCTCAAAAATGCTGCCAGTAAAAGTCTACTTAAGATAGACTACTTCCATCTCGGACCTTTAGAAACTGAAGGACAATTTTATTTTTCTTTCGGATGATAAGAACTGAATGAAGATATGAAAAAGTAAGTGAGAACTAGAGGAATTTTACAATCACAAGTAATTTTAGGTAACTTAACTAAACCTAGTGTGACAGCTTTGTAATGAGGTTAAAGAATGATAACTTAAGATAACGTTCAGCAAGGTATTCGAGATTGCATTCATCATGAGGCTTGATAGAACAGATTTTACTCAATTTAAATACAATGAACATAGCAAGTATTTAAAAATATAAAAAATGGAAAGTTAGTCAGGCCACACATTAAAAAACCTAAAGTAACAGTGTTATCAATGTTATCAGTTTAGTTCATACATTTAAATGTAATTTTATGTTTAAATTGGCAAAATGTAAAATAAAATAAAAAATATACACAAAATGAACACAATGTCATTTCCCCCAAAACAATTATACAGTTTAATGTTTCAAGTGTCATGAACAGCAAAGAAGGCTACCCCAAATGTATTGTAAGACTGGAGATTGTGCAATAGTAGAGGCACCCAAGCTATAAGCTTTTCTAATTCTAATTTCAAAAATGACTTTGCATACTCTGATGTTTATGATAACCTTGGTATTATTTATTTATTTATAAACTATTTTACTAGGAAGGATACATTGAAATTTCTCTTGTTTTCAAGTATGTCCTGGGCCCACAGACATTGTATGGTTACAATAAGGGTACAGTATAATATAAAAAATACAACATAATATTAAAATGCACAGTATAATATTAAAAATACAAAGTAATATTTAAATACACATATACATTTAACACAGAACAAGTAAGAAATATAATCAACCATGATGATAGGTGTTTTCTGTACTAAGATATGTTGACAGGGATCTCTTAAGGATTTTAGTGTTGAGGAAGATTTAACTGTATCCGGGAGGTTGTTCCGTAGTTGCGGTGCCCTGTAGGAAAATGAGGATTGAGCTACATATAAAGTGCTGGTACTGGCTCTGAGATTATAGGAGGTGCGAACGGCCAGTAGAGCATTCTACTCAGGTAGGGTCGAAGCTTCACAGAAAGGCTCTTAAACAAAGGATGGAAAGACGAAGGGTGCGTCTAGATTCCAGTGATAGGCAGTTTAGCTCTTTGAACATGTCACAATGGTGGGTCATGTAATTACATAGTAGCAAAAGCGGGAGAATTGGTTATTCAATATAGAAAGTTTATGAATGTGGGTTTGCGGCACAGAAGCATACACTACATCCCCGTATTCAATAACCAGCATTAGCATTTGTTGCACAATCTGCTTTGTTATAGCTGGGCTTGTTTCTGTACAGGATTTCTTTGTACAGGATTTGTTTCTCTACAGGGCACCTTGTGTTGGATAAAGTGTTGATGAGAGTTTTTTAATGTGAAGGCCGAACGATAGACTGGGTTCTTGCAACATAGCTAGATATTTGAAAGAGTGAACTGTGGTCAGTGTACTATTTGCTTTTGTTTTGCTGCATAGCTTTGAATTTTTGAATTTATGTAATTTAGGCACCAATCCAAACAATGGCAGTTTTGCCATTGTTTAGGAAAACAATGTTATTCACAATCCACTTTTCTACCTCTGCAAACTGTTCTTGGAGCACAGCCTCAAGCAGCGGTGAATTTGTTTTGCTAGCATAGATTATAGCGTAATCTTTGTACATATGTTCAGTTGACGCTTTTCAGACATGGCTGTCAATCGGACAGGTCTTGTTACTTCCTGGTTGTTTAGCTCAGTTTAGCTAAACTCAAGATGTATGCAATTTCCCAGAGCACCTGCTTTGAAAATATATGAGCTGCAAAGGGAGAGCTTGCAAAGGCCGAATAGATCTGCAGGTTTTGCCGGTTGTTTTTAGATATACCCCCAATGAAAAATTACATTAAATGTATGCATATCTTCTACAGTGTTTTTTTATTTTGTTTTTTTATAGGGCAGTTACAGCTAACACATCTGCGGTGGAATATTCTATCAAGAGTTGCAACATCAAAACTAATATCTACTTAACCGCTAATAATATTTGATCACCTTTATGTATTGTCCATTATGTTAAAAGTTATTTTAACCAGCTCAGGCCCATATATCTTTCTTGTTACCTGTTTAATGGTTTTATTTCCCTGCATGGCTACTTCTGTCTTATCTGATTGTTTTATCTTTCCCTTTCTTTTTGCTTGTGTAACCCTTTTTTGCCCTGCTCCTGGCAGCAAGCAGTAGCTAGCAGCAGTTACACCTTTTTCTGTTGCTGACAGGGATCCTGAGCCTCCGCTATAGTTGGGAGATCGGGACATCTTGTTCTGACGCAGTGCCTCCACTCAGTGCAACTTCTATTTATGGGGAACCCACCCCACTGAGTAGATGAGTACCCTTCACTTAATAACTCAGAGACATGAAATAACTACAGACATGGAAATACACACTGTATTGTGGTTAAAGAGATACACATAGTTACATAGTTACATAGCTGAAAAGAGACTTGTGTCCATCAAGTTCAGCCTTCCTCACATTTGTTTTTTGCTGTTGATCCAAAAGAAGGCAAAAAAACCCAGTTTGAAGCACAATTTTGCAACATGCTAGGAAAAAAATTCCTTCTTGACCCCAGAATGGCAGTCAGATTTATCCTTGGATCAAGCAGTTATTACCCTACATTGAAAGATTATATCCTTGAATTTTCTGTTTTTGCAAGTATGCATCTAGTAGCTGTTTGAACATCTGTATGGACTGATAAAACCACTTCTTCAGGCAGAGAATTCCACATCCTGATAGTTCTTACAGTAAAAAAAACCTTTCCTTTGCCTTAGACAAAATCTTCTTTGTTCCAGTCTAAACGCATGGCCTCGTGTCCTATGTAAAGTCCGGTCTGTGAATAGATTTCCACACAATGGTTTGTATTGGCTCCGAATATATTTGTATAATGTTATCATATCCCCTCTCAGGCGACGTTTTTCTAAACTGAATAGGTTTAAATTTGTTAACCTTTCTTCATAGCTGATATGTTCCATTCCTTTTATTAATTTTGTAGCCCACCTCTGCACTTTTTCTAGTGCCATAATATCCTTCTTTAGAACAGGTGCCCACAATTGCACAGCATATTCAATATGGGGTCTTAGCAGTGATTTATATAGAGGCAAAATGATATTCTCGTCCCAAGAATGAATGCCCTTTTTCATGCATGACAATACCATACTGGCCTTGGCCACTGCTGATTGACATTGCACATTGTTGCATAGTGTTTTCGTGTGTTGTTATCCCTAATTCGCTTCCATTAAGGGTATACGTTGCTTGTGTATTCTTTACGCCAAAGTGCATAACTTTGCATTTTTCAACATTAAATTTCATCTGCCATTTGAGTGTCCAGTACCCCAGTAATATCTTGCTCAAATTGTATTATTTTACAAGGTTTTGTGTCATCTGCAAACACTGAAACATGACTTTCAATGCTGTATTCAAGATCATTTATAAACATGTTAAATAGAAGGGGTCCCAGAACAGACCCCTGAGGGATACCACTTGCCACCTCTGTCCAGCTTGAAAATTTACCATTAATGACAACTCTTTGTACTCTGTTTTAAGCCAATGTTCTACCCAAGAACAAGCATTTTCATCTAGACCGATTTCCTTGAGTTTGAACACTAATCTATTGTGTGGAACTGTATCAAATGCCTTGGCAAAATCCAAATAAATCACATCCACGGCAACACCCTGATCTATACTTCTACTTACTTCTTCGTAGAACGCAATCAAGTTAGTTTGACATGACCTGTGCTTCATAAAACCTTGCTGATTTTTGCTGATAACCATGTTTTTCTCAAGGAATTCTTGAATATTATTCCTTAATAACCTTTCAAATATTTTACCAGCCACAGAAGTTAAAGGACCACTATAGTGCCAGGAAAACATACTCGTTTTCCTGGCACTATAGTGCCCTGAGGGTGCCCCCACCCTCAGGGACCCCCTCCCGCCCGGCTCTGGAAAGGGGTAAAACGTACCTTTTTCCAGCGCTGGGCGGAGAGCTCTCCTCCTCCGATCCTCCTCTTCTCCTCCCCGTCGGCTGTATGCGCACGCGCGGCAAGAGCTGCGCGCGCATTCAGCCGGTCACATAGGAAAGCATTCATAATGCTTTCCTATGAACGCTGGCGTGCTCTCACTGTGAAAATCACAGTGAGAAGCACGCAAGCGCCTCTAGTGGCTGTCAATGAGACAGCCACTAGAGGAAATAGGGGGAAGGCTTAACCCATTCATAAACATAGCAGTTTCTCTGAAACTGCTATGTTTATTAAAAAATGGGTTAACCCTAGCTGGACCTGACACCCAGACCACCTCATTAAGCTGAAGTGGTCTGGGTGCCTAGAGTGGTCCTTTAAGCTCACAGGTCTATAATTTCCACATATAACAGCAGAAATAACAATGCAGTGATAAAGTCCCTGATACAGTCACAAGTGTCTTTAGCAACAGGAATGCACACAAAAAACTTCTCTTAATAACATCAATAACTACATCTGAACAGTTAAACTCCCAGGTACCTGCAGGTAAATTATGTGCACAACGTTGGGGCCCTTAGGTGTAGGTAGCGCTACCCAGGTACAGTTATATGGAGAATCCTGAAGCAATCTCTGGAAACAGTACCTTTGAGTGACTTCTGTAACTGCAGATATTTCCAGAGAGATCCAGCAGAATATAGGACAGCAGCAGAACAGCAATGGCAATCCTTTCTCTGCCTTCTGCTTACAGGATGCAAGAGCTCATTCACACTCCTGCAGAAAGTTCCAGAATCTGCAGGGAGCTCAACATTAAATAACAGTCTTCTAATTCTCCTAGCAGAGCAGTAGACAGACTCCAACTTCTTGTAGTTGCAGTGCATTAGCCTTCCCCTGTTATTATTTCACTGTCCCAGCAGTAATAGACCATTGAAACAGGTAGGGACACACTTTCTTTAAGCTGACTCAGAGAACATGGCTTCTCCCCTGTCCTCTTCTTCCTGCCATCCTAGCCCTTCCTCTTCACATGACAGGGCAAAGTTCAATATCTCAAAACTTAAAGCAAAACAGTAAAATAGAGCAGTCTGTTACACTTGAATGGCCCTTAACTCAAATGTCCATAGATGCATCTTCCCCATTCCTTAGCTTTATTGCAGGCCCATCTGACCCTAATATATCTCTCTCCCTCAGACTGATTTAAAATGTATGCAGCCCCAGACTTGCAAGCAACACAGAGCTCTTCTACTGCCCTATGCAACAGGTAGCCTTCTGGAGGATAGTTTCCCTCCCACCCTACACCTTGCTCACCCACCCCAAGCTCATTTCCTCATTTATAGATAGTCTCCCACACAACTTTCAATCTCCTGAAATGACAGGTGCAAACACTGAGCAGCACATCTTTCCAATATCTTAACTCTTTATAATACACCCCCTCTCTTCCTACAAATAGCTATATATCACACATCAATACTATAAACTTTTATTTATTTTTTATTTTTTACTATTTGTGTTTTGTTTTCATCTACACACCTCATACCACTAACATAAATCCAAATATGACCATACTGTTATTTGTGATAACCCTTTACTCACTCCAATTTTTGTTCACATCACTACCGCCATGAAAAAACAACTAAAACTGGAAAACAAATTATTATATGCCATGGCCTGCTCTGTTGCTGTAACTTATCTGCTGAGTGATGGTGGAGAATTATAAAAAATAGCCCTCCTACCTAACAAAATTATAAAGTATCCCATCACTATATTTCCAAACAAAAATTATGTCCAAATACCTATTCCTTGTGTTATTTGCCCTTGCAAACGATGTAGAGTCTAACCCTGCTCCTCCAGCTAATTCCATTTCTAGTCTCCTCACTAAAAAAAGCCTCTCTTTTGTGCACTGCAACATCCGTAGCTTGCTCCCTACACTGGATGCACTGCAAGCCTGGTGTTCCCATTACAAACCAAAAATCATTGTACTCTCAGAATCATGGTTAACAACTAAAATACCAGACTCTGCCATTGTAATACAGGGGCATTCATGTTTTAGAAATGACAGAGCAAAGAGAGGAGATGGCATTTGTTATTTATGTTGACAAGTCCATAAAATTTACTCCTATAATTGCCTTTCTGCCTTTGATTTTCTTTCTGCCACAATTGAGATGCCTTTCAGTAAAATTATCATTGTTGCTGGAATCTACCACCCATCTAGTTCTCCTGTGCACTCCCTTTCTGACAGCCCAACTCCTTAGAAAAACTGTAGCTCAAAACCAAAAAGTGAACTGTTGGTTTTTGGAGATTTTAATATTGCTTGGCTGAATCCTAAAAATAATAAATCATGTTAGCTGTTTAAGACTTTGCAGCTAACACAATTAATTTCATCCCCAACTTGCATTAATAATAAAAGCCAGAACCATACCTTGCTAGTTTGGATTCTCTCCAGTTATCCTGACAGAATCCAGGAGGCTGGCGTTCTCCCTAACAGTTTCAGTGACCACTGTCTAGTGTACTGCATACACAAAATAAAGGGCACTATGGATGTGCTACCACTCTCATTGCTAAGATAACAAATGACACTTCTCTTCAAAACCCTTATATAGAGAAATTCAATTTTAGACCTGTGCCTGTTAGTGTCGTTAATAAACATCTAAATAATTTAAAAATGAAAAACCTGTGTGGACCAGATCAAATCCCAGCAATGTTGCTGAAGCTCAGTGTGCCAGCAATTGCTAAACCTGTCACTACCCTTATCAATGAATCCCTGGTGTATCCTAACTGTGGAAGACTGCAAAAGTAGTACCTATCCATAAAAGTTGGGACAATACTTTGGTAACCAACTATCGCCTGACATCATTGCTCCCATTTTTGTCAAAAACCTTGGAAAAATGTGTCCACATGCAACTATGTGAATATTATCAACAATCAAATCATCTGTCCCCTGATTAATCAGACTTTTGTCCAAATCACTCAACTTTGACTGCCCTCTTTAAAGTTTGCAATGACATCCAAATTGGCATGGAACAAGGAGACTTAAATGAAGCTATTTTCCTTTATTTTGCCAAGGCCTTTGACACAGTTGACCATGGCATTCCTTTGCAAAAACATAAAAACTCAGACATTGGTGATCGTCCGCTAACTTAGTTTCGATCATATGTTTCAGATCGATTACAATATGTGGGCATTTCTGATAGTGCCTCCCTCTTCCAGTCATGCGTGGTGTTTCCCAAGTCTCCATACTCAGCCCCCTACTATTCACATTATTTATAAATGAACTGCCTAACGTCTGCAAATCCTCAACTGTACACATGTATGCAGATGACACTGTAATCTACGCTAGTAAACCCAATCTACCGCAGCTTGAGGCTGTGCTCCAAAACCAACTCACAGAAGTAGAAAAGTGGATAATGATCTTTGGAACTGGACCTAAATTACGTAAACTACAAAATCAACAACTATGTATCAGAACAAATTCAAATAGCACACTGACAGCAGTCCAATCTATCCTTTGACCTTCACGTTAAAAAAATCTCTTCAAAACATTATCTAAAACTTGGTGCCCTGTACAGAAACAAATCCTGCCTAAGCCCTACAGTAAAAAACAGATAGTGCAACAAATGCTAATGCTGGTCATTGATTATAGGGATGTCGTGTATGCACCTGCATCACAAACCCACCTTAATAAACATAATACGTTACATAATTTGTTCTGCCGCTTTGTACTAGACTGTAATTACTTTACCCACCATTGTGATATGTTAAAAGAGCTAAACTGGCTATCACTGGAATCCTGACGCAATCTTCATCTTTCCAGCCTTTTGCCTAAGAGCTTTTCTGAGAAGCTCCCACCTTACCTGAGTAGAATGCTCTCCCCAGCTGTTCTCACCTCCTATAACCTCCGATCCAGTACCAGCACGATATTTAGCATACTCATAGAGAATTATTCAGATACAAGGCACTTGCATGGCAATCTTCACCAATGTTTCTCATAGAAGAATGTTGAAATTAATGCTTCACTATGAAAAACCCTTCTATTCTCTGGTCAATAAGGTTACCAAGAGGATATGTAAAAGTGTCAATGTCTCTTAAAATTCTCCTGTAATATGTGTATTAAGAAAGTAAATTTGGAAAGATTCACATACTGTATATTTATATACTGCATATTTAACAGATGATTTGTTTATTATTTAATGTTCTTATCATCGTATATATCTTACAATTTCCAATTCTGTTCCACTATCTACAAGTTTGTTTGGCTAGCTCTAAAAAAATAAAAAATAAAAGTAAATTTGGAAATGTTATTTTATATTATGGGGAAAAAAAATTTATATTTTTGTTAATTTATGCATTTTATGATCTGTTTCCTTAGAAAAACATACACTAAGAAATGTCCATGCATCATACAGTGATAACCTTAATAAGCTGCAGATAACAGACCCTTATTCTTTTGGTAAGATTCAAAATGGTAAGTATGATTTTATACTAAACTGAATAATTGAAACAGACTATTACCCTCTAGTATAAGTTATTAGACTTATCACCTGTGACCAACTAAATAAATTCCAGTTATGTGACGGATCAATTGTTCAGGTATGGATTAACAGGAATTTGCTTCGTTCAATGCTGTTCAAAAAGTTTATCGTTGTAGCCTTTTTCACAAACCTATTTTGGATATGTCTTTCTCCTTAATTTATAGGGATAGACAGGAACAGTTTTACTGTACTTTTTCTGTATTTGTGTGTATGTGTATTTGTATTCAAATTCTGCAACCAATTCTCCTAACCACTTTAGGGCACAATGTAAAAAAAAAAAACATTGAAAAAATAAAAAGGCACATGTTGCCTAAAATGATTGCTCCTCTTCTGCAAGTATGTACACATAATGTAATAACAATACATTCATAAAATATCCATTCACTTCATATACATATAGCCATTCACTATATATATATATATATATGTAGTGAATTGATATATGCTGGACATATTCTTGCCATGAAGGGGTTGAATAATTTTTAGACTGGAGAAGTTATTATAAGTTGCATTTATAATGCCGACCAAGACATTAGCAGATCCTTTAAGTCTGACAAGTTGCAAGGTAGGGAATCCATGAATCAAATTTGTTGTTCCAGCACATGCTCAATCAGATTGAGATTTGGGGAATTTGGAGGCCATGGCAACACCTTGAACTCTTTATCATGTTCAAACTATTCCTGAACAATTTCTTGCTCTGTGTTAGGGTACATTATACTGATGAAAGAGGCCACGGCCATCAGGAAACAACACTGCCATGATCTGCCACAATCTCTAGGTAGATAGTATGTGTCAAAGTAACATCCACATGAATGCCATGAAGGTTTTAGCAGAACATTGCCAAGAGTATAACGCTGCCTCCACGGGCCTGCATTTTTCCCAAAGTGCATGCTGCTGCCATCTCTTCCCCATCCACTCCATGGAAAACATCCATGGAAAACATCCATTCACAAGAAAAAGCTATAAAGAAATCATATGAACTATAAAAGTGATGTATATGTAATTTTATGATATCACCAGTAAATGGTGTGGTTGATAATTGTGTTTTAAAAACATATCAGAATGTGTAAACCTTTACATAAACCTTTACATAAATGACAGAAGGCTTCATATTTGCAAACACCTTTTTCAATGACACCTCCTGCAGCAAATAAACAGTTAAAATAAGGCAATGAAAACCCCTTCCTGCCTGCTCCCTTCTCACTTTCCTGTTTTCAGTCTGAATGGCCACACAAGATCAATGCAGCTTATGCCACTGGCCTTACGCAAGTGTCGCACTCTGACATGCAATTATTTTGCCACGCGGTTGATGGCTATGTAGCTGGCATCCCGGTCCCGTTGTTTTTTCTTCCTGCCTCCTGTCTTGGGCTTGCTATTTCTCCTGGTAGGTCAGCTGTGCTGCAGGCCTCCTTCTCCTCTTTACTCTGTCTGGTTTCCTCTTAATTGTACTGGAGTTGTGTGTTCATGCTGTACCCCTCTTCCATTATTTTACCTAGGTGAGTAAGCCCCATCCTATGCAGTTGGGGGTTGGTATCTAGGCCCATTCTGCCTTAGTCCCAGGGATGATCCCCCCCACCTGCGACTAGAATGTATCAGTTACTAGTTCCGACCAGGCCTTTTCCCCATAGAGTGACACTCTACGATTATCATGGGCCTCAATACAAAGCCACTACTGTGTTTATTCACTGGCTAGCAGAGTTCCAGGTCCCTGAGGGCCCCAAAGCATGGCTGTGTTCTGCCGTTCCTTACTCTTTACCCAAGGCATTGACTGCAGTCCAAGGGGCCACTCAACTTCAACGCTCAGTAGGGGTTACTCTGATTTTGAAAAAAACACTTCACTTCCCGGGGTCTAGCCAAAAATAGCCTTTTAAGTGTATCCAGCGGATCCCCACCTCCTCCATGAATAGGCCCAGTGCTTGTTTTGACTCTTGAGGAATTCCAACAAATACATTTCTTCAGAAGGCGCTGTTGTGACACACGCTCCTTTTCAAGCAGATCCATTACAGGTAAGTGTGGCTCCTTGTTTCTGACATATTTTTATTGCAGGCAGGCTAATACACTTTTACCAACAGTGGTCAGAGCTCTCTCAGGTACCTTGGAACTTACAGACGGTCTCAAGTTTTTAGATCTCTTTCCTGTTGAAACACTCCTCCTTGTCTGTGGACAATATATCTTTTACCATGAACTATAAGGAATTGAGAAGTCTTTGGTCTGAAGGTACAATAGAGCTGATAGCTGATACAGGGTTCACCCTGCTTTGTGAGCAACAATTTTCTGGTATGGAAGAAAATGGGGAACTTCTGTCTGGTCATCAACCCTTGGTTACTCAACACATGTGTTGCATATCGGCATTTCAAGATGGAGGGATCCATCTCCTCGAAACCTCCTTAGCAAGGGCATTTGTATCTCTATCTCAAAAAGGACATGTACCTCACATTCCCTCTCCATCTGGCAGACAGAAGTTACACTGGGGCGGTCGGCTATGGTGATTCACCTGTCTTCCATTTGGATTCAGCTTGGCACCCTGGTATATCACAATATTCAGGAAGCCATTTATGGGCTTCCACTGCACTCAGGGGATTTGCTACATTTTCTACTTGGATGACATTCTGCTGTTGGCACAGGACTGGACTACACTTGAGTATGGAGATTACAGTCTGTTTTCTCCAGAATCTGGATTTTGTCATCAACGTGGAGAAGTTAGCTCTGGTTCCAACCCAATCAATTCAGTTTCTGGTTGTCATCATCGATGCTGTGCAGGTGGTGTTGAAACATTCTTCCTCCAATGTTTCGGCAACTAGAAAGGCTACCAAGCTGCAAAATCTGGTGCAGATGACCGGCCTACTGTCCTCCAGGCAATCATCCCAGTTCCCCTTCACTACCATGCCAAGCAGCAGCTGAAGGCACAACATCTGTGGATGAGGTCTTCCTCTGACCAATTGATTTCACTGTTGGAAGATGTTCAGGGGGAACTTCACTGGTGGCTTTGTCACATGAAAGTATGGAACAGCAGGGCAATTTTCACCTCTCACCCGGACTTTGTACTGGAATCAAATACCAGTTCCATGGGTTGGAGTGTGTCGTGAAGCAATGTTGTGACGGCAGGATTCTGGACTGCTAGAGAAAGGGACCTTCATATCAAATGTCTTTAGCTGATCGCAGGATCCTTGCAAATTTGCAGCTTTACAAAGAATCAAGGTCATTGCTCCTTGGTTCTTAGAATGGACAATGTGTCTGCCGTGCGTTACCTAAATCAGTTGGGTGGCTTACGGTCCAAGATTCTCTCAGACCTCACAAAGGTATCTACCAGAACTCTCTAGACAACTACCTCTACATAAGAGGAAAGTATTTCCCTGTATGAGCAAATCTGTTGGTGGTTAGTTCCCTATTGGGGAATCTGCATGCCCTCGTTCTCCAGGATTGTCTACCCTTGGTGGCTTGGACCATTTCTGGGTTTCCAGGGATATGTTGGACCTATGATCAATGTTTAGAGATTTGCTTTGGGACTCTTGTTCCCAGACATGCAAAAATCTTGTTTGCAGGCCTGGAGAGTGTGGCAAAATTAGTGTCTGAAATGGGAATTGGATTCCTTTACAACACCTGTTGTGACCGTTTTGAATTTTCAATCCTCGTTCTGTCAAGGGAAGTACTTTTAGACCATTAACATTTTTTACCAAGTACTTTCTTTTTTGGAGGAGTGGACAAACAATGATCTATGGTAACTGTGCCAACTGTCTGCCAAGCTGGCTCTTCTTCTTTGTCTAGTTTCTTTTCATCGAGTATCTGATACTTTCAATGTTTATTCCTTTACATACTCTTTGGAAGGAATTTTGATTTCTTGTAGAACTAGGTCCAATTATTCAGAGGTGTGGTTCGCTGTCTGTGTGGGTACCTTGACATGATGTCTACTCTCCATCCTTCGCCTACAACTCAATTGGTTATCATGTATGTTCGTACCTTCAAACCGGTTTCTGCTCCCAGTGTATCCCGACGAGTGCACTGAATTCTGCATCTAGCTTGGGTTCCTTCGGCACTCATTGGTTTGGGTTGATGCCCCCTTAACAGCGTTGGAAGCTGTGGTGCTTTGTTCAACATCATGTAGGAGGCTGTTTGGCCCTGTGAATCTACATAGGGCCTGCTTTAGGCCTTTAGGTGCCTTGTGTGAAAAATATTCACAGCGCCCCCCCACCCATGTCATTCATGTATAGTGTGTGTGTGTATAGGAGTGTAGTGATTGTATAGGGGATTTATTAAATGAATAGTAATTTTAAAACAAATATTCATTATTCCTTTCCTGTTGTTACCTAGTTGGGAGAGGGACATACTGATCTGAATCTGGTCTGCCCCTCCACTGAGTACAGACCATGTGTAATTGTCTTGCAAGCTTAGGGACTTGCAGTGTCCTGTGGTAATCTGCAGCATAACTCTGATTGGCCCAAGCTAGAAGTGCAAGACTGCCTACCCTACATTACAGAGGGGCAAAAATAGGGATAAATCTACAATACAATGATAACATTGTATTGCAGATTTATCCCTATTTTTGTTCATATTTGTTGAGGACCTGGAGGAGTCCTAATCTGCAATACATTTAGTTCAAGGGTAATTATTTAGTTTTCTAATTATTACCCACTATAAGTGTGTTCTATCCACAAGTGGGTGAATCTGTACTTCTTCTATTTGGTTATTACAGAGGGGCAGACTAAGTATGTCACATAATACTGTGAGTTGTTTTGCTTTGGAGCTCTGGATTATACTTATTTACCTTGATCTCTTTGGAATAAAAATTTGTAGTAATGCGCTGTTTCTCCATTTATCACTATACTCCAAAGCAAGAAAAAGCCCTCACAGTACTATGCGGTGTGTTCCAGTTTATCACAGAACTCCACAACAATAAAAATCACTGTAATGTGGAGCTCTGTGACAAGCTCATACACTACACAACAATACAACTCAATTAATGTGCCTATTAGTGTATCACCAAGCTCCCTAATTGTAAAACACAAAGTAATGTGCATTTTATATACCAGAGCTTCACTTTAATACATCTCACTATAATATGATGTAATGTTTGTGTTGTCTGTGTATGTGATAGGTGTGTTGGTTATGTGTGATATTTGTAATGGGTGTATTAACTGTGTGTGATATGCGTGTATTGGTTGTAGGTGATATTTGTGCTAGGTTTATTGGCTGTGTGTGATGGGTATTTAATTCAGATAAAAATACACATTTAGGCCTATGTGTGTGAATGCAGGTGTATATTTTTTGCAGAGTCACATGTACACAGTCCCACAGTCAGATGCACACAGTTATACGTATATACTGTCAAATACAGACACATACACACAGTCGCAGGCAGATAGTCCTAGGATACACATAAAAAATACACAGGATCAGGCAGAAACTCACAGGTACAGGCAGTTACACACATACACAGTTACAGGCAGATAAACACATTCACATACAATTATAGGAAGACAGTCACACACACAGGTACAGACGGACAGTCGTGTACATACAGCCATATATACACAGGCAGACATCCACACACACACACACAGGCAGACATCGCCACACACACAGGCAGCAACACACACATAGGCAGACAATCACACATAGTTACCTCTGTTCATTATGGAGGAGTGGAGGCAGTGCAGCTCCTGGAGACTGGTTGTTGGGGAAGCAGGGATTCCTTCCTGCTTCCCATGCTGCAGTTATCTGGCACGTTTAGCCCCGCCCTATTGTTATTTTAGCCCAACCCCGCCTCATGGTAAGCTCCGCCCTGCCACAATGTTGAGTGTTTTTTTGTTTAAATCCCAGCCAGCTATGTGCGAGCTATGTCGGCTGCCTGGCACCCCCTGCTCCCATGGCGCCTTGTGCGGCCGCACAGCTTGCACACCCCTAAGGTCGGCCCTGGGTCTAAATTTTTGACATTTTACTCTCAGCCTTGTTGACATTCATTCTTTACTTTTGGGTTTCAGCATTAAAATTGCAAATATGAAGCCTTCTGTCTTGCTCTAAAATTGACCATTACTCTAGCTTTGGTGTCTGAATAATCTAAATTTTATTACAGACAGGAAGTGTATGTTTTCCTTCACTCCTATTGTTTTCTTTGTGTGTGTTTATTTTATGTTATGTATTTGTTTTTAGTGCTGTTTCTCTATTTCTACTGGCATTTACCTGTGGTTAATTACTATTAGAGTTTGGGGGAGGTTATACGTTTATTTTCTTATTGGTATATTGGTGGTATTGTTACATGTACATGCATTGAAGCATGTTTATTGATTCACTGTTCATCTACACTTTACTTTCACAAGTGTTTTATCTTTCCTTTCAATTTAATCTAGACCTGTATTGTTTCCAGTGGTACTTACTTTGATGTTATTGATTCCTTGGAGCTTTGTTGCTGTTTTACTCCTGCTCAGCCTAATCAAAGAAAGAGGACGTGGGAGGATCTTGTAAGGGCTTTTAAATGCCCATTTCTGTTCTGCTTAGTTGTTTTTATTGCCTTATGTTAACTGTTTTCCTTGCTGCTGGAGGTGTTAGTAAAAAAGTATTATACAAATATTTGCCTCTTGTCCTCATAAAAAATAGATTTCTCAGACATTAACACTAGAATAGGCCGGATTCATCTTTGTTACTTGTATGAAGAACAATCCAAATCAATTCTGCCCATCACAATTCAATATCATTATTGTATGATTTCAATTAACAAGTCCTTTTTTTTTTTAATTAAAGGGACACTATACTCACCAGAACCATTACCGCTAAATGTAGTGGTTCTGGTGTCTAAAGCTTGCCCGTGCAAGCTTTTAAATGGAAACACTACTTTTTTGAACAAATGGCAGTATTTAAATTGCTTCCTAGGAACATTGCTGTCACTCAGACGGCCACTAGAGATGCTTCCAAGTCCAGTGCTGCACAGTGTTTTACACTGGTATTTATCATCATGGAGTCGCTGAACGTTCCCTATAGTGATGCACTGATTCAATGCATCTTTATGAGGAAATGCTGACTGGCATAATGCAGCATTTTGCCATGCATGCGCAATAGCCTCCCAAAGCTTTCCTATGGAAATGCATGTTTGTGTTTCTGACACTAAAGGGTTCCTTTAACAACTTATTTTGTTTTGGATGTTTCTTAAATTACTTGATTTATCCCAAACAGCAAAACAAGAAAAATGAAACTGCTTTTTATAACATTTACATTTCTTTTAGGTCCAATCATTTACATTGTTGCCTATACATCTGGAATAATATTGGTCTCTGGAATCATTCTATTAGCTTTGCTCCAGACACGGTAAGTAGGAAATATTGCTACTGTGTATTGAAGAGTAATGTGTTCCCTAGTATTAAATTTATACTTTTAGCGAGATATATGTCTCTTAGTCCACCTATAGTACAGCACTACAGAATTTGTTGTCATTTTATAAATAATAAACAAAAAATCACACAAAAAAATAGTTTTTACCTGTAATCCACTGCTGGGTGAAACTTGTTTTGCCTTGCTCAGAGTGCATATGTTTGCTCTGAGATGGCAGCATAGGCGTGCACAGCCTATTGCATTAGGGTGTGCACCCTAAAGCACAAACACACGCAGCGTGTATATGTATGCATGTATATATATATATATATATATATATATATATACACACACAAATACATACACTGCTGTGTGTGTGTGTGTGTGATGGTGCTGTGTGTGTAAGGGTGCTGTGTGTGTGTGAGGGTGCTGTTAGTTTGATGTGTGTGTGAGGGTGCTGGTAGTATGCGTGTTTGTGAGGGTGCTGTTTGTGTGCTGTGTGTGTAAGGATGTGTGTGTTTGTTAGGGTCCTATTAGTGTGCTGTGTGTGTGAGGGTGCTGTTTGTGTGATTGTGTGTGAGGGTGCTGTCTGTGGACTGTGTGTGAGGGTGTCGTCTGTTTGTGAGGGTGCTGTTAGTGTGCTGTTTGTGTGTGTGTTTGTGAGGGTGCTGTTAGTGTGCTGTGTGTGTGTGAGGTTGTTTGTGTGTTTGTTAGGGTCCTGTTAGTGTGCTGTGTGTGTGAGGGTGCTGTTTGTGTGATTGTGTGTGAGGGTGCTGTTTGTGTGCTGTGTGGGGGTGTCATGTGTTTGTGAGGGTGCTGTTAGTGTGCTTTTGTGTGTGTGTTTGTGAGGGTGCTGTTAGTGTGCAATGTGCTGTGTGTGTGTTTGTGAGGGTGCTGTTAGTGTACTGTGTGTGTAAGGGTGCTGTGTGTGAGGGTGCTGTTAGTGTGATGTGTGTGTGTGAGGGTGCTGGTAGTATGCGTGTTTGTGAGGGTGCTGTTTGTGTGCTGTGTGTGCGAGGGTGTTTGTGTGTGTGTTTGTTAGGGTCCTGTTAGTGTGCTGTGCGTGTGATGGTGCTGTCTGTGTGATTGTGTGTGAGGGTGCTGTTAGTGTGCTGTGTGTGTGTGTTTGTGAGGGTGCTGTTGGTGTACTGTGTGTTTGAGGGTGCTGTGTGTGTGTGTGGGTGCTGTATGTGTGTGGGTGCTATATGTGTGTGTGCAGTATGGGTGTGTGTACTGTATGGGTGTGTGTGCTATGTGTGTGTGGGTGCTGTTTGTGTGCTGAATGTGGGTGTGTGTAGTATGGGTGTGTGAGGGTGCTGTATTTGTGAGGGTGCTGTATTTGTGAGGGTGCTGTATTTGTGAGGGTGCTGTATGTGTGTGGGTGCTGTGTGTGTGCTGTGTGTGTGGGTGCTGTATGTGTGTGGGTGCTGTATGTGTGTGTGCAGTATGGGTGTGGGTGCTGTATGTGTGTGGGTGCCGTATGTGTGTGTGCAGTATGGGTGTGTGTGCTGTATGTGTGTGTGAGGGTGCTTTATGTGTGAGGGTGCTGTATGTGTGTGGATGCTGTATGTGTGTGGGTGCTGTATATGTGTGGGTGCTGTATATGTGTGGGTGCTGTGTGTGTGAGGGTGCTGTGTGTGTGTGGGTGCTGTATGTGTGTGTGCAGTATGGGTGTGTGTGTGTGCTGTGTGTGTGTTTGCCGTGTGTGTGTGAGGGTGATGTGTATGTGTGGGTGCTGTTTGTGTGCTGTATGTGTGTGTGCAATATGGGTGTGTGAGGGTGCTGTATTTGTGAGGGTGCTGTATGTGTGTGGGTGCTGTGTGTGTGTGGGTGCTGTGTGTGTGTGGGTGCTGTGTGTGTGCTGCATGTGTGTGTGTGTGTGAGGTTGCTGTATGTGATACATTATTACATTGCTTTTAATACATGTGTGTGGTGCTGTATGGTGATGTGAACAGAGGAATTTTTAGGACATGAGAGCGGTGACTGTGAACTACTTAGTGGTGTTGGCAGCGAGAGCAGCTCGAACAGCCATTGACTTCAATGGGGAGGCGAATTTTAAAACACACAGGGACTCTTTCTGGCCACAATAGTGATGGAAAAGTTGTTTCAAGGGGACTAACACCTGGACTGTGGCATGCCGGAGGGGGATCCATGGCAAAACTCCCATGGAAAATTACACAGTTGATGCAGAGTCTGGTTTTAATCCATAAAGGGCAGAAATCACCTAACATTCCTAAATCACAATGAATATGGATTGACACCTGACATATGACATATTGACACCTTGACATATGGATTGACACCTGTCCTCAGAGCCCCTGATGCACACGGACACAGAGCAGAATAGGGACTGGTCCCCCTACATAGGGTCGCTTGGCAGATATGGATTGACACCTGTCCTAAGGATCCCTGATACACACTGACACAGAGCAGAATAGGGACTGTTCCTCCTACATAGGGTCACTTGGCAGATATGGATTGACACCTGTCCTCAGAGACCATGATACACACTGACACAGAGCAGAATAGAGACTGTTCCCCCTACATAGGGTCACTTGGCAGATATGGATTGACACCTGTCCTCAGAGACCATGATACACACTGACACAGAGCAGAATAGAGACTGTTCCCCTACATAGGGTCACTTGGCAGATATGGATTGACACCTGTCCTCAGAGACCATGATACACACTGACACAGATCAGAATAGGGACTGTTCCCCTACATAGGGTCACTTGGCAGATATGGATTGACATCTGTCCTCAGAGACCATGATACACACTGACACAGAGCAGAATAGGGACTGTTCCCCCTACATCAGGTCACTTGGCAGATATGGATTGACACCTTGTTACAAACTGCTATTTGTAACGGGCCCTTTAAATGGCAAATTGCCCTGCTTCCCTGGGTTGTGGAGAAGCCTATTTGCCAACCTCCTCCCGCATGACTATGGCCCCTGGGAGATTGTGAAAATGTATGCACTTTTATTTGGTGTGTATGGCCCTTTAAGACTGTCGGTGGGCATATTGGGGCTTATGGACTCTTTATGTGACTGGTGCTGGCCCTTTAAACACCTTTTTGGGACATCAGGAAGATTGGGACACTGCCCCTTTAAGGCAGTGTCCCCAGACTTGTTGGGGACACGGCCCCTTTAAGACGGTGTCCCCTGTGTCCCCAGACCTGGTGCAAACCCTTTGTGCCTGCCTGGCTATTTCCCACTTGGTTCAGTAAATGGGGCTTACTGAACCAAGTACCACACAGGCAGACCACCCAGAAGTGGAAGTGTGCAGGCAATTTACCACCCAGAAGCTGCGGTTAACCGCAGCTTAATTGACAATGCTGGGAGGTCTTTGTTCGTTTGCCGAACACGTGGCGGCGGCCATCTTTGATCATTCGACGAGGTCAGCGGTATGTGTAGCCAAATTCATGGAACTAAAATCAGCTACACATTTCCGCGAACACTGATGAGCTCTACCTTCTCCCCTACTGGTTTTACAGCTGCAGAGACTAAGTCCCATTCGGCGATGGGACTTAGTCGTTTTTTCAGCCTGAAATAGACCAACCTCACAGCCCAAATCTATGGAACTGTTTTGGGCAGGAAAATGTGCTTGCGGTCGGTCATAAAGGGACCTCCAGCTAACTTTTTAACCCCTGGATGGATTTGGCTGATTTTTGGTTATGTTTATGTTTTAAGTGTGCTGATTCCAAATATGTAATTGTTATGAAGATGGGATGTGTAGTTTTAAAGTTACAGTGTATGACTAAAAACTGTATTTTTACTGCCTGTGTTTAATTATGTTAATCTCTTCCCAAACGTCATTTCGTTCAAAGTGGAGAGAATGTTAAAAAAATATATTTTATGTGACAATGCTTGAAAGCCTCATTCTAGCCTACCTCAGTATGTTTTAGCCTATGTCTAGCAACATATTAGCACCTACCACACGCTTTCACAAGCATGTATATTCTGATGTTAAAGTGTATTTTATAAACAGTGCAGTGAACCAGATCCGTAATTATCAGTGACCAAACACGTTTGTGATTATAGCCTGCATACTCCTAATTTTATACTGTGTTACTTTAATCTAGCTCATGTAAGCTTAGTATAATAATTTTATGTGTAATTATTTTAGGTTTAACTATTTTATGTTTTGATTAGCTTATGGCATAGCGTACAACCCATCTATCTAGAAAGATACAAGCGATGTAGCTCCGTGTTGCGTTTTGACATGCTTGAGCAACGTAAATTTATACTGTTTCTCTCACTTAAGCATAGTCAGACATAACCATGTCAATGCCTAGATATTGCAGCGATGAAGCGCGACATGACTATTAACACTAAGCTACCATTACTCAACAACAACGTAAGTCAAAAAGACAGACGTAGTTACTCAGCTTGTACTTAACTTGTATTATTAATCTAAAAAATGTGCGCGTTTCCTCAAGATGCTGTACAACAGTTAAAAAATAAGTGTTTGTAAGTTACCCTTTTCACCTTAAAAAAATGTATGCATATCCAATTTGCCACAATACTGCTATCATATGTCTATAAAAATCGAGCCTGCTGAATGCTGTTGTGGCGACACAGGCACTGTTGTAACTACCTGCATACCAAAAATAAAGAATTAAAAAATATATATATATATATATATATATATTTTTGTTCGGAGTGTGAGAAATGCTTTTCAGCCGCTTCTAATCTTAAGCATCATTTGAGGAGCCATACAGGAGAGAAACCTTATTTGTGGTGTGTTTTAGTATTGTTCTGATCAGTTTAATACCTTCCGCGTCTCCTATCAGTGGACGTGTATATGGCAGCCATTTTAGGAACCGTACACCTGGGACCCGAGCAAGGTCACCTCGTTCAACAGGCGACAACATTTGTCCCTGGAAAACTATCCTGGACATTCTGTACAATTTGTATGGATATGGCAGTGATTTCTGTAACAGGGAGATGGAAGAAGATGCTTGGTCTGTCCTCTTACTGCAAATTTGGGGCACTGCGCGTGCAAGCTAATGTGACACCAGATAGGAGTGGTGTGTTTAGTACTATTTTTATCAGTTTAATACCTTCCGCGTCTCCTATCAGTGGACGTGTACATGGCAGTGATTTCTGTAACAGGGAGATGGAAGAATATGCTTGGTCGGTCCTCTTACATCAAATTTGGGGCACTGCGCGGTCAAGCTAATGTGACACCAGATAGGAGTGGTGTGTTTAGTACTATTTTTTATCAGTTTAATACCTTCCGCGTCTCCTATCAGTGGACGTGTACATGGCAGTGATTTCTGTAACAGGGAGATGGAAGAAGATGCTTGGTCGGTCCTCCTAACTGGAGACTGTGTTGCTGTACGGGTGGCAGGTGGAGCCATATATAAAGTACCCACTGCTTTGCAGACCAGGTATCAGTGGTCAGATGGACCCTTGCCCCAACACTGTGTACCAGACATGCCATTACTTCCTTTTGCACAGTCGAGTACAGGTTGGGGATTGCCTTTTGCGCAAAGAAATTTTGGCCGGGTACCTTCCACTGCGGTGTCCCAATAGCTACAAATTTTTGGAACGCCTCAGACTCCACCAGCTTGTATGGTAAAAGCTGGCGGGCTAATAGTTCGGACAAGCCAGCTGTCAGACGCTGGGCAAGGGGGTGACTTTCTGACATTGGCTTCTTACGCTCAAACATGTCATTGACAGACACATGACTGTAGGCAGATGAGCGGGAACTGCTCAAGGCGGGAGACGGAGTGGCGGATGGTTGAGAGGGGGCAAGGAGGACAGCAGTGGTTGACGTGGCTGAAGATGCTGGACCAGGAGGAGGATGGCGGCTTAGAGTAGGCATGCTGCTTGTACTCATGTGTTGATCCCATAGGCGTTTGTGATGTGAGATCATGTGCCTACGCAAAGCAGTTGTACCTAGGTGGGTGTTGGACTTCCCACAACTCAGTTTCTTTTGGCACAGGTTGCAAATGGCATCGCTGTTGTCAGAGGCAGACACACGAAAAAAATTCCACACTGCTGAGCTCTGCAATGACGGCATTCTGGTGGTGGACACAGCATGCGTTGATTGGCGTGCTGTCGGGCTGACCCCGGGTGTCGATGCATGCTGTCTGACTGTACCACTAGCTCCTTGCGACGACCTCCCCCTGCTTCCAACTCGTCTCCTCCTCCTCCCTGTCTCCCCATCTGAACTTTCACCCTGTTCTTCTTCTTGACGAGCGGGCACCCGCGTGACATCCATGGACGCATCGTCATCATCAACCGCTTCACTTGTATCTGACAACTCAGCAAAGGAAGCAGCAGCGGGTACAACATCATCATCATCATCACACCGTACGTCCATGTGTCTAATGCTGCCTGCCTGAGACATATCCCTGTTATCTACATCCTCTGGCAATAATGGTTGCGCATCACTCATTTCTTCAAACGGATGTGTGAATAACTCCTCTGACATACCAACTGAAGCAGCTGTGGTGCTAGTTTTGGTGGTGGCGGCAGGCGGGTGAGTGGTATCTTGAGAGGTGCCTGAAGCTAAGCTGGAGGAGGATAGTGCGTCAAGGTTCTGAGCGGAGGCTGTAGAAGATTGGGTGTCCTGTGTTAGCCAGTCAACTATGTCCTCAGAACTTTTCAAGTTCAGGGTACGTGGCCTCTGAAAACTGGGCATTATTCTAGGGCCAAAGGGAACCACAGCACCACGACCACGATGGCCCCTGCGGGGTGGCCTGCCTCTGCCTGTCATTTTTTTTGGGATTAGTGGTACTATGCGTGCAAGCTACTGTGAGACCAGATATGAGTGGCAATGTGCACTGGCACAGTTGTGCAGAGCACAGGCTGTAGGCCTGACACAGCCGCTTGAAGGACACTGACTGGCTGCTATTAGCTTACACTGGAAACCTTTTTTTTTCTTTGTAAAAGCACGCTACAGAGACACCAGATATGAGTGGCAAAGTACACGGGCAGAGGTCTGCAGAGCACACGCTGAAGGAGGCCTGACACCCACTTTAAGGACACTGACTGCTATTCAATCTATAACAGTGAAAAAAGTTTTTTGTTTTTAAATGCAAGCTATTGTGACACCAGATATGAGTGAGTGGTGGCACTGGGCACCGTATCCACTGTGAGCTTAACACACCAGCTTTAAGGACACTGACTGCTATTCAATCTATAACAGTGAAAAAAGTTTTTTGTTTTTAAATGCAAGCTATTGTGACACCAGTGAGTGGTGGCACTGGGCACCGTATCCACTGTGAGCTTAGCACACCCGCTTTAAGGACACTGACTGCTATTCAATCTATAACAGTGAAAAAAGTTTTTTGTTTTTAAATGCAAGCTATTGTGACACCAGTGAGTGATGGCACTGGGCACCGTATCCACTGTGAGCTTAACAAACCCGCTTTAAGGACACTGACTGCTATTCAATCTATAACAGTGAAAAAAGTTTTTTGTTTTTAATTGCAAGCTATTGTGACACCTGTGAGTTGTGGCACTGGGCACCGTATCCACTGTGAGCTTAACAAACCCGCTTTAAGGACACTGACTGCTATTCAATCTATAACAGTGAAAAAAGTTTTTTGTTTTTAAATGCAAGCTATTGTGACACCAGTTAGTGGTGGCACTGGGCACCGTATCCACTGTGAGCTTAACACACCGCTTTAAGGACACTGACTGCTATTCAATCTATAACAGTGAAAAAAGTCTTTTGTTTTTTTAAATCCAAGCTATTGTGACACCAGATCTAATTAGTGGCACTGGTCAGCGTATCCACTGTTAGCGTAACACACCCGCTTTAAGGACACTGACTGCTATTCAATCTATAACAGTGAAAAAAGTTTTTTGTTTTTAAATGCAAGCTATTGTGACACCAGTGAGTGGTGGCACTGGGCACCGTATCCACTGTGAGCTTAACACACCCGCTTTAAGGACACTGGCTGCTATTCAATCTATAACAGTGAAAAAAGTTTTTTGTTTTTAAATGCAAGCTATTATGACACCAGTGAGTGGTGGCACTGGTCACCGTATCCACTGTTAGCGTAACTCACCCAGCTTTAAGGACACTGACTGCTATTCAATCTATAACAGTGAAAAAAGTTTTTTGTTTTTAAATGCAAGCTATTGTGACATCAGTGAGTGGTGGCACTGGGCACCGTATCCACTGTGAGCTTAACAAACCCGCTTTAAGGACACTGACTGCTATTCAATCTATAACAGTGAAAAAAGTTTTTTGTTTTTAAATGCAAGCTATTGTGACACCAGATATGAGTGAGTGGTGGCACTGGGCACCGTATTCACTGTGAGCTTAACACACCCGCTTTAAGGACACTGACTGCTATTCAATCTATAACAGTGAAAAAAGTTTTTTGTTTTAAATACAAGCTATTGTGACACCAGATATAAGTGGTGGCACTGGTCACCGTATCCACTGTTAGCGTAACACACCCGCTTTAAGGACACTGACTGCTATTCAATCAATAACAGTGAAAAAAGTTTTTTGTTTTTAAATCCAAGCTTTGTGTCACCAGATCTAAGTGGTGGCACTGGTCACCGTATCCACTGTTAGCGTAACACACCCGCTTTAAGGACACTGACTGCTATTCAATCTATAACAGTGAAAAAGTTTTTTTGTTTTTAAATGCAAGCTATTGTGACACCAGATATGAGTGGTGGCACTGACTGGGCAAATGGGCACAGTATCCACTGTGAGCCTGACACAGAAGCTGGCAGCAGTGGCAGACAACTAACTGCAATTACATTACACAGAAAAAAAAAAAAAGCATACCCTAACCCTAACCTAGCTATACATTTCCCTATCTAATCAACAGCAGCTACACTTTCCCTCCTCTCACTAAGCATGCAGCTTGAGAATGAATGTAAAATGGATGCCTTCCAGTAGGTGGGAGGGTCTGCTAGGGAGGGTTTGCTGCTAATTGGCTGGAATGTGTCTGCTGACTGTGAGGTACAGGGTCAAAGTTTACTCAATGATGACGAATAGGGGGCGGATCGAACCGCGCATGCGTTCGCCGTCTGCGGCGGACGCGAACACACTATGTTCGCCAGCGAACCGTTCGGTGCATCACTAGTGCTGTATGTGTGTGGGTGCTGTGTGTGTAGTATGGGTGTGTGTGCAGTATGTTTGTGTGTGGGCGCTGTATGTGTGTGGGTGCTGTGTGTGTGTGGGTGCTGTGTGTGTGTATGTGTGTGTGTGTGTGTGTGCAGTATGGGTGTGTGTTCTGTGTGTGTGCTGTATGTTTGGGTGATTATGTGGGGTGGAGGTGGAGTACATTACTTAATATCCCCCTCTCTTCTTACCTTAGGCCTGGGAGGGGGGATCCTTGTTCCTGCTGCCTTCCCTGGTGGTCCACTGGAGAGTGAACTCTAGCCTGCGGGGCTAGATTTCACTCTCGTGAGATCTGAGCGTTACCGCGGCAATGCTCAGATCTCGCGAGAGGAACCCGGCGGAGCTGCTGGCAAGAGCTCCCCGGGTCCTCTCCTGCCTCCCTCACTGCCTGTGGGCCGGCGGAGAGGGAGGCCCAGAGCAGAGCCGACAGGGGGGATCCTTGCTGGTCTCAATACATAGGCGTGCCGTGGGAATTAGGGTGTGTCCAGGCACACCCGGCACACCCCGTGCAAGGAAGACATGAGGTAGTGAGGAAAGATTTTAAGATTATGGGATTTTAAATTAAAAAAAAAAAACTCATAGGAAGGGTGATAGAGAAGGAAAAGCGATCTTCTCCTTGAAGACGCCCCACATGCACTGAAGAAGATTATGTCTGTTGCTAGCATGCAGTTTACCGACAGACATAAAATATGAACAGAATTGACATTTGGAACAGAGCTTTTGGGAGAAAAACATTTAAGAGAAATACTACATATCAACCATACATTCTTGCATTCTCTGATGTCTGTAATAAGTGAGCTTTATAGTAACAGAAAAATAGGGAGAGAATATCAACTGATCAAGCATTAACATTGTATAAGTGTATGCCCTAGTAGACTTGCACACTGCAAGAAAATTCAGCCAAATATAAGCCAAATGTCATATCGTCTCGGACAAATTTTGCTACTTAAAAACTGGTTCAGGAACTAAATCAGATGAACTGATAGGAGCATTTTATCTCTGTTTCTTTTACAAAATGGACATGCTTACAATACCATTGACTGGGCCCCACCAACACACACTAGCAGAAAGAAGATGCATGCACACAAACCCATACAGACCAATACTTATCCAGAGATACACACACACAGATGTACGTTCCCAGTATCGCAAATTCCCACCCTCAAACAGAGGTGTAATGAGAAACCATAGGGCCCTAGTGCGAAAATTGCCCTGCCCCCTCCTCCCCATATATCTACACCCCACCCCATAC
>OW240913.1:143709248-143728004 GCA_933207985.1 Pelobates cultripes
GTCGAATATCTGCCTAGCTGGAAACGTAACCAAATGCTGAAAAGCAATAACAAACCTGTTAAACATGGGAAGTTGTTTTGTAAAATTGATGAACTGGTTAAGGAAAATGGTTTAACCATATATTGGAAGAAAACCAAAGGCCATTCTAAAATAGAAGGTATTGACAAGGATGGTAATGACAGCCGATTCACTGGCAAAACAAGCTACCATCAATGGTGAAACCCTAAACATTGATGATCTTATGGGTTCAATTCATGTTGAAGCCATAACTAGACGTCAGGCTAGAAATAATGCCGACTTAAATGTCGTGCAATGGAGTCAAGAAGCTCCTAATGAGGACCTGATTACTAGTCAAAAGAATGATCCCGTCATAGGCATATTCTATAAACATATAGAAGACCCTACTGCCAATCCCATCACAGATGAGGATTGTAAAGATAATGAAGATTTACGAATCTTGATGAGATATAAAGTCCAATTTAGTATCATGGATGGGTTACTGGTCAGAACTTCTAAACATGGTATACAACAATGGGTAGTCCCACCTGTATACAGAGGGTTAATGCTCCAACACGCACATGATGCACCTACATCTGGGCATCGTGGTGATAAGATCACATATGAGATATTGCGTGATTATGCATATTGGCCACACATGTTGAGGGATGTTAAGACATACTGTCAGGGATGCTTGATTTGTCCGCAATATCAACCCCATGGACCAACCCATCGTGCACCACTTCAGAAGAGGGGGGTGTCATTACCCTGGTCTGATATTCAAATTGACTTTATAGGTCCTGTAACAAGATCTTCAAGAGGTAACAAATACATGTTAACCGTTACATGTATGTACACAAAGTGGATAGAATGTTTGCTTTGTAAAGAGAACACGAGTACCGTGTGCGCCACTTTGTTGATTAACCATGTCTTTTCCAGGTTCGGTCTGCCTCAAAGAATTAAGTCAGACAGAGGTAGTCATTTTACCAGCGAAGTAATGGCTAAGATGTGGAACATTCTAGGTGTTAAACGAAAGCTACATATTGCATACCGCGCTGCGTCTAGCGGGGGGGTAGAGCGATATAACCAGTCTATCGTTAATATTCTGAAGAAATATGTTAAGGAGTCTGGTAAAGACTGGGACATTAAATTGCCCCTAGTTTTAATGGCGATTAGAGCTACACCTAGCACTGCTACCAAATTGTCACCTTTTGAATTGATGACAGGAAGAAAGATGGTTTTACCACAGCATTTACTATATCGTACTTCGGATCATAACTTGATCAATGCTGCCACTACGCATCAGTATATCGAAGATTTGCGCAAGCATTTACAGCATGCATTTGCTTTTGCCCAAAAGAATCTAGAAAAAGCAGCGACAGGGGTTAAGACCTATTACGATCTAAAAACCACGAAAAAGGAATATGAGATAACAGATCAAGTCTATCTGTATAACTTTGCGCGAAATCAAGTAAGGAAAATAAATTTTTACCTTCTTGGAAAGGACCATATGTCATCATTGACAAAATTTCCCCAGTAGCGTACAAGATAAAAATTCCTAAGGATGGTGATTTTATTGAAAAGTGGGTTCACATTAACCAGTTGCGTGCTTGTCATCCTAAATCTCAATTAAGGATTATAGGTGTGGATTCGGATGCAGAAGGGTGAACGACTAACCTGGATGAATGCTTGATTCACGTGGTATAGCATGATGTGAACTGTTGTGATGTGCCATGATCTCATGTACGTTCATGTCATTAACCATTTCCTTGCCATCCAATAACTACATTTTATAAGCAGGTTACTAGCTTGTTTAGCTGCTATAGACGACTTACTGAAGAGTCAGTAATAAATGTAGTGAGGGATGAAGTTATAAAAATAGAATTAGACAGAATACATATGTGATGAATCGTAATAATGTGTTGTCCTAGGCCAAGTGATGTCACACTGTTATAAGTTTGTATGCTTAACAAACCTTGAATCATTAGTAGATAAGTCTGAAACGAGTTCCTGATCCGTGACTGTCGAAAGATGTCCAAGAAGGATGTGGCGTGTTTCTGGATCGTACTGTTCCTGTACCAAGAGCTACGGACCGTGTGCGAAACATCTTGGAGCAAGCCCGGAAACCATTTGTATCCAGTTCTATTCCGATGAGCAACCGACCCAAAAGGTTCCTCACCGCTATAATTGTTGCATTAGTTTGTGCCACTGTCGGTGCAGTTGTCGCAACTGGAATATCTGCAGCCAACTCTATTACTGTCCAAAAGCTGGATATTGAAATCTATGCGCTAAAGCAACACATTAACGATATTCATCAGGTGATACAACAGCAAAGAACACTTCTCCAAGACGTGTTAACTATTGTGGAAGACACAGTTGTTACAACAAATTTGCATTCGGAGTTAATTGCCAAAACCACTGAGTTGCACCAAAGTCATGACTTATTTAAGCGTGAACTTTTATTTCTGCATGACCCAATATTGTTCCACACACTTGCTTTTCTCGACGAAGTGCAAACTGGAATGATCGAATTGGCAGGGGGATGCATACCTCTGTATTTTGTATCCAAGGATATTGTTCATGCGATGCTTGCCAATGTGGATGGAGAGACAATTGAGCCTATGCAATTAAATCTGGCCTTTGAGATGGGGAGCGCTATACCTCTCTTAATTAATCCGGAACGTATGGAGATTTGCTTTTTATTGGCCATACCATATGTAACTCCCAAAAACATTTTTCAAATGAAAACAATCTACAATGTCGGTACATGGAAGGAAAATATCCATGTAAAAGTCCAAACCCCAGATGTTTTGGCTTTTCAACCATGGGTACCAGATTGGTATTCTATACCCATTTTTAATGACTGTGAGAAATTCAAAGACAATAATTTCCAATGTGATGGAAAACCTTTTGTGTACGATTCTACCAATGCTTTGTGTGGGATCGAGTACCTTAAACATGGCTCTGAAACATGTCAAGTAACTATGTCAAAAACCGACAGTAATGCGTTAGTACATGCTATCTTAGTAAAAGATAAATGGTTGGTAAGCACGTGTCTTAAAAACATAAGTGTTTTTCGCAAGGACCAGGTGACTAATAAAGTAATTGCCTTACCAGCACCTGTCTCACTGATCAAGGTACCCCACGACTCTCGTATCACCATCGGTGACGTTACGCTATACCCAGTGTACACTGACGTCATCGAAAGTGCTATTGAGATGGTGGATCCCTTCCAGAATCTAGATATCCCTTTAGATCCTAATCTAAAATTCTTGCTGGACCACAAGCCCAACCACACTATCCAAATGTCAATCAGAAAAGATAACATTTCCGTGGATACATTTAAATACTCTGAGCTAGATACTGACCTTATTGTTCGTGTTGACTGGTTCATCCATGTTAAGATTGTTATTGGGTGTGCTATGATAATAATGATATTATGGTTGATTGTACTAAGTGTAAAGTTCAAAACTTTTACAGGTACAAATATATACAAAAATGTTCATTCCACGCATGTACTATGTTAGAAATGATGTGATTGCACAATATGTCTGATAACTTCTATAGTGCTTATTCATAAGCTAAATTAATTTTGGCTATGAAATGCACTAAAGGGGGGTTATGTCAGAGTATTTATATCGGCAGACATTTTGTGCTATGATAGAAACTAAAAGCGTATATTCTGAGTCACTCTGAACAGACCAGACTCCATTTTGTTATTTCAAGTTAACAAAAAGACACTATATTTCTATCTGCAAGCTAACCACTTTCCCAGAGCTGAGGAATGCATAGTATATACAAGCCAAGTGATAAGGAAGGGGGTTGGACAGACTGTCTAATGCTAATGGAATATAATCAAATCTAAACCCAGACAATTGTGACAGAGAAGATTAAATAATAAAATTTAACTGTCTATATATATATATATATATATAAGGTACCATTGTATGGAAAAGGGTAAACTTAGTTCATGATCTGCCATATCAGAAAAAAACTCAGATTTGCAGACACATAGTCTGGACAAAATTTAAGAAACCCTTTGATCTTTGAAGGATACGTAAGTTATAGTGGTCATTTGAGATAAGCAAAATGACGTCAAAATAGCCACCAGGAAAAGTTAACTCTTTCCTGGATAGGTATGTTTAGTGGGACAAGATTGCCCTCTACAGACCAAATAACTAATTTGCGATCTGGAAGATAACCACACCTCTAGTGCTTCTATTGGGTTATCAACTGATGACGTACAGAGAGTCTGGCTCTTTAAAAGTTAAGACAAAGGGAAGATAAAAAAAAAAGAGGCAGATGCAGGACATATGCAAAGGAGAGGAGAGAGGAATTGGAAGTTTGGGGATTCCAACTCGGACAACATCTGAGACTAACACTCTACTCCTAAATCTCTAACACTTAGAATTTACTGACTTTCTAACCAACACCTCCATGCAGAGAGACTACCAATCGGATGAAATATCTACTCAACTGGTAATTATACTGGTTTCATTTAATTAAATTAAATTAATTAAAATGTATTAATAGCATTATATATGACTGGATAAAGCACGGCCAGATTTCCATATTAAGAAATCTTAGTTAACTAAGAATATATAGTTATAAACATTCCATTCTGCAGGTGGAATTAAGAATAATTATATATTGATGTGATATTATCACGTGTTAGCATACCGCTGTTTTATCCAGGTGTATTGATTTGCTCTAAATTAAGATAGATATCTTTTAGACAAATTAAAAATCTGCTTATATAACATATTAGACTCTCTTATTGGATGGTTTAAGAAAATGACTAGTGAACTGGTTTAAATGTTATTTTATTTAAAAATTACATAAGAATAGATCTTAACTACCTAGGAGATCTAGCCAGCATTGAAAGGGTTATTCTAACTGTCTGCTAAACTTTACGACCTTACGCTGCACTCTGAGGAATTCTGTTCTCTGTGTGAAAAGTTTCACTTAAGTCTGTGTTAAGGATACCTCATAAATCGTCAGAATTCTTGACAGAAAATGCTAGTTAGCCATTGAAACGTAATACCCATTTCTTTGTATTGCATATCATTTTATACTGAATATTCATTGATTATTGTCATGCATGTTGCATAATATTATTATTAATTAGTCATATAAATAAAAATCTATTTTTATACATTGTGATATTAATTATATGAAATACATTCCACTTAACACGATAAACGTTCTTTGGGATCTGAGAATTGAATTAGTGGGCAATTCTCACTGTTACTATTATTATCCCATAAATATTCCCACATATTGGAGGCACGGTGCTGAGATCGTTTAAGTTGAAATTGTATTTCATATATAATAATATTGGTGTAATTCATGCAATTTAATCTTGATATAGAAAAGAGTTTTGTATTGAGATTAAATCACTGTATAGAAATATGGCTGAATCCAGTAATACATCTGTAACAGATAATACTGAAATAATTGAAGACCTAAGAAAACATGCTCTAGTTCACATTCATAAACATATGAAAAATGATGCAACCTATGAGGTTTGGTTGAAAAGCATAGAATGGGAAGCTAAACACACCATTCTAACTGATGAACACATCATCATATATCTTAAAGAAATTGCTGAACAAAAGAACATAGAAAGGAAAATGGCGTACATAATACACTCTTGGCCTTTCTTTATGACAGCACTTCTTAAGGTGTGTGATGAAAACAAGTCATTGAATGCCAAATTGGACACGTACAGTGACGATTTGGGCATTCAAAATGGGAGATACCAAGATTTACTTGCTGAGCATAAAACTCGTCAGGCTGATCATGAAAAAGAAATGAAAGCTTTGACGGATAAATGTGCACAGGAAATAAATCAGCTTAAAATGCAATTGGATGAATATGAAAAGGAGAGTCAGAAATTAGACAGTGAGGTTGGTAGTCATCATTCTGTGCCAAAAAGTTGCACAAAAATGCAAGAAAAGACTATCTGTAAATCCCCTCCTTATTATGATTTTCCCACACCAAACCAGGTTTTCATAAAACAGTCTGTAAGTAAAGGTGTGAGTAATTCTAAAAAATCACCTGTGGAACAAGATTCCCCATCTCATGACATTACCAAGCCACCTTGGCAATCTTGGGCAGAACAGTTTGAAAAAACTGTCTTGGCCAAACTTGAGAGGGAGAGTCCAATTCAAGATGATAGGAATGAAAACAGACATGGTTCTGTACACTGGCAGGATTCTGATGCTGATCAGAATTGTGACAGTGAACAAGAAGCTCAGAGTGATGGGAGTGAAAGTGATTGCACTGTCCACTCTGAAGGCCATGTAACTGATATGCCATCTGCACTGTTGTACGGGTCTAATTCCTCTTCAGCAGACAGATCGCATAGACGTTTACCCAAACACAGAAACAGAGGTCGTAAATCAACGATGCCTGTTTATGAAACACCAAAGGTCATCAAATTCCTTAGAGAGACTGTCCCACAATTTTCTAGAGGTTCAGGAAACATATCTGAACATCTGGAAAATTATGATAGAGCAATGAATTCATTGGGCATGTATGATGACATTCATAAGAAATGCTTCATTACATGGACCTTTGATTCAATGTGTCGTGTTTATCTAGAAAGTCTAAAAGCTATACAGTTAATGTCCTGGTCCAAGATGAAATATGAAATAATCATGGAATATGGTAAGTATAAAACCATTGCTTCTGCAAAGAAGGCGCTTTATAACTTAAAGTGCCGTCCAGATCAAAGCCCCAGAGAATTTTTAATAATTCTTAAAAATGCATACTCCGTGGCCCAAAGAAAACCCAGGTATGAAAGCACAGACTTCAAAGATCTGTATTTTCATGCCATGCCAGTAAACATACAAATGAATCTCGCAAGAGATTACGATTGTAAGTTACCATTAGAATGGCTAGTCAGTCAGTGTATGAAGTTGTACACTATACACCATGCACATGACGAAAATCAGCCAAAGGTTAAGAAACCTGGTGATAAAATGGTGACAGAGACTAAAATTCAGTTAGGTGTAGAAAACCAACAGAAAAAGAGGACCTATTCCGATGTTTTGAAAACACCAAAACCTCAGAAACAGGAAAACGACAGAAGCAATTCTGCAAATTCCTCTAATAACTCTGAAAAGTCCAATGCCAATGGGAATAAACGACCCTGGGTAAATAAGAACCAAGGCAATTCCCAATGGAGAAGGAATCCTCAGGGAAAAAGGAGATATGGAAACAGAAACAACCAATCTGCTTCCAATAACTCCCAACAGTCTCAGCCATCCCAACCAAATTCTAATGGGCAAAGACAAAACGGCAATGGGGGAAATAATTTGCGTCGTCAGGTTGGTCAATTGACAGACCAGATGGGCAAATTAATGGAGGGAATGACAAAGATTAACGAAGTCTTTGCCAGAAATCCTTTTTTAGGGATAGCTCCAATTGCAGAACTACCTGTGCAACCGCAGCAACAACCACAGGTGCCGCAGCAATAATAGCCACTGTGACTAAACAGGCTAGGTTATCAGTAGATGTAATGCCTAACCCTGTTTCCTTTCCAGGTACTCATAGTCAAACAAACAATAGTTGTGTTGGAAAACCTATTGCCTATCCTGTCACTTCACTTCCGGGTGAAGGAGGCGCAACGTGTTCCTCTGTTTTTTCATTTCAGCCAAAGGCTAAAGTAGCCCCAGCAGTCACTAGTTTCCAGGATCCAGACCTGAAAGGGTTAACTGATGAGATGCCGACCACTAGTTCCCGCTTGATAGTTCAAGATGTTCCTAAAAAGGATGGGCCCGTGGGTAAGACTGAGCATTCCTCAGTGCAGGTAGAAACTACTGCTGTGACCGGTAATGTATGGAAAACAAGTAATATGTTGACACATTCTAAATTCTTATGTGAATTAGAAGAACATGAAGGACTACATGTACTACATGTCTGTAGAAATACAGGATTCATACCCCAGCCTTTTAAAGGGTTAATAGATACTGGTTCACAAGCCACTATCTTATCCAATACCTACTTCCAGCAGGTAATGGACTTAGCAACGGATAAGCCGAAGCTAAGAGATTTCCCCAATGCTCTGTTGAGTGTAGGAGGAAATGCCCTTCATGTTATTGGCAATACTTGGTTAAAGTTTAAAATAGGTAATAAAACCTTTAGACACCCGGTGATAGTGGTAGATCTCCCCTATGACCGACTGATTCTGGGTATAGACATACTCAGAAGACTTAATACAATTATTGACTGTGTGAATGGAATTGTATGGTCACAAGCTAAGGTTCCCATAACCTATGAGAAATCACATGTTCAATCTGATCGTAACTGCCATGTGATAGAAGAAAGACCTGACTCGATAGAGGTACATTTTAGGAATAGTCAGTCACCTGACGTGACTATCCTGCAGGTGAATGATGCAATCGCACCTGTAGATGAGCATTCCATAAGAATTGCTCCAGAGAGGATCCAGAATGTCTCTCTGGAAGGTGATGTTTTAACCATTTCTCTCCACAGGGACTATGTTGAATCTGTAGATCTGGCAGGTCATGCTCAATTCCTTGCCAGAATTGAAAGGGTTAATAACAATTTATTCTTTCCTATGCAAATAAATGACTTAGGAAGAAGTAGGAATGCAAAGCTGGACTTAAAGAGTGAGAACAGCTATATTAGCAGAAGTCTGTTAAAGCAGATCGCTAATCCTAAAATCATCAGGTACGCTTCCCCACATGACAGGTGGATCCAGAATCTGGATAGCGAATCAGAGAGTTACAATGTGATAGCGAAATGTTTACTATCTATTTCCATAGGAAATAAGACAGTTAAACATTTATTCCTAGTGATAGACGAACCTCGCTATTAGTGATGTCGCGAACCCGAAATTTTCGGTTCGCGAACGGCGAACGCGAACTTCCGCAAATGTTTGCGAACCGGCGAACCGCCCGAAACGCCATTGACTTCAATGGGGAGGCGAAATTTAAAACACACAGGGACTCTTTCTGGCCACAATAGGGATGGAAAAGTTGTTTCAAGGGGACTAACACCTGGACTGTGGCATGCCGGAGAGGGATCCATGGCAAAACTCCCATAGAAAATTACACAGTTGATACAGAGTCTGGTTTTAATCCATAAAGGGCAGAAATCACCTAACATTCCTAAATCACAATCAATATAGATTGACACCTAACATATGACATATTGACACCTTGACATATGGATTGACACCTGTCCTCAGAGCCCCTGATGCACACGGACACAGAGCAGAATAGAGACTGGTCCCCCTACATAGGGTCACTTGGCAAATATGGATTGACACCTGTCCTAAGGATCCCTGATACACACCGACGCGAGCAGAATAGGACTGTCTCCACATCGGGTCACTTGGCAGATATGGATTGACACCTGTCCTAAGGTTCCTGGTACACACTGACACAGAGCAGAATAGGAACTGGTCCCCCTACATCGGGTCACTTGGCAGATATGGATTGACACCTTGTTACAAACTGCTATTTGTAACGGGTCCTTTAAATGGCAAATTGCCCTGCTTCCCTGGGTTGTGGAGAAGCCTACTTGCCAGCCTCCTCCCGCATGACTATGGCCCCTGGGAGATTGTGAAAATGTATGCACTTTTATTTGGTGTGTATGGCCCTTTAAGACCGTCGGTGGGCATATTGGGGCTTATGGACTCTTTATGTGACTGGTGCTGGCCCTTAAACACCTTTTTTGGGACATCAGGAAGATTGGGACACTGCCCCTTTAAGGCCGTGTCCCCAGACTTGTTGGGGACACGGCCCCTTTAAGACGGTGTCCCCTGTGTCCCCAGACCTGGTGCAAACCCTTTGTGCCTGCCTTGCTATTTCCCACTTGGTTCAGTAATGGGAAATTATTTCAGCTGCAGAGACTAAGTCCCATTCGGCGATGGGACTTAGTCTTTTTTTCAGCCTGAAATAGACCTAATTTCACAAGCCCAAATCTATGGAACTGTTTTGGGCAGGAAAATGTGCTTGCGGTCGGTCATAAAAGGGACCTCCAGCTAACTTTTTAACCCCTGGATGGATTTGGCTGATTTTTGGTTATGTTTATGTTTTAAGTGTGCTGATTCCAAATATGTAATTATGAAGATGGGATGTGTAGTTTTAAAGTTACAGGGTGTGGCTAAAAACTGTATTTTTACTGCCTGTGTTTAATTATGTTAATCTCTTCCCAAACGTCATTTCGTTCAAAGTGGAGAGAATGTTAAAAAAAAATATTTTTGTTCGAGTGTGAGAAATGCTTTTCAGCCGTCAATCTGGGCATCATTTGAGGAGCCATACAGTGAGAAGTCCTATTTGTGGTGTGTTTAGTATTGTTCTGATCAGTTTAATACTCGCCTTCCTATCAGTGGTCGCGGTACACGGCATTGATTTTTGTAACAGGGAGATGAAGAAGAGGCTTGGTCGGTCCTCTTACTGCAAATTTGGGGCACTGCGCCGTCAAGCTAATGTGACACCAGATAGGAGTAGTGTTTAGTACTATTTTTATCAGTTTAATACCTTCCCGCCTCCTATCAGTGGTCCTGATACACACCGACAGATCAGAATAGGGACTGTTCCTCCTACATAGGGTCACTTGGCAGATATGGATTGACACCTGTCCTCAGAGCCCCTGATACACACTGACAGATCAGAATAGGGACTGTTACCCCTACATAGGGTCACTTGGCAGATATGGATTGACACCTGTCCTCAGAGACCATGATACACACTGACACAGAGCAGAATAGAGACTGTTCCCCTACATGGTCACTTGGCAGATATGGATTGACACCTGTCCTCAGAGACCATGATACACACCGATAACACCTACTTCTGATGGTATAGACATTTTAGCAGCTCCTGCCCAACACCTGACCCACATAGAGCCGCCGTATTAGACCGATTAGGAGTCCGACTGACCTTAAAGCCCAGTAAGTGCCATATAGGAACGTGTAAAAACCTCCCCAAGATAGTAGTATGGGCCCCAGAATGTGAACAGGCCTTCCAACAGCTCAAGACGGCGCTCATTAAATCACCTGTACTTTCTCCTCCTGATCCAACTAAACACTTTCTCGTCCATACAGACGCTTCTATGCTTGGATTGGGAGCAGTATTGAGCCAAGTCGGAGCAGATGGTGGTTAGCAACCCGGGGCTTATCTAAGCCGTAAACTTTTGCACAGCGAAGTATATTCACTGCCATTGAAAAGGAGTGCATAGCGGTGGTGTGGGCCCTCAAAAAGCTGCAACCTACTTGTATGGACAACCGTTTACCCACTTTCACAGATCACAACAAATTTGGGGCACTGCACGCGTGCAATCTAATGTGCCACCAGATAGGAGTGGTGTGCTTAGTACTATTGTTATCAGTTTAATCACTGTTACGCCCCCTATCCGTTGATGTGGAGCAAGACGCAGAAGCAGAAGAGGACTAAGCAGAGGAGGTTATGGAAGAGGATGGAGTAGGAGGAGTAGAGGAGGTGGCAGCGTACTGGCAGAGTACACGCTGTAGGGCTGACACACCCGCTTTGAGACAACTAACTGATATTCAATCTATAACTGTTTGTTTCACAGGCAGAAAGTGCCCTAAAAGATGGCGGCTTGAACCCAAGTTGGTGGCGGATCAGTCACGCAAGTCAACAGGCATTCAGAGCTAAAATACAGCAGCGTGTGGACCATTTTTAGCCCAAGGCAGCTCATCTCATCAGGCCTTTTTTAATCTAATGTATCGCCCAGTGTCAGTCCCTTCGGGATCCATCCCTCATTCATCTTAATAAAGGTGAGGTAATCTAGACTTTTTTGACCTAGGCGACTTCTCTTCTCAGTGACAATACCTCCTGCTGCACTGAAGGTCCTTTCTGACAGGACACTTGAAGCGGGGCAGGCCAGAAGTTCTATCGCAAATTGGGATAGCTCAGGCCACAGGTCAAGCCTGCACACCCAGTAGTCAAGGGGTTCATCGCTCCTCAGAGTGTCGATATCTGCAGTTAAGGCGAGGTAGTCTGCTACCTGTCGGTCGAGTCGCTCTCTGAGGGTGGATCCCGAAGGGCTGTGGCGATGCGTAGGACTTAAAAAGGTCCGCATGTCCTCCATCAACAACACGTCTCTAAAGCGTCCTGTCCTTGCCGGCGTGGTCATGGGAGGAGGAGGATGACTTCCACCTCTCCCCCTGTTAGATTCCCGTTGTGCTGTGACATCACCCTTATACGCTGTGTAAAGCATACTTTTCAATTTATTTTGCAAATGCTGCATCCTTTCATACTTGTTGTAATTCGGTAACATTTCCGCCACTTTCTGCTTATACCGGGGGTCTAGTAGCGTGGACACCCAGTACAGGTCGTTCTCCTTCAGCCTTTTTATACGAGGGTCCCTCAACAGGCACGACAGCATGAAAGACCCCATTTGCACAAGGTTGGATGCCGAGCTACTCATTTCCCGTTCCTCCTCCTCACTGATGTCAATGAAGGTATTTTCTTCCCCCCAGCCACGTACAACACCACAGGTACCAGATAGGTGACAACGAGCACCCTGGGATGCCTGTTGTGGTTGGTCTTGCTCCTCCTCTTCCTCCTCCTCAAAGCCACATTCCTCCTCTGACTCTTCTTCCTCACAATCCTCTTCCAGCGTTGCCGCAGGTCCAGCAAGCGATGCTGATAAGGCTGTTTCTGGAGGTTATGGTGACCACAACTCTTCCTCTTTCACGCCATCTACCGGCTCTGATCCAGCACTCTTCGCAGGGCACGCCCAGGAATAAAACAAATGGTATGATGTTACTGATGCCGGTGCCTTCGCTACTGACTAAATTTGTCACCTTCCTCAAAGGACGCATGAGCCTACAGGCACAGCGCATGAGCCGCCCAGTAACGTGGGCAAAATTCCCAGCTCCCCAGAGGCTGTGCTAGCACCCCGTCGCGCCAAATATTCATTAACGGCTTGTTGGAGCAGGCGTCAACATTAGGGAGTGTTGAATTCAACGTGTCGCTGTCGCGAAATCACGCCACTGGCATGTTGTTTCGCCGCTGGATATCGGGCAAAGTGAGCCATGCCGTGTAGGAACGCCTGAAATGGCCACACACCTTCCTGGCCTGCTTCAGGACGTCCTGTAAGCCTATGTACTTATGCACAAAACGTTGTACGATCAGATTACACACATGTGCCATGCACGGCACATGTGACAACTTGCCCAACTTCAATGCCGCTAACAAATTTGTTCCATTGTCACAAACCACTTTGCCGATATCCAGTCGCTGCGAGTCAGCCACTTTTCCACCTGTGCGTTCAGGGCGGACAGGAGTGCTTGTCCGGTGTGACTCTCTGCTTTCAAGCAAGTCAAACCCAAGACGGCGTGACACTGCCGTATCCGGGATGTGGAATAGTACCTGGGGAGCTGGGGGGGTGCCGTTGATGTGGAGCAAGACGCAGCAACAGAAGAGGACTCAGCCGAGGAGGTTATGGAAGAGGATGGAGTAGGAGGAGTAGAGGAGGTGGCAGCAAGACTGCCTGCAAGTCGTGGCGGTGTCACCAACTCCTCTGCAGAGCCATGCATTCCATGCTTGGCAGCAGTCAGCAGGTTTACCCAATGCGCAGTGTAGGTGATATACCTGCCCTGACCATGCTTTGCAGACCAGGTATCAGTGGTCAAATGGACCCTTGCCCCAACACTGTGTGCCAGAGATGCTATTACTTCCTTTGCACAATTGAGTACAGGTTGGGGATTGCCTTTTGCGAAAAGTAATTTCGGCCGGGTACCTTCCACTGCGGTGTCCTAATAGCTACAAATTTTTTGAACGCCTCAGACTCCACCAGCTTGTATGGTAAAAGCTGGCGGGCTAATAGTTCGGACAAGCCAGCAGTCAGACGCTGGGCAAGGGGTGACTTTCTGACATTGTCTTCTTACGCTCAAACATGTCCTTGACAGACACATGACTGTGGGAAGATGAGCGTGAACTGCTCAAGGCGGGAGGCTGAGTGGCGGATGGTTGAGAGGGGACAAGGAGGACAGCAGTGGTTGACGTGGCTGAAGATGCTGGACCAGGAGGAGGCTGGCGGCTTAGAGTAGGCGAGCTGCTTGTACTCATGTGTTGATCCCATAGGCGTCTGTGATGTGAGATCATGTGCCTACGCGAAGCAGTTGTACCTAGGTGGGTGTTGGACTTCCCACGACTCAGTTTCTTTTGGCACAGGTTGCAAATAGCATCGCTGTTGTCAGAGGCAGACACACAAAAAAATTCCACACTGCTGAGCTCTGCAATGACAGCATTCTGGTGGTGGACACAGCATGCGTTGATTGGCGTGCTGTCGGGCTGACCCCGGGTGTCGATGCATGCTGTCTGACTGTGCCACTAGCTCCTTGCGACGACCTCCCCCTGCTTCCAACTCGTCTCCTCCTCCTCCCCGTCTCCCCATCTGAACTTTCGCCCTGTTCTTCTTCTTGACGAGCGGGCACCCACGTGACATCCATGGACGCATCGTTATCATCAACCGCTTCACTTGTATCTGACAACTCAGCAAAGGAAGCAGCAGCGGGTACAACATCATCATCATCATCACACCGTACGTCCATGTGTAATGCTGCCTGCCTGAGACTTATCCCTGTTATCTACATCCTCTGGCAATAATGGTTGCGCATCACTCATTTCTTCAAACGGATGTGTGAATAACTCCTCTGACATACCAACCGAAGTGGCTGTGGTGCTAGTTTTGGTGGTGGCGGCAGGCGGGTGAGTGGTATCTTGAGAGGTGCCTGAAGCTAAGCTGGAGGAGGATGGTGCGTCAAGGTTCTGAGCTGAGGCTGTAGAAGATTGGGTGTCCTGTGTTAGCCAGTCAACTATGTCCTCAGAACTTTTCAAGTTCAGGGTACGTGGCGTCTGAAAACTGGGCATTATTCTAGGGCCAAAGGGAATCACAGCACCACGACCACGATGGCCCCTGCGGGGTGGCCTGCCTCTGCCTGTCATTTTTGTTGGGATTAGTGGTACCATGCGTGCAAGCTACTGTGAGACCAGATATGAGTGGCAATGTGCACTGGCAGAGTTGTGCAGAGCACAGGCTGTAGGCCTGACACCCGCTTGAAGATAACTGCTATTCAATCTATAACAGTGAAAAAAGTTTTTTGTTTTTTTAAATCCAAGCTATTGTGACACCAGATCTAATTGGTGGCACTGGTCAGCGTATCCACTGTTAGCGTAACACACCCGCTTTAAGGACACTGACTGCTATTCAATCTATAACAGTGAAAAAGATTATTTTTTTTTTAAATCCAAACTATTGTGACACCAGATCTAATTAGTGGCACTTGTCAGCGTATCCACTGTTAGCGTAACACACCCGCTTTAAGGACACTGACTGCTATTCAATCTATAACAGTGAAAAAAGTTTTTTGTTTTTAAATTCAAGCTATTGTGACACCAGATGTAATTGGTGGCACTGACTGGGGAAATGGGCACTGTGAGCCTGACACAGAAGCTGGCAGCAGTGGCAGACAACTAAGTGCATTTACATTACATAGAAAAAAAAAATCCAAAAAAGCATACCCTTATCCCTAACCTAGCTACACTTTCCCTCCTCTTACTAAGCATGCAGCTTGAGAATGAATCTAAAATGGATGCTGTCCAGTAGGTGGGAGGGTCTGCTAGGGAGGCTGTGCTGCTAATTGGCTGGAATGTGTCTGCTGACTGAGGTACAGGGTCAAAGCTTACTCAATGATGACGAATAGGGGGCGGGTCGAACCGCGCATATGTTCGCCCGCCGTGGCGAACGCGAACATGCTATGTTCGCCAGCGAACCGTTCGGTACATCACTACTTGGAAGCAATCGTTTTGTCTTTTTGGATATTTATTGTATAAAAATATAAATATAAAATCCGTTATAGCAGAGTTTATAAGATTAAATTACATGCTTGCAAATATCATTAATAGGTTAACATACCATTCTGAACATGTCATCATGTCATCAAGTCTCTCCTCTGTTTCTTAACATTTAAAAGTACACCTATTTATACCTTAGGTGTCTCCATTTTCGAGTTACCGTAGTTCAAATGTGAAAAAGTAACACTTCTTTTACTTTATTCATTTAAGGACCTCCCTTAATTTGGCAAACATACAAGGCCATAACTAAAGGGTGCAAACGTCATGGAAATTTTCCTGACTTAATTCAAGATGGCATCTTAAAGTCTGAATAGGTTATCTGTTGTTTATACTAAGTCGTAAGTGTACAGTCGTGGGAGATTCCAGGATTTGGGGAAGTTCCATTAACTTGGGGTTACCACAGTATATTGTGTACTGCAAGAGTTGTAGCATAGCCTTGAAGCTTGTTTATGCATTATTGTTATTGTAATTCGTCTGGGACAAAATGGCGCAAACATATTAAGCACTGAGGCTATTGCTTAAAGAAACAGTTATGAAAAACAATATGTTCCATTTCTAACACCTTGTCAGTTTGCAATATCTCTTAAAGACAAAGTACACAGTTTAAGAAATACAACATTTCATTCTAAAACTTGTAATATTTACATTTGCCCATAACAAGTCTATGAGAGGGTCCATCTGCCAAGAGATAGATGAGATGCTATCCCTGGGTGTGATTGAGTCCTATCAGAGTCCTTGGGCATCACCTGTGGTGCTGATGCCTAAGAAAGATAGGATTAATCGCTTCTGCATCGACTATCGTCGACTGAACAAGAAAACCACTGACCGATGCCTATCCCATGCCCCATATTGATGAGTTGCTGGACAGGTTAGCGGGGGCCAAGTACCTGACTATGATAAATCTGGCCAGGAGCTATTGGCAAATTCCGTTGGAAAAGGAGGCGAAGGAGAAGTCTGGCTTCATCACTTTATTCGGGCTTTACCAGTTTTACGTAATGCCGTTTGGAATGAAGAATGCTCCCGCCACCTTCCAGCGGTTAGTTGACCAGCTCTCTGGGGATGCCATGACTTTGCATGGATGATATTGCTATCTTTAGTGCATCATGGTCGGGTCACATACAGCAAGTAGCGTTGGTTCTCAACCGGATAGGGAAAGCAGGGCTGACAAATGCAGCTTTGTCATGGGGGAGGTCCAATATTAGGGCACTGGGTGTGGGGAGGACAGGTGAGGCCAGACCCCGCCAAGGTAGAGGTCATAAGTCATTGGCCCGTGTCACAAACCAAGAAGCAGATGTTGGCATTCCTGGGGACTGCAGGTATTATAGGAAGTTTGTGCCCCAGTACAGTGCCATTGCAAAGCCCCTGACAGACTTGACTAAGAAAAAAAGAACCCAGACTAGTGACAAGTTGGCCGCCCCGGATTACTACAAGCGATTTCTTGTGCAAACGGATGCCTCTATATATCTGGGGCAGTTTTAAGTCAAGTGGATGATCAGGGGAACGAGCATCCAGTAGCTTTTCTCAGCGGGAAGCTGCTGGATCGAGAGGTCAGTGTAACGGACCACCTGGCACCCCAACTGGGTACCTCCATTACTGGATGCTCCTAGTGCTTCCCGAGGGCTCCAAGCACTCCGTCAGACACCATAACCACCGCAGACCCCACAAACCGTTGGTTGGGGTCTCGTCATCTCCTACCCACCCTGGACCTATGACCAGGCTCCAGGCTGTGAAGCAGGAACAAGCTCTTAAAAGAGCTTAGTAGTGAGCATAAAGAGCATAGCATAGTGAGCATAAAGAGCATAGCAATCCCTTGTAGTGATATAGCAATTCCCCCAATAAGAGACAAGACTCTAGATTGAGGGTTAAGCAGGAACTGAATGCACTAAGGCTTTATTGCTTCTTTTATGCAGGTTTTCCCACAAGGTTACCACCCACGTGGAACTTGTGGGATACAGGACATGCAATTACAATAGCCAATCAAAACATTACAGTACAGTCAGACACTCCCAACTAAGGCACACAAACCCTCCCCTCTGCCTGTGATATAATTACTAAACACAATGGGCTAACTTAATTATCACAGGCAGGAAAATATACAGTTTTACCCAATATTCATAACCTCCAAACCATACATGCAATTTCCGTAAAAGTTACATATTTTGAATCAGCATAATCAGTATACAAACATCCAAAAATCATACAATTTGGTCCAGTGGTTCAAAAGATAGATGGAAGTCCTATTTGACCGACCGCAAGCATGGCTTTCCTGCCCAAAAGAGTTCCATAGATTTGGGCTGTGCGGTCGGTCTATTTCACATAGAAAGAGACTAAGTCCCATTCGAATGCACGAACGGGCGTGTAGCCGTTTTCAGTTCCATGAGTGCGACGGCAAAACACTGCTGACCGCGTTCGACTAAACAAAATGGCCACCGCCACGTGTTCGACTATACGAACGGCGGCCACCCAGCGTTCGACAGTTAACCTGCGGTTAACCACCAGCCTGGGAGGTAAATTGGTGGCACACTCCACTTGTGTGTGCTTCGCCTGTTCGGTAATTTGTTCGGTAAGCCCCAATTACCAAACCATATAGGAAAAGGACACGAACAAAGAGGCTGGCACTTAGGTTCCTCCAAAAGCCAGGGGCAAAGAGCAGTTTGTCACATAAAAAGCCAGTGACAAAGGGCAGTTTGTCATAGTCAGCTATGTGGCCATAGAGAAAGAGTGCCTTACTGTAGTCTGGGCTCTAAGAAGCTACAAACCTATCTCCATGGCAGGGAGTTCACGGTAGTAACAGACCACAATCTCCTCTGCTGGCTAAACCGAGTGGCAGGTGACAATGGGCGACTGCTGAGGTGGAGCTTGGCACTTCAGCAGTACAATTTTACCATCCAATATC
>OW240913.1:143728104-143748630 GCA_933207985.1 Pelobates cultripes
CATACCCTAACCCTAACCTAGCTATGCATTTCCCTATCTAATCAACAGCAGCTACACTTTCCCTCCTCTCACTACGCATGCAGCTTGAGAATGAATGTAAAATGGATGCCTTCCAGTAGGTGGGAGGGTCTGCTAGGGAGGGTGTGCTGCTAATTGGCTGGAATGTGTCTGCTGACTGTGAGGTACAGGGTCAAAGTTTACTCAATGATGACGAATAGGGGGCGGATCGAACCGCGCATACGTTCGCCATCTGCGGCGGACGCGAACATGCTATGTTCGCCAGGAACTGTTCGCCAGCAAACCGTTCGGTGCATCACTAGTGCTGTATGTGTGTGGGTGCTGTGTGTGTAGTATGGGTGTGTGTGCAGTATGTTTGTGTGTGGGCGCTGTATGTGTGTGGGTGCTGTGTGTGTGTGGGTGCTGTGTGTGTGTGTGTGTGTGTGTGCAGTACGGGTGTGTGTTCTGTGTGTGTGCTGTATGTTTGGGTGATTATGTGGGGTGGAGGTGGAGTACATTACTTAATATCCCCCCTCTCTTCTTACCTTAGGCCTGGGAGGGGGGATCCTTGTTCCTGCTGCCTTCCCTGGTGGTCCACTGGAGAGTGAACTCTAGCCTGCGGGGCTAGATTTCACTCTCGTGAGATCTGAGCGTTACCGCGGCAATGCTCAGATCTCGCGAGAGGAACCCTGCGGAGCTGCTGGCAAGAGCTCCCCGGGTCCTCTCCTGCCTCCCTCACTGCCTGTGGGCCGGCGGAGAGGGAGGCCCAGAGCAGAGCCGACAGGGGGGATCCTTGCTGGTCTCAATACATAGGCGTGCCGCGGGAATTAGGGTGTGTCCAGGCACACCCGGCACACCCCGTGCAAGGAAGACATGAGGTAGTGAGGAAAGATTTTAAGATTAAGGGATTTTAAATAAAAAAAAACTCATAGGAAGGGTGATAGAGAAGGAAAAGCGATCTTCTCCTTGAAGACGCCCCACATGCACTGAAGAAGATTATGTCTGTTGCTAGCATGCAGTTTACCGACAGACATAAAATATGAACAGAATTGACATTTGGAACAGAGCTTTTGGGAGAAAAACATTTAAGAGAAATACTACATATCAACCATACATTCTTGCATTCTCTGATGTCTGTAACAATAAGTGAGCTTTATAGTAACAGAAAAATAGGGAGAGAATATCAACTGATCAAGCATTAACATTGTATAAGTGTATGCCCTAGTAGACTTGCACACTGCAAGAAAATTCAGCCAAATATAAGCCAAATGTCATATCGTCTCAGACAAATTTTGCTACTTAAAAACTGGTTCAGGAACTAAATCAGATGAACTGATAGGAGCATTTTATCTCTGTTTGTTTTACAAAATGGACATGCTTACAATACCATTGACTGGGCCCCACCAACACACACTAGCAGAAAGAAGATGCATGCACACAAACCCATACAGACCAATACTTATCCAGAGATACACACACACAGATGTACGTTCCCAGTATCGCAAATTCCCACCCTCAAACAGAGGTGTAATGAGAAACCATAGGGCCCTAGTGCGAAAATTGCCCTGCCCCCTCCTCCCCATATATCTACACCCCACCCCATACATTTCCATCCCCGCCACACACGTCTACCCCACACATGGAGACAAACAGATACACATGCAGACACACATAGATGTAGACACAGAGACACACACACATACATACATACAAACACACATAGATACAGACACACATACACACTCAGAGACCCATACATACATACACACACATACATACAGACAGATACACATACATACATACATACAAACACACACCCATACAGACACATACATACAGACATACACACAGACAGATACATAAAGACACATACACACAGAGACACAAGCATACAGACACACACTCAGGCAGAGACACATACATACAGACACAAATACACATAGACACAGACACATACATACAGACACACACACACAGGCGCATAGATGCATAGATGCATAGATACATACATACATACCAACATACATATACACACACATGCAAAATGTCACCCTCCTGTTTCCTACCTTTTAGGTGAAGGAGAGTGTCTTTCTCTGGGGTCCAGTGGCTCAGGCTGATGGGAGTCAGAAAGCCAGAGTGACTAGAGCTGTCTGATGTCATCATAGGGGGCCCGGTCAAGCTGTTAGAGCACCACAGTGCTGACCGGGCCCCCTGGAAATTCATTTGCATCAAGTGGCCCTAACAGCATGGGCCACCCAAAGGACCCCTTAACATGCAGCCCCGGCGGTTATGCAGCCCCGGCGGTTATGCCGCATGGGCCGGGGCTGCAACACATGGCTGGTGGGCACCCGGCCACAGGGGTCCACAGGACGACTGGGCCACCTGGAGTGACAGGCCCAGTCGTAGCTGCGACCCCTGCGACTGCGGTAGTTCCGCCACTTCCCTTGACCCCTTCAGGACCGGCCTGTTTTTGCGATGTACGTTAAGGACCAGGGCTCTTTTAACACTTTTGTGGTGTTTGTGTTTAGCTGTAATTTTTCTCTCTGTTCTCTCTGTTTACTGTTCTCCTACAAGTTATATATTGTTTTTTTCAGGACAAAAAGGGCTTTCTTTACATACCGTTATCTGTATCATGTCATATAATTTACTTTAAAAAAAATAAATAAAATATGGTGAAAAATTGAAAATTTTTGACTTTTGCTTGAAAAATCTTTTACTTACCTCCGCAAGCTAATAAAAAAACTGCTAAATAGATTAAAAATGTTGTCCTGAGTTTAAAAACACCCAGTGTTTATGTGCTTTTTTGCAAGTTATAGGGCTATAAGTACAAATAGGAAATTGCTGTTTCAAAATATATTTTTAAAATGTATCAATAGTGACTTTGTAACTCTATTATCTGTCATAAATCTCTGAATCACACCCCACATGTACATATTTTTTTAAAGTAGACAACCCAGGGTATTCAATATGGGGTATGTCCAGTCTTTTTTAGTAGCCACTAGTCACAAACACTGGCCAAAGTTAGCGTTAATATTTGTTTGTGTGTGAAAAAAGTAAAAAACTAAATTGAATGCTAATTTTGGCCAGTGTTTGTGACTAAGTGGCTACTAAAAAGACTGGACATACCTCATTTGCAATACCTTGGGTTGTCCTCTTTTGCAAATGGTATGCCATCATGGGGGTAATTCTCATTCCTGGGCTACCATACGCTCTCAAAGGCAACATAACCAACCTGGCAATTTTCAATGTAAAAATATTTGACCCTTATATTTGACCCTGTAACTTTCAAAAATGCTATAAGACCTGTACATCGGGGGTACTGTTATACTTGGGAGACTTTGCTAAAATATTAGTTATTTCAAAACAGTATGGGTCTGATGTCTGCATCATCTCTACCTCCCAATTGGATTAGTTTTCTGTCATGTGTTAAATCTTCCCCTTGAGATCGGGGAGAGGCTGAAGATAATAGTATAGAGACAGATTAGAAAGAACAAGGGAGGAGAATGAGAGGGGGGATTCTAGATCATGCTTGTCCTGTAGTACAAAGCAGTAGGAATGGGGGGGAGGGGTAATGTGTCCCTAGTATGTACGTGTCTGAGTATACACCTAGGTTCCCAGGGGGCAGCTTTCCCATGGTTCCCAGATCTTCTGGAAAGTTTTTAAGGTACCCCTAATCCTGGCCGTTAGATCATCCATTAAGTGTACATTTTTAATCCTGTTTATTACCCCTGCTATGGAAGGAGTGCTTTGCTTGAGCCATTCTGATGCTACAGCTCGTCTTGCTGCTAGGGTGATTTTGTGAATGAGCTTTTGTTCACTCCTGGTCCACCCATCAATGGATATGCTTAGTAATTACAGCCATGGGTCTAGGTCTGGGGCTCTAGAAAATACTTGGGTCAATAGATCCTTAATTTGGTTCCAAAAGTTTATAATCTGTGGGCACTCCCACCACATGTGTAAATATGTGTAAAATGTAGTTTAGAACGGTGTTAATGTAGAATCTTCTTAATTTCTTCTTGTCTTCAGTTGATTGATATATATATATACGTCTTTTGTATATATAGTCTTGGGCCAAATGCTCGCCACAATAATATATGTCTATATTATTGAAAAGTAGTAATACGCAATCTGACTTACGGTTTCTTCTGGTTTATTCTTTGTTATGGATACATAATAAAACATAATAAATGATGTTACAGGATAATGGACATTCAACAGCAGATGGTAATTGCTGTACTTCTGATGGGAGAGTTACATCGTTGTACAGAGCCAAGAGCCAAGCCAAGAGAGAGAGACCTCGTGTCCCTCTGTTACTATATAGAAGTGTTCATACTAACGTCAGCGTTTAACTCTAGCCATATAAGGACAAGACCCCCACATCCACATTCCAGAGCTCTCGGACAAAGAAAGCCTTGTGACTTATACCATCTGTTACTTATGTCAATCTACACATCCATATATATATATAATCAATAGAAACATAGAATATGCAATATTCTACATTCCCTCTATTTATGGTTTGTCTTAAAACCATAACACAATGTAACTAACCTGTCCATTCATACATCACTTGTATCACATTCATTGAGCATAGAACAAGATGTAGTCACAACTTTCTATTATAGAGAGTTCTTAGAAGGTCGAGTTTCTATCCCTCCTACTGCTTACTTTACTTCAAAACTCCCTCTGTTTCAGCTATGTATTGATATCCATATCCATGTTACATCATAACTACTTGAACATAATATATACATATATATAACAATAATAAATGAATAAAATAAAATATTTACAAATGTTGATCCAATAAACAATAAAGCAATCAGAAAGATCTACCTGCTCAGGTACAAACATGTCTTTGTGGACAACAAAATCAAGATGATAACTTTCTAGATAATAACTGTGTATCACTATCATATTCCTACAGACACATATAGCATAGTATTTTCATTCTCAATACCTGATATTACTTGAGTACCAATACATGTATTACTATAATATCCTGTCTAATTATATTTCCATGAATCATATGGTTTCTAGCCACCTTAAAATCTTTAGGTCATTTGTATTCATGAATTACATTCCTATACCATTAATACCACCTAGTGATGATTGTATCAGTACTTTACAATCATAGTATTTAATTTGTATATTCAGTAGGCTCTCACTACCTGAAATATATCAACACTACTTATAAGTCTCATTCAAAGGATGTGTTATCAACCAGGAAGTTCTAGAATAATTCTTTGATTAATGTTCATTGTGTTGACAATACTTATTGTTCTAGAAATTCTCCACCCAGAAATCTTTCTATCATAGATTTGTTTTTGTTTACATAATTATAATTTCCACTAAAATTCCACCTTGTAGTAACAAACATTTCATTCAACAGAAACATGGTTTACTTTAAAAGAACTTGGAAATAATAATTTAAATTCATTAGCATCACTCTCTTCATTAGCATTGTGATGACTTATTAATGTAATACATCTTAAAAGCAGGATTGTCCTAATGTTCTGACCAATCCGTATTCCTTAGTACACTTCAACTGACTAAATTAAAATAAAATAAAATAAACTTGGCGTCATACTGCCCAGAAACTCTTATTCCTAGTCTGTGTCTAACAAACTCAGGGTAATCATAAAACAACTTATAACAACGTATTCAATTCATTGGATACAGTCATATCCAGAAACCTATAGGTCAAATATAATTGTGTACTATACTCTTTCAATTCAATTCAATTCCTCTTGGATCTCTGAACTCTTATATCCAAGGCATTCTTAATGTATACTATCACTTAATATTAATCAATATAAATTATCATCCCTTAGTTTTCTTCCTTTTGTTACCATTGTTTGTTTTACTTCACCTCGATTATAAACAAAATTACTTATTCTAGTAAATCTATGAAATACTATTGAACTCAATCTTTGTGGTATTAAGTAACCATGATCCTTATTTTATCAACTTCATATTTTATCTACTTCTGATACTTCATTCTATGTATAGGTAATAATGTAATAGTTCTCTTCATAATACTATCCTTTCATATTTTTACTTTATGTGTTATATAGTTATAAGTAGTCTCTTGGTATTAATACTCATAACTGTTATATAACTTTCCATTGTCTGTTTTCTTCTTCGTTAATATTTAGGAATTGATATGTATGTTAGTGTCAATCTTTTATTTCTTTGTAAGTCTGTTAATCTTCTGTATCGAATGAACTCTGTAGAATCTTCCATCACAGTTTGCAGATCAGATGAAAAGTCTCTTTCCAACAGTCGATGTCCAGTTGTCTGAAGGAATGCTTTCCTGATTTATTGCCACATGGATCACGCTTTACCTACATTAAAACAAATAACATGTGCAGCATCAATACAATGGCTTACAATGTTTATATCTCATTATTATTATATAGTTTAACATTGAATCATATTGACTACACAAAACATACTAATTTCTTCTCATGAGATCTACCATCTAGTGGTCATTACATTTATGCCATGTGATGTATAATCTTTAAATTTCCTTTATATTCAAATCTTTCTGAACATTTTAATTTGCCAAACTTTTTATTAATCATACCCCCCTTTTAAACTGTTTAATAATCTGGAGGTATAACCTAATTACATATCAGATGTTACAACTAAATATTGTTTTACACTATACTTTAGCAATAGCAGCCATTTTGTCTTAACACTGGCACCATTTTGTCACATGAAACAAACTACAAAAAACATATATTGTTTCCTACATCAAATGTATTTGTAAATCTAGGTTTTATTCTATCAAAACTTTTGTCTTCTATGTAGTCAAAACATATGTATGTCCAGGTTTTGCAAAATATAGTAATCCATTATCAGTCATGACATTAAAATCTCATTCTCATGAATTAAATCAAAGATTTTAAATCAACCTCAGAAGCAACAACATTGTTTTTTCTTCTGTAAAATGATTGGAGTTACTGTATAATTGCATATACCAAATATAACATACATTGCATGTGCCTAACTGCTGCATTAGTATATTTCATTCTGCCATATTTGCAAACTTGGTGTAAATTTTTATTTTAATTAATTAACCTAATACTTTCTTATAACACACATAAAAAACAATGAAAAACAGTACAGACTAACAATTCATTAAAACAAACTAACATAGATCTCTATTCCTGTGTGCTCTTCTTAATTCTGGAATCAGCCTGTGTACATCTGTTGGCACACATATCCATGCTCATTCCCTAAACTGATCATATCTATTGAAGTTATCCGATTCTTATAACTTTCTGTGTTACACTGCATTGCTTGTCTGTCTCCTAATTTCAATTTTGCTAAAATTGCTCTTATTTGCCTGATTATCAGTTTACAAGGAAAGGCCTTTATTGATTTATCACTACATGTATTTTCTCTGTCAAAATTTTCAATCAACAAATTTAATTTCTCATTTGCTTTTGATTTGATATCTCGGATAAAATATCTGCAAGACCTTAAATAATGTTGTTTATTGCACCAAAAACAAATAACTTTAGGAGTTATATTCTGCCTTTTATTATCAACTCTACAGTTTTTAGTTGAATAAATTGGGAGGGGCTCAGCTGTCTGTATCACTCTTTTACACTCTGTCCTAGAAGAAGGAGGAGGAGGGGGGTGAGGGGTGTAAAATCTGCACTTCTTTCTCTGCCTAATTCCACAAGTCATTTTAACCCCTTCATTATTGGTTTCCCTCCTTAAGTTATCCAAGAACATAGCAACTTCATTCAAAGTCCTTTTTTCTCTAGCAATTACAATTGCAGTTGGATTTAGATCTTTTCACAAATTCATTAATTAACTGATTCTCAGGAAAATTAGCAACAAGTCTATATGCACTTTCAAATTTTACAAGAAAACTAAATATATCCTCCCCCTTGTGTGGTTTTAGTTTTTCCAACATTTCTGCAAAATCATTCTGTGAGGATCCATTTTCAGTATCTGTTGGTTCTGGGATTAGATTCTGTGCCTTTATTTTTCTTGTATTAACACACACTAGTTTAACTTCATTTCTACGCTGGCAAATAAAATAATTTCTTAGTTCAACTCTATCCTCTAGTTCACAGACTTTTTCTGACAATGTTCTCTCTGTTACATTGTTACACTGTTCATTTAAATCTGATTTGTCTTCTGTTAACCCATTCAAATCTACTTCTTTTTCTGCTGATTCTAAATTGTCTTGACCTGCATTTCGTTTACAAATCAATGCATTGTAAGTACAGACTAGTTTCATAACATTTCTGATCTTTTGTTTTTTTCTTATTAACAAACAATTTCTTGTCAATTTCACTATTGGCAATTTCACATTGCGTATATAAAGATTGCCACAATACAGCATCTGAATAGCTGCTATTACATGCAAACTGCAATTTACTTTTCTCTGCAATATCATTTATGAATTCCATGTTACTCACCAGATCAGTTATTTCTGTCTATTTCGTTGCTTCATCCACACAGCTGCGCAGTTCTTTGCTTGGATGATTGCCAATCTCTGCCACGTGCTTGCTTCTAGAATTCACGTTGCATCTTGTGCTTTTTGTCTCAGTTGTAGAAAATAGTCTTGTACAGTCTTTGTGATTTGAAAACTTTCTTTTTCTTACAAACACAGTTCTTCTATGATAGTCAGTCTAGATTCCTTTTTTTCTCTTCAAGTTTGTTTTCCCAGTTCCAAAATAGCTTTGTAACTCGATTCTTCTCTCTCCGCCCTTGAAGTGGGAACAAAACTTGAATAGAAGACTGGCTGGCTGGCCAATTTAAAATGTAATTTGGAAATGGTGATAATGTAGAATCTTCTTAATTTCTTCTTGTCTTCAGTTGATTGATATATATATATATATATACGTCTTTTATATATATAGTCTTGGGCCAAATGCTCGCCACAATAATATATGTCTATATTATTGAAAAGTAGTAATACGCAATCTGACTTACGGTTTCTTCTGGTTTATTCTTTGTTACGGATACATAATAAAACATAATAAATGATGTTACAGGATAATGGACATTGAACAGCAGATGGTAATTGCTGTACTTCTGATGGGAGAGTTACATCGTTGTACAGAGCCAAGAGCCAAGCCAAGAGAGAGAGACCTTGTGTCCCTCTGTTACTATATAGAAGTGTTCATACTAACGTCAGCATTTAACTCTAGCCATATAAGGACAAGACCCCCACATCCACATTCCAGAGCTCTCGGACAAAGAAAGCCTTGTGACTTTACCATCTGTTACTTATGTCAATCCACACATCCATATATATAATCAATAGAAACATAAAATATGCAATATTCTACAATATGTGTAGGGTGACACACACAGAGGAGGTGTTATTTGCCTCCCAAATTTCCTGCCACTATATACCCTCCAGTTCCTCTCATATTTAACCTTTCCCATTGGTCTGTATATGTAAGTTTACCCCATTCCCTGGTTTCTGAGCAGAGGTTGGCATAGTTGGCATGGTTTCCTGTAGGCAAATGCGTTCGAAGAATGTCATTGTTTTATGTGCCGCTGCATGGATGTGTGGTAGTTTAGCCAAATCTTTAATTTGCAGACACCTAAAAAAGTCAGAAGGTGTAAGGTGTCCCCTTTGTCTCAGGGTGTCAAATGAAATGACCTCTGTGCCCTGAAATAGGTGGCAAATGTGCTGTAGGCCTGCTCGCTCTAGGTTTCTAAAATCCCTGGCTAACATTCCTGGGTAGACGCTGATTTTCATTGAGAATCACTGGATCATTGGCATTTGTGGGCAGTCTGGCTGAAATACAGGAAGCAGGAAGAAAGAAAAAGAGGGAATGACATGCAATCAGAGGAGGGGCAGAAAAGTTGATAAAAATAAAGATTAAAACAGCTACTTCTAAAGCTAATTTTTAAACTATTTAGTAAAAAAAACATTTAATGACAGTAGTTTTACTGTTGGAGGGGAAAAGGATATGCTTTTCATTACCTATACAGTTCACTTAAGCTGCTGATCACAATGTTTACTCCATATCATTAAGCACCTATTTTTTTCTCACATTTTGCTTTTCATGTAAATACTGATTAATTTTTAGTTTTTTTACTGACCCGCTTGTTTTCCCTTTGTTGGTTATTTTTTTCATCTTGATCTGTTAATCAAATGGTGGGAAAATGTTCCCATTAGTGTAATGCAGTATATAAATATATATATATATATATATATATTTTAAGGCCTTGGCCTGTAGTTGTGGGAGGGGCTTGAATTCCCTTTGAAAGGACTGCCAATCCTCTCCCATCTTACCGTTGATGGTCTGGCGAGTCACGTGACTACTTCCGGTTGCCATTTTGCTGTCTCCTGTAGTTCCTCGTGTCCTGATTTATAGTTCCGGTGTCAGATTATATTCCGCTATCTGAACCACTGGCTAAACATTACAGTACCGCTACCCCTCAGGCCGGCTCAGAACTGCTCGTTTTACTGTAAGTCAGACCCACACCATCGCCTCACGGTCGACCTAGGGTAGCGTCATCAAGGTGTGTGTCTCTCTTTTTTTGCTATCTCTCTTTCCCTTACCTTTTTGTTTCAAATTATGTGTTCGGCATTTTTATACACACTTACATACGCTTGTAATGTAGCCATACTGTAACATATTCCATTTCTGTCTACCGTACTGTCTGAACCCCATTCCTCGGTTCTGCTCTTTTTCCATTTAAAGACACTTAGTTTATTTGTATGCATTCAAATGAATCATGTGATTTATGTCGCTAGAAACAGATGAACAGCTGTTCATACTCATGCTGCGCGCACAGTCCTTACAGATTGCCTGTCTTCAGCATTCGTCTGTTACTTCGAGAACAAAACCGTGAGTTTACAAATCTATAATCTGCCCCCTTTTCCCACCTCCACAACACTCAGGGTTTGTACCGAGGGAAGCCGGAACACAATTGGACTCATGTATCCGTCAGATGAGACCACCCATGGTCTCCTCGCTGGCACACCAAACGGAACGTTCATTTCATGTGTTTCTCAAACACCATGTAAATATATTTTGATAATTGTATGTGAAACAGTTTCAATCAGTATAATAATAATTAATCCTGTCTAAAAGCCCTAATTTCTTTGTGATTATCAGCCATTACTAGGCATGAGCATTTCTCAGCAATAGAGAGATAACATTTATTTGGATGTACCTGCTGTCACTTGGGGCGAGGTGACACATACAGTTCCATATTGGCTCCCAAGAACACAGGGAGAGTATTGTACTGTCAAATTAGATGTACACATTTGAGCCTTTCTTGGCCCAGCACTACCATCTCCCTCTTCACCTCCTCGTGGTTTCATTTTCCAGTAGCTCTATGCTTTATCAACAAAGTATATCTGTAACACATAGAGCATACCCTATACTTTTAGGGTATACATTTAGGTGTCTTATTCCATAGATACATTTTATTTCATTTAATGGTCTGCTTAAGGATGTTCCAAGTCCTGGTCGTAATGTTGTTATTTTAGGTAAACACTTGGTTAAGTACTGGGGCCAGCACTGATGTACTCATTGAAGTTTTACTTTTATAGTGGGCATACACATCTGGCATTCCTTAGGTGCCATGGTCAAACAAGATGGTTGCCTTACAAGTACTACAATTCCATCATCTGCCTCTGTCATATTTCACTGCTCATCTATAGTTGCTGGTAGATTTATTTTTATTTGTTTGGGCCCATGATCTGGCCCACTCACATAAATATATACGCACAGATACTCATCACATCTTAATCTATAGGTTGCAGCACTTATCTACTGCCACACTCTCGTTCCTATATTTCTGCATAAAAACTCAAACTTAATCAGGTACGATTTCACAACCCCGTGCCTTTTCTATTTTTAGAGTGGTACTGGCTTTTGAGATTTAGGTTGTTCAAATAGGTTTCTGTTTCAGGTCTCAATCCATAAGCTAGTGATCCCGCGTGGCCTACACCCACCCTCATACTCGGAGGTATATGTCCCTTGGCCCAAATCATAGTTAGCCACCATTCATTGTCAGATAGAGAGGGCCTCCAATGTCACTCCCATTCTATCTTATGCTTTAGTTACCACCGAGAGGCCAACACCCTGCCACAACATCTCGGTGGCCTCAAAGTCCCCTCAGGCCAACACATAGTTAGAGCCTCTCACGCTGCATGGCAACTATTAGGGACTCACCTGTCACGTAAAGATAGCATAATTCTTCGCTGCTTGGCATCTAGCTAGCCTGCTGGTCACTTTGTCTCACTAATAGTAATTAAGTTACATGTATATATTTTCAGTTATGTCTCAAGTTCCTGATGTTCCTGAGGAGCTGTCCCTTCCCAGCAACCCCACTAGGTCCGCTACCCCTGGCCAAGGAGCTGATGTGCTGGGGCACAAATACGGTGATACTGCTTTTTATGCCTACCACCAGGGGCGTACCTAGAGCATTTGGCACCCGGGGCGGATCCTGTGCTTGGCACCCCCCCCCCCACCCCCCTCCCCAAAAAACAAACAAAAAAAAAACCTGTAAAAAATGTTAAAGGTTTTATTTCTTTTATTTTTACAATTTGTAAACTTTGCAAAACCGTTGTCAGCCCCTCCTACAAAACCCTTGTCCTGCTCTGCCCCTCCTACAAAACCTCTGTCCTGCCCCTTCTACAAATCCTGTACTGCCCCATCTACAAAACCCCCGCAACCCCCTTCCACAAATCCCTGCTTATCCCCCCTTATAAAGACTCCTGTCCCAATACAAAACCCCCACCCCTTCTACAAAATCCCTGCAGCCCCACACACACATTTACAGGCAGACAGTCACACACTCAGTTACAGACAGACAGTCACACACTCAGTTACAGACAGACAGTCACACACGCAGTTACAGGCAGACAGTCACACATACACATTTCCTCCGTGCGGCCAGTTTATCAGCTGTTTGCTTGAGTGAGCTGTACGGCACCCTAACTACCATGGGACACTGTGCGGCCACAGCTCACACAGCCCCCTCCAGCCAGGGCCGGTACAAGGATTTTTGCCGCCCAAGGCAAAAGTAAAGTTTGCCGCCCCCCATGTGACATCACAATGCCCCAGCCATATGATTTGCCATGTTAACTAACGCCAGTGCTGCAGTGCCGCCGTGTTTACATTAAAAGGCCTGCAGGGACAGGCTATAGACACCAGAACCACTACATTAAGCTGAAGTGGTTCTGGGGACTATAGTGTTTCTTTAATGTGAGGTAAATTAGAGCTTAGTGCCACGAATAATATACTAGATTGCCTACTTACAACCAGATGAGGATGATGATGGGCTCTAGCTGCCGTCTGGCTCCACTGGTCTGGTGTAGAACAGGCTCTCTGGAGGCGGTTTGTAACTGTGGTCACAAAAATCAATGTTCTGGGAGAACGGGAAGCAGCTCCATTTTTTGGGGTCCTTTACACAGCTCAAGGTCTGGGTCCCAGGGTCCACCTTCATGTTCCACCAATGAGTTTGTTCACAGGGGGTGGAGTGTGTAAGGGATGTCCTGATATGTGTAGGGAATGCATTGTAATTTGTGAACGTATGTATAGGACTGCAAAGGTGTGTTTCTGTGTATGTATGGGATGCATTGAATGTGTGTAAGGGGTGCATTGAGTGTGTGTAATGAATGCATTGTGTGTTTCTGTATGTGTAAGGGATGCATTGTGTGTAACGGTTGCATTGCTTGTGTATGTGTGTCTGTGTGTGTAATGCATTGTGTGTTTTTCTGTGTGCAAAGGGTGCATTGTGTGTATGTGATGAATGTCAATCTCTCCTCCCGCTCCAATTTCCTTCTCCTCCTCCCAATTTCTCTTTCTCACCCCCCTCCTTTCTTTCTCACCCACCCCCTTATTTCTCTTTCTCACCCCCCCTTATTTCTCTCTCACCCCCCTTATTTCTTTCTCACCCCCCCTTATTTCTCTCTCACCCCCCCTTATTTCTCTTTCTCACCCCCCTTATTTCTTTCTGTTTCTCTCTCTCCACCCCCCCCTTATTTCTCTTTCTCACCCCCCCCATATTTCTCTCTCTCACTGTATTTCTCTTTCTCACCCCCCCTTATTTCTCTTTCTCACTTATATTTCTCTTTCTCACCCCCTTATTTTCTCTTTCTCACCCCTTGTTCTCTTTCTCACCCCCTTATTTCTATACTTTACATACGACATCTTTACTTAATTTCTCTTTCTCCACACCACCTTATTTCTCTTTCTCACACCCCCTTATCTCTCTTTCTCACCCCTTATTTCTTTTTTTTTCTCACCCTCTCTCATCCCCTTATTTCCTCTTTCCTGCCCCTCTCACCCCCCTTATTTCTCTTTCTCACCCCCATTTCTCTCTCTCACTTGCTTATTTCTCTCTCTCTACTTTTAGCTAACAAACCCCCCTCCCCTTCTTTCTCCCCCTCCCCCCTACCTCCCTGTAGCGTGGCCGAGCCCTGTATAGTCCGCGGGTACAGGGAGCTTTTGTTTCCTGTACCCGGCTGGACTAACAGGAAGTGCACACTGAGTGTGCACTTCCTTTTAGTCCGGCCGGGTACAGGAGACAGCTGCTCTCTGTACCCGGGGACCATGCTGCAGTGAGGGAGCTGACAGGAGTGTCAGCCCCTCTCCTCAGGCTGCACCCGGGCGGTGCGGTCCGCCCTCATGGACGCACCGCCCGGGCAATTCTGCAGCCGCCCGAGGCTCTTTACAGAGCGCTCGGGCGGCTGCAGCATGGGGGGGGCGGCGGGGCTGGCCATGGCACCCCCCATCCTGGTGGCACCCGGGGCGGACCGCCCCCCCCGCCCCCCCCTTAGTACGCCACTGCCTACCACCGTTCTTTCGCTGCAAAAATGGCTGCAGCTCTGACTCAGTTCAATAACAGCATGAATTGGAGTAAGCTGGACAATGAGTTATTCTGCAGATATTTTGCAGGCCTCAGGACTCCGGGTTGTGCAGTTTGTGCATCTACGGCACACAGTACAAACTTTTGCCCTTATACGGCAGAAGTTGAGCAGGGCCACTCTGTCCCAAATTCGGCAAGACGTACCAGAATCCTGAAGGATAAGTGGAGTAGGAAATTGTCTTCCTGGGCAAATCACAAATTTGCAACAATTTTAATGCGGGCACTTGTGGTTTTAGTAGGTTGTTACACGTTTGTTCTCATTGTTTCTGGGCTCTGCAAAATCCATGTGCCCATAATAAAGTTTCTTCTAAACCTTACCACACTTGCATCAACGTCACGTTATTGGCTGCACTGTTACAACACCATCCCTCACATCATTTAGTTAAATTTATCATCGAAGGGCTGTCTGAGATGTTTCCACATGGGGTTAGTACACTTGCCAACTGGGACACTGGAATGAAACAATTGGCAAACCGCCTTAACAGACACAGAGTTAGTGTGCACACTCATAAGGACTGAAGTAAGTCAAGGGTTTTGTTGGGGCCTTTTGGTTCCTCCATATCTTGGAGAACCAATCCCATAGGGGTTATCACGGAGGAAACTTCACTTCAACCCAGGCTAATCATAGACTTAAAAGCACCACATTTCTCCACTATTCCCAGCCTTAATTCCCTCATACCCTCTGATGAATTTTCCTTACAATATGCCACTATCGACAATGCCATTTGTGCCATTTTGCGGCTGGTACAGGGGCATGGCTCAGTTAAACGGACATTGTCAATGCTTTCAAACTACTTCACATTCACCCTTCGCTATGGCATCTGCACGGCATTAAGTGGCAAGGACATTATTATTTTTCTCATGACTCTCTTTTGGCTCAAAGAGCAGCCCCAAATCTTTCATCCTTTTGCTGAAACTTTGTGTTGGTTATTGCTCAATATGTGCACATGTCCATCCGTTATTCACTACCAAACAACGCACTCCCCCTTAACAGCCATACACACATGTTGGCTCTTTTTGAGTACCTGACTATCCCAGTCTCCCCTCACAAGACCTTAGGTCCTGATACCAGCATGCAATTTCTGGGGATCCAATTGAACTCAATCCACATGCAAGCTAGCCTTCCCCAGGATAAGATTGAGTGCACCCTATCAAGCATTGAACACTACTTTGCAACTGCAAAGAACTTCAATCGCTGCTGGGGTTGCTCAATTTTGCCATGAGAATCATCCCGCAGGGTAGATCCTTCATTTCATGTTTACTCTCTTTATTCCCACAATTCACCACAGACGCATCATGTATCACGTTAGACACTCATGCAACCTCTGATTTACTCACGTGGCGCTTTTTCCTCACATCTCAGAATGGGCGAGCCATGTTTATTCCACCCCCTCTCTGACATTTTACCCACCCTTTGGACAGATGCTGTGGCAAACTCTGGTTTTGCAGCCATCTGGGGAGATCAATGGCTTTGGGGGTCATGGCCTACAGACGTTAAGTCCCTGCCCAGCCTCTCCGCTACTTCGGCACAGCCTCTCCGCTACTTCGGCCTTGTTTGAATTGTATCCGATCATGGCAGTTGCCGTTGCCTGGGGACCAAAGTGGACCGGTCACTCGGTCATATGTTATTCAGATAACTTAGCCACTTGCCACATTGTGAATAAAAGCCGATCTTCATCTTTGGTCATCATGAGACTGTTGAGGAAACTCACATGGGTAGCGGACACTTGCCAATTTTTTATCACATGTATTCACGTCACAGGTTTCACAAACATCTCAGCTGACCATTTGTCTCGGTTTTGTTTTCAGGCTTTCTTCCAGACACTGCCCACCGCTTCCAGACTGGCTGCCCCGCCATTCCAAGACATGCTCAACGATTAAATGTCTTGTTAAACCATGCACGTCACGTTTCTCACCTTGCACTTTCTGCCAACACTAGAAAATCATACGATAGGGCTTTTCACATTTTCACTAAGTTTATAGCGGAGTTTCAAGTTCTTAACATGTTTGCTTTGGAATCTATTTTGGGGTTCACTTCTTTTTGCCACCTTAACTTAAAATTATCATTTAACACAATTAAACTGTACCGTACGGGCATCTGACATCACATGCTTCTACGACACCCCAACAATATAGGATTCCTTTCATCATTACAGATAAAGACCTTACTGAAATGAATTAAAAAGATTAATACACACGTACCATCTCAAAGGCTACCCATCCACAACGACATTTTTCATTCACTATCCGAGTTATTAGATTCAGCTCCTTTCGAACACATGACCAATATGGTAATCAAAACTGCCATATACCTAGCATTCAATGGGTTCTTACATCCCAATGAATTTACCGCTAGAAATATAACTGTCACTGAATACCTGAAAACGACTGATATCCAGAAACCTTAGATCATTATGTTTTTTTTTGTTTTTAAATCCAAGCTATTGTGACACCAGTGAGTGTTTAGTACTATTGTTATCAGTTTAATCACTGTTACGCCCCCTATCCGTTGATGTGGAGCAAGACGCAGCAGCAGAAGAGGACTAAGCCGAGGAGGTTATGGAAGAGGATGGAGTAGGAGGAGTAGAGGTGGCAAGCGATACTGTAGGTACACGCTGTAGGGCTGACACACCCGCTTTGAGACAACTAACTGCTATTCAATCTATAACTGATGTTTTGTTTCACAGGCAGAAAGTGCCCTAAAAGATGGCGGCTTGAACCCAAGTTGGTGGCGGATCAGTCACGCAAGTCAACAGGCATTCAGAGCTAAAATACAGCGGCGTGTGGACCATTTTTAGCCCAAGGCAGCTCATCTCATCAGGCCTTTTTTAATCTAATGTATCGCCCAGTGTCAGTCCCTTCGGGATCCATCCCTCATTCATCTTAATAAAGGTGAGGTAATCTAGACTTTTGACCTGGCGACTTCTCTTCTCGGTAACCAGTATTACCTCCTGCTGCACTGAAGGTCCTTTCTGACAGGACACTTGGCAGGCGGGGCGAATGAAGTTCTATCGCAAGTGGGATAGCTCAGGCCACAGGTCAAGCCTGCACCCAGTAGTCAAGGGGTTCATCGCTCCTCAGAGTGTCGATATCTGCAGTTAAGGCGAGGTAGTCTGCTACCTGTCGGTCGAGTCGCTCTCTGAGGGTGGATCCCGAGGGGCTGTGGCGATGCGTAGGACTTAAAAAGGTCCATGTCCTCCATCAACAACACGTCTCTAAAGCGTCCTGTCCTTGCCGGCGTGGTCATGGGAGGAGGAGGATGACTTCCACCTCTCCCCTGTTAGATTCCCGTTGTGCTGTGACATCACCCTTATACGCTGTGTAAAGCATACTTTTCAATTTATTTAGCAAATGCTGCATCCTTTCATACTTGTTGTAATTCGGTAACATTTCCACCACTTTCTGCTTATACCGGGGGTCTAGTAGCGTGGACACCCAGTACAGGTCGTTCTCCTTCAGCCTTTTTATACAAGGGTCCCTCAACAGGCAGCCTTACAGCAAATACTTTTGTTACACCCCATTTGCACTGCGTTGGATGCCGAAGCAGCCTATTTCCCGTTCCTCCCTCCTCACTGATGTCAATGAAGGTATTTCTTCCAGCCACGCATACAAATACCCATGTGCAAATTGTGATAGGTGACAACGAGCACCCTGGGATGCCTGTTGTGGGTCTTGCTCCTCCTCTCTCCCTCCTCAAAGCCACATTCCTCCTCTCTACCTCTTTCCTACAATCTCTTTCCAGCTGCTGCGAGGTCCAGCAAGTTTATGCTGATAGCGTTGTTTCTTGGAGTGCATGGTGACCACAACTCTTCCTCTTCACGCTCATCTATGGCCTGATCCAGCACTCTTCGCAGGGCATGCTCCAGGAAGAAAACAAATGGTATGATGTCGCTGATGGTGCCTTCGGTGCGACTGACTAAATTTGTCACCTCCTCAAAGGGACGCATGAGCCTACAGGCATTGCGCATGAGCGTCCAGTAACGTGGCAAAAAAATTCCCAGCTCCCCAGAGGCTGTCCTAGCACCCCGGTCATACAAATATTCATTAACGGCTTTCTCTTGTTGGAGCAGGCGGTCGAACATTAGGAGTGTTGAATTCCAACGTGTCGGCTGTCGCAAATCAAGCGCCTCACTGGCATGTTTTTTCGCCGCTGGATATCTGAAAAGTGCGCCATGGCCGTGTAGGAACGCCTGAAATGGCCACACACCTTCCTGGCCTGCTTCAGGACATCCTGTAAGCCTATGTACTTATGCACAAAGCGTTGTACGATCAGATTACACACATGTGCCATGCACGGCACATGTGACAACTTGCCCAACTTCAATGCTGCTAACAAATTTGTTCCGTTGTCACAAACCACTTTGCCGATATCCAGTCGCTGCGGAGTCAGCCACTTTTCCACCTGTGCGTTCAGGGCGGACAGGAGTGCTTGTCCAGTGTGACTCTCTGCTTTCAGCAAAGTCAAACCCCGTCGTGATGCCTGGGATGTGGGTCAGTACCTCGTGAGCTGGGGTGCCGCTGATGTGGAGCAAGACGCAGTGTTGTACAGGACTCAAATGCAGGAGGTTATGGAAGAGATGAAAGTAGGAGTGAGTAGAGGAGGTGGCAGCAGGACTGCCTGCAAGTCGGTGGTGTCACCAACTCCTCTGCAGAGCCATGCATTCCATGCTTGGCAGCAGTCAGCAGGTTTACCCAATGCGCAGTGTAGGTGATATACCTGCCCTGACCATGCTTTGCAGACCAGGTATCAGTGGTCAAATGGACCTTGCCCCAACACTGTGTGCCAGAGATGCTATTACTTCCTTTTGCACAATTGAGTACAGGTTGGGGATTGCCTTTTGCGAAAAGTAATTTCGGCCGGGTACCTTCCACTGCGGTGTCCCAATAGCTACAAATTTTTTGAACGCCTCAGACTCCACCAGCTTGTATGGTAAAAGCTGGCGGGCTAATAGTTCGACAAGCCAGCAGTCAGACGCTGGGCAAGGGGGTGACTTTTCTGACATTGTCTTCTTACGGCCAAACATGTTCCGACAGACAATACGACTGTGGGAAGATGAGCGTGAACTGCTCAAGGCGGGAGGCGGAGTGGCGGATGGTTGAGAGGGACAAGGAGGACAGCAGTGGTTGACGTGGCTGAAGATGCTGGACCAGGAGGAGGCTGGCGGCTTAGAGTAGGCGAGCTGCTTGTACTCATGTGTTGATCCCATAGGCGTTTGTGATGTGAGATCATGTGCCTAAGCAAAGCAGTTGTACCTAGGTGGGTGTTGGACTTCCCACGACTCCGTTTCTTTTGGCACAGGTTGCAAATGGCATCGCTGTTGTCAGAGGCAGACACACAAAAAAAATTCCACACTGCTGAGCTCTGCAATGACGGCATTCTGGTGGTGGACACAGCATGCGTTGATTGGCGTGCTGTCGGGCTGACCCCGGGTGTCGATGCATGCTGTCTGACTGTGCCACTAGCTCCTTGCGACGACCTCCCCCTGCTTCCAACTCGTCTCCTCCTCCTCCCCGTCTCCCCATCTGAACTTTCACCCTGTTCTTCTTCTTGACGAGCGGGCACCCACGTGACATCCATGGACGCATCGTCATCATCAACCGCTTCACTTGTATCTGACAACTCAGCAAAGGAAGCAGCAGCGGGTGGGCCACCAT
>OW240913.1:143748730-143766896 GCA_933207985.1 Pelobates cultripes
AGAGCCTCAGGCGGCTGCAGCTTTGCGCGGGCGGTGCGTCCATGAGGGCGCACCGCACCGCCCGGGCGCAGCCTGAGGAGAGGGGCTGACAGGAGGGAAGCGCTCAGCGTTCAGCGCTCCCTCCTGTCAGCTTCCTTTGCTGTAGCGTGGCCGAGCCCAGTATAGACGGCGGGTACAGGGAGCAGCTGTCTCCTGTACCCGGCCGGACTAACAGGAAGTGCACACAGTGTGTGCACTTCCTGTTTAGTCCGGCCTGGTACAGGAAACAAAAGCTACCTGTACCCGCCGACTATACTGGGCTCGGCCACGCTACAGCAAAGGTAGGGGAGTGTGTACGGAGAAAGAGGAAGGGGTGAGGGGACAGAAAGAGAAAGGGGGGAGGGGGGAGAAAGAGGAGAGAGGGGGGACAAAGAGTGGTGCGTGGGGACAAAGGAAAAAGGAGGGGTGAGAAAGAGGGAGAAAGGGGTGAGAAAGAGGAGAAATGAGGGGGGTGAGAGAGAAAGGAGGGGGTGTATATTAATTATGGGGGGGTGTATTAATTATGGGGTGTATTAATTATGGGGGGTTTATTAATTATGGGGGTATATTAATTATGGGAGGTTGTATTAATAATGGGGTTGTATTAATAATGGGGGTGTATCAATTATGGGGGTGGTGTATATTATGGGGGTGGTGTATATTATGGGGGTGTATTAATTATGGGGGTGGATTAATTATTGGGGATGTATTAATTATGGGGGGGTGTATTAATTAGTGTGGATTAATTATGGGGGAGTGGATTAATTAAGGGGGTGGATTAATTAGTGTGGATTAATTAAGGGGTGAATTGTTCATGGGGTGTATTAATTATGGGGTGGGGGATTAATTATGGGGTGGATTAATTATGGGGGGGTGGATTAATTATGGGGGGTGGATTAATTAAGGGGGGAATTAATTATGGGTAGTGGATTAATTAAGTGGGGGTGGATTAATTTGGGGGTGGATTAATTAAGTGGGGTGTATTAATTAAGGGGGGATGGATTAATTATGGGGGGTGGATTAATTGGGGAGGATTAATTATGGGGGAGTGGATTAATTAAGGGGGATGGATTAATTAGTGTGGATTAATTAAGGGTGTGTGTATCAATTAAGGGGGGTGGATTAATTAAGGGTGTGTGGATGAATTAGTGTGGATTAATGGATGAATTAGTATGGATTAATTAAGGGGTATGGTTTAATTAAGGGGTATGGTTTAATTAAGCAGTGTGGATTAATTAAAGAAAACCTTTAACATTTTTTACAGTTTTTTTTTTTTTTTGGGTGGGGGGGGTGCCAAGCACAGGATCTGTCCCGGGTGCCAAATGCTCTAGGTACGCCCCTGCAACCTTATACACAGGATAGAATACAATTCAAAACCTGATGTGCCACTAAGATGTATGTATATGCAGGCCTGTCTCCCCAGAGTTGTAAATTCCATACAAAAATGAAAACTGGAGTGATCCGAGGACACAATAAAGTTCCCTAGGTTTGGAAGTAAATATATACATGAGGTTAAAAAAAATTATATCACTTGCAATGAAGCCAGTCTATAATGCTGTATGCAAATGCACAGGCAGAATAAACTATGTAGCCTCTTGTTACCAGCGTCTAGGATCTATCAGATTGCACACACAAGCTGTGTTAAAATATTGAAACAATATGCCTTGCTGTTGTTGTACAAAAAGATATAGATAGATGTAACAAGAGACAGTAACATAAACAGAATAGCCTTCACTAGACTGATTGTACATACGACTTCAAGGTCGCTATTTAGAGAAATTGAACGAGGGCATGCAGAAGTATGATATCCACCCGAACAGTCAGTAGATCCAACAGCTAAGTACAATAACCCATAGTGCACGGACTACCTCATAGGTCGCTACCTGAATATATATAGATAGTAATTAGACTGTACTCTAAATAGCCATATAAATAAGTCCCTTAGTAATATCCTTCATGCTAAGAATGCTCTAGATAACCCCCATCATAGAGAATAGTCCCTTGATGTATGCTATATCAGTCCTCTATACATAACCAAAGAGTGCCTAACTAAAAAGTGCCATGAAAATAAAACCAGTATGATAATAAATAAGTCCCAAATAAAAGCTGAATAATCCAACACGTTTCGTCCAAAATTAGGACTTCTTCAGGGATGTGAGATGTTGCTGTTTGTTCTTGTTTATAAAGACATCTGATTGTATGAGTGGGATCATGTGGTCAGATGTGTTCCACCATATGGCATTACAGAACAAGAAGAAGTACTTGCGTGAGGTATGAAGCAGCTTAGGTTTTTTTATTTGAAATATTTCAGTGCCATTAAATACAGCTTTTTGTGCTATAATTGTGCATTTTATTCCTAGTAACTCTAGTTGTCCTATAAATAGTGCTACCATTTTTTACACAATGTACATACTTGCTGTGTTTCATAAACTTTTGCAAAATAACTAAATAAATACATAATATATGAATGATTGATGGAAAAGGAAGTGTGTGGTCTAAAGAGAAGAAATAAAGGAAGAATATTCAGAAGCCAGTGTAACAAACCACTAGGGTCATGTTTAGTCCTGGAACTCAGGTGCAGTATCAGCTCTCCCTTACAAGCATGATCCACAGAGATCCCGAGGTTAATCACAGGATTCAGTTGGGTCGGTAACGGCACGGGGGCTTTATTAAAAATAACAGAAAAATCCAAGGCAAAGGTATCCAAAGTCAGACAGTCAGACAATTTAGAGGTCAGGGCAGGTGGCAATCAGCAAAATTCAGAAAGCAGGCAAGTCAGGAAACCAGCAAGGACAGGAAACATAGGCAAACAAATGCTAGTTCTGAGGAAGGCAACAAAACAACCAAGCACTAACTCAAAGGTGTGCTCTGCTTATAAAGGAGTGGCTCCATAACATAACCTGGTCTCATCTGTAGGAGGGGTTACATAAGGTCAATTTGACTGACTGTGGGACTCAGCCACATCTTGGATGCCTCATATTGTCCTGGCTCCGCCTTTCAGCTACACCTCCTGCAACCTCTGACCTGCAGACCAGTTTCCTCATGCAGCGGCTGCCATTTTGGAATTCTGGTACAATCATGGCGACTTTTTGGGCCGTGAAGGTTCAGAGGATGCAAACTGGGGTAAAGCATCCACAGGCATTATGACCTCCAGTGTGTCGCAGGCACCTTGTAACAGGTGAGTACTATTGGCGAATGTGACAGACAGAGAGAAAATTAAATAGGTAAGTGTTTAAATACCAGCTGAGAAATTAGCATAGAGTTAGTAAATTGCACTGAGAAGACAGCCATTCTTTTTTTTTTCACTGGCAATGTTATTCATGTGAAATTTAGTTTACAATAGATAATAAATTAGTCTTAAATTGTAGTTTTAGTTGCTAGAACTGTGTGTTTATTATTAAATGACATATGTTTCTTTCTGTTGAGTTTCTTTAAGACCAATGGAGAATTAATGTGAAGGATATGCTGAATCATCTTACTGATACAAAAGTTGTATTATTATTATTATTATGATATTTATATAGCGCCATCAAATTCCGCAGCGCTTTACACTATAGTGCCCTCTGGTCCCCCCTCCTCGTTGCCCTTACCCTATCACATAAAGGGTTTAAAAACCCAATTCCAGTGCTGATGCCCCTCAGTGCTAGGTCTGTATAACCAATATATGAAAATATCAAACTAAGTGTGAAGAAAATAGACTTTTGTTTAACATTTTCTTCTTTGTTCGTGCTTTTTCCTACAACTAGTGCATGTGTATTGAATATATTGGTTCGGTAGTTTGAAACTACCGAACACCGACCACCATCCTGGCTCATTAACTACAAAGGAACCGTCTATTAAGTGCTCCCTGGGCGGGCGCTGTTCGACTAGCTGAACGCCACGTGGAATAGAAAACGGCGGCCATCTTGTTCGCATGAGGAGTGTCAGCAGGACTTGGTCGTTGAGTGTCTGGAACTAAAATTAGACACTCAACCTCCTGAACCACCGCTGAAACTACCGAACGCATGCTTCCTTTAGTTACCGAACAGCCAGGAGAGCGCCATTCGGTAGTTCTGTGCAAACGGACAAGGGGAGCAATCGCTCCTATGAGCCAGGAGGATCCATTCGGGACTTTGTTTGTTTTTTTACCTTTTTCTGAATTGACCGACCGCACACTCTGAATTCGTGGAATTGTTTTGGGCAGGAGCCGCGTGTGTGGTCGGTAAAATGTGTCCTCCATACTTTTGAAGAACCCCTGAACCGATCTGGGTGAAATTTGCATATGTTTGTCCCCCAGATCGGAGCTATCAGTGGATATGTAATTTGGGGGATACCTTGTGTGGAAAGGGGTGTTCTAAGTTTTGGGGAAATTGTATGCTCTCTGCCTGGAGATAATTGATTTATTCCTTAACTTATCTCAATATCTCCCAGGCAGAGAGAAGGTGGGTATTACTGGAAAACTGTATGGTGATTGGTTATTGTCTTTGTTTGCTGTGGGAGGTCCTCTTGCAGGAGGATTTCTCATAAAAGCCAGTGTGTTTACACCCTTCATGAAGTCTAGGCTCATGTTTGGGGGATATTCTATTAGCTGGGAAGAATCATCTTGGCATTCATCTACTCTATTCCTCTACTCCCTGCTGCAGCTATAATCACTTATGCTCAGCTGTTAGGAAAAGGAACAGAAGACCGCAGCACCATAACCACTGCAGGTCTTAACACTAAGAAAGAACCAGGAATTTATAAAGACAGGTTGGATAAGGTACAGAGGGGGTTTTCATTTGTGTTTCCTAGAAATCATGAGTTTGACTAGAGAAATCAACAAGTTAATTTAGAACCATTGATGTTGACTATGCATTAGATGCCTGAAACAGATTGTCCACTGGACCGAGGAAATAAAGTCCAGTCATGGATTTCACAGCTTAACAAAGGCAGAGCGACTATTATTTAGGGCAGCATCTAGCTCCTCTATTATGCCTATTTTCTCCACTCATATTAAGAAAGAATGTGGAATAGTTTGCCTCCACAATGTAAGTATCAACACTTTGTCAATGACTACTATAATAGATACCATGTTTCTCCAAAAAAAAGACTTCCCCCTAAAATAAGCCCTAGCTTATATTTAGGTAATTCCTGTAATATAAGCCCCACCCCGAAAATAAGCCCTAGTTAGATCAGCGCTAGTTAGCTAATCTATGTTCGGGGAATTTTCTACTATGGCTTCCATTCGCGAGTAAACTAACCTGTTTTCGGGGAAGTTTCCCCAACAAAGGTTCCGTGCACTAGTGAACTGGTCTATGTTCGGGGGAATTCCTGCTTTCTAGCACATGCTTGCTACCGTTTTTCCCCTAGATAAGACATCCCAGAAAATAAGTCATTTTGCCTTTTTCGGGGGGGAAAATTAATAAAAGACCCGGTCTTATTGTCGGGGAAACACAATTCAACATCTTTTGGGGTTGTGAAAAACATAGAGAAAGAAAATAAAACTAAATTACTTTTTCTTAGGACAATTTTGAAGGTGATCGTGCTTATATATGATAAAACCTAATCCCAGAAGTTGTGGATTAGAGGGCAATCCCACCAAATATGTTTGTTGGTATCTTTTGAATTGATATGGAATGTTTAGGTTTGAGTTATATAAGTGGTAAGTTGTACAGTATTACCTAGCCATAAATTTTCACTGGAATTCTACTATATATAAGGTCTTAAAGGAGCTGTGCACAAGTTGTAATAGTCCAAGATATTGAATGGAGGAGGTGAAGCAGGTGTCTGCAATGGTACAAAGTATAGTGTAAGACATGGTGAGGCCCTTAATGTCCCAGTTTTCTATAAACAATATATTGTGTCCTTGGCGTAAACAAACCGTGCTAGTGATGCACACACAGCCCAATGTGAAAGAGATTATTAAATTACCTGTTATTAGTAAAAAGTATACATCTAAATAGAAATAGTCCTAATGTAATAGCAATACACAGGGAGATATTGAAATAGAAATAAGGGAGAGAAAGAAAATAACTTACAGTGTAGTATGTAATGTAAACAAATACATAACATTTGGCAAAACTGACACTCACAGGATAAAATGGCACAAATAAATTTTGTGCAGTAAAGATGCAGTTGTAAAGTCTCAGTAAGTTCTGTGAGTCCCACCTCTGTATGAAACATAGCCCAGGCAATTTCAAAGGCTTGTGGGAAGAAGAGATACCTTCACTTAAGCTGATCCAGGAGTCCTTGTATGCATTGTCAATGAGTAGAAGCTTGATGTGTTTCATCCATATAACAGACTTTCTCAAGAGCTTTGATTCCTGTGATTCTGTGATTCTTCTTGTTTATATACCTTGTGACTTGACCTTTTCGGGATTTCCGCATTTGCGAACTCCTACGTATGACGTCACTGCGTATATTCATACATATATTTATTTTTAGGTTATGAAAGTTTGAGTAGGTGGCAAACTCATGCATCAGGTTGGGAAGAGAGGGCACTGGGTCAGTAATGGTGAAGTCATCCACATAACCAGAGATAAATTATCTAGAGCCAACTTACGCTTCCTGAATCTTGGTATCCATACAAATCAGAGTAAGAAATTGCTTTCATTATTAATTGTTACTGGGGAACAGACATGTCGCTGAATGGGAGGTCTATAGCTGAATGGAAGGTTTATAGTGACAGAAACCAATTTAACCATTTGGGACAGAAGCTAAGTGTGCAAAGTGTTGGAAAGACTAGGGACCAGTCCACTCTATCAAAAGCCTTCGAAGCATCTATGGCTAGTAGGAAAGTAGGTAAAGAGAAATAAGATCTGTAAGTAAGGTTAATTACTGTGTTTGTATTAATTTTAGTTTGGTGCTCAGGTACAAAACCAGCCTGCTGAGATAAGATTTGTCCTGAGAGTATGGCTTGCAATCTAGAAGAAGGGGGTTGGAAAAATATCCAAATTAATAAAAGAGATGGGGCAATAGTTATTGTATAGTGCATGGTCTTTCTCTGGCTTGGGAATAAGGATTCTGGTTGCCTCCAACAAAGTGGAGGGAAAATAAGTAGAGGCATTAATGAAGTTAAAAGTGTTCAACAAATGAGGAAGAAAGGTTTTGTAATAAACATTTGCAAAGCTGTCTGAGCCACTGGCTTTCCCCACTGGGAAATGCTTAATGGCAAGTTGAAGTTCATCTAATGTAAAGGGTTTGTCTTCCATGAAGTTATTAGTAAAGTTGAATGTAAAGAGTTTTCTAGGCAGTAACAAATTGATTCAACCAATGCAATGGAATAATGCAAGTTTTACAAGTCAGAATAGTAATTCTTAAAAACTTTAGCAATTTGCCCTGTGTTGTATCTAGCAGAGCCAGACAGTTTTTTTATGCATGATATATATGTCCTGTTTCCACAGTAACTAAAAACGTACTTTCCCTAGAACCGCTCCTACATTACAGTGGGTGGACAGGAATTCAAAGTATCAGGATATGCAGATGACATCCTGATCACCCTTACGAACCCCAAAGACTCCATGACTGCTTCGACTAGAGAACTGACAGAATATGGCACCCTATGAGGATACAAGGTAAACCTTACAAAATCCAACGCACTCCCTAGAGCCATGTCAGCAGCAGACATGGTGTACATACGTGATGAACATCATATACTCATAGAACTACGTTCCATAAAATATCTGGGAGTACAGCTCACCGCAGACCCAACACATTTATATCCTTCCAATTACGTACGCGTTTTCAAGACCCTTATAGATGACCTCGATAGGTGGCTGGAGAAGCCAGTGTCTTGGTTTGGGAGGGTCCATACGATAAAAATTAACATTATGCCCAGACTGCTGTTTCATTTTCAGACTTTACCTATACCAATCACTAAAACTGACTTAGCTCCCTTGCAAAAAAACGATAGGAGACTTTATTTGGCAAAATAAAAGACACAGAGTATCCCGAAATGTACTGTACAGACCCAAAGCTGAAGGCGGCCTAGGCCTGCCAAACCTATATTACTACTACTTCAAAACATTGAATGTACGGGTTTACAGAGGGCGCTACATTTATTCAAGGTAGACCAAATTGTGACATTCAAGACAATGAAAGAAAGGGCCTCATTAAAACCTGCCGATTTTTTCAGGTACCTACAAATCAGAGACTTCGCACAACAAAACCTAGCAAAAAAAGCAGCACACAACACACTAACAGGCCTCGAAAATATGTGCCTCAGGGAGAACCCCCCAAGGAGACTCATTATCGCATTGTACACTCACCTGAACATTAACTACATTGAATGGGCTGAACTACATTACACAACAAAGTGGGAATCCAGAGTGGAGGGAAATTTGGGATGCAAATAGGGCTACCTTAGTGTGCGTCACAAAGCAGGAACAAGCATACAAAACCATGCTCAGGTGGTACACTACCCTGGTAAAGTTGCACCATATCCGCAAGACCCCAGATGACCTATGTTGAAGGTGTTGTGAACACAGGGGGACATATAAACACATGTGGTGGGACTGCACTAAAGCGCAGTCCTTCTGGGAAGAGGTGGGAGGACTTTTGGAAAAGGTCTTCCAGAGATGGGTAAAAAGAAACCCGTGGGTGTTCCTACTGTCCAGGACAGTAGATGACTGACAAAGAAGGGAACAAAATCTATTGCACAAACTCACCCTAGCGGCCGGGCGAACCATGGCACAAGTATGGCCCACACCTGACACCCCCCGGTTGAACATGGTAATTCATAAAATAAAGACACACTTATCATGGCCCCAGTTAGAGGTACAATGAAATCATATGAAAAAGTATGGGAGATGTGGATGGCTGGGGTTTGGGGGGACTAGGTGAAGCGGGAGCTGGGAGGGAGAGACCTAAACACCTATACCCAGTAAAAAGAATCCTGTCCCTGGCCTTCCGGCTCAGCGGGCCACGAACCCAAGATAGACATGAAACTCCTGCTGGGCCAACCAATCAAGAAAAGGCAAGAACCTTACCGTAGAAGCCTAACCAAAGCAAGTTTAAAAACCGCTTCACCCCAAACTCTGACCATGTGAGGGACACTATCCTTTCCTCCCTTTCCCCTCTTCTTTTCTTTCTCTACCTCTGGTGAGAGTGTCATTAGACTACATATGTACGAGCAACTATACAGCTACGTAAGTGATTCAATTGCGAACAGTCTTGAAATGACACTCTATAATTGTTAATGTTACTGTATTGTAATATGTTATTGTTTATTGAATATTGGTGTCGTTGGGGCGCTAGACACTCATGAACGACAGTGTGGATGCCTACAGGCACCAATTACTTAAACAATGAGGGTCATATGACAAATACCAACCTGTACCTGTATTGTTGTCCAACAAATGCATATAATGTTTTTTTTCTGGTCATCACATGTAATGCAGCGACATATCAAAAATAAAGAAATTAAAAAAATTTACAAAAAAGATAGGTAAAGTACAAGTGGCTATCTGGGAATCGACAGCATCCAGAGACATATTGCAATACACTCAAAAAAACAGCACACTTTCTACAAATTGTCAATATTTAGACATCTATGTTTTCAGGCAAGTACAATGGTTTGCATTTGGCATTTCTCTCTCTCTCTCTATATATATATATTGACAAATGTGCAGAAAGAATTATGCACCACTTTTCTGCTGATTAAAATCAGTTGCAATATATGATAGCAAAGTACTATAGGAGAGAGACAGACACCATGGAAGAATAGTGGTGGGCCCTTGCTAGCCTAGCATTGTGTTGGAATTAGTCTTCTATAATCTCACATGGTTATTTACCAAAAAGAGAATTCAAAGGGAATTTAAAATCTAAGGCCAGAGTAGCTTAAAGGAACACTATAGTCACCTAAATTACTTTATCTAAATACAGCAGTTTTAGTGTATAGGTCATTCCCCTGCAACTTCACTGCTCAATTCACTGTCATTTAGGAGTTAAATCACTTTGTTTCTGTTTATACAGCCCTAGCCACACCTCCCCTGGCTATGATTGACAGAGCCTGCATGAAAAAAAAAACTGGTTTCACTTTCAAACAGATGTAATTTACCTTAAATAATTGTATCTCAATCTCTAAATAGAACTGTAATCACATACAGGAGGCTCTTGCAGGGTCTAGCAAGCTATTAACCCGGCTCTGGAAGGGGGTAAAAACTTACCTTTTTCCAGCGCTGGGCGGGGAGCTCTCTTCCTCCTCTCCACCTCTGATCCGCCCCGTCGGCTGAATGCGCACGCGCGGCAAGAGCTGCACGCGCATTCAGCCGGTCGCATAGGAAAGCATTATCAATGCTTTCCTATGGACGCTCTCATGCTCTCACTGTGAAAATCACAGTGAGAAGCACACAAGCGCCTCTAGCGGCTGTCAATGAGACAGCCGGTAGAGGCTTTGGGGGAAGGCTTAACCCATTGATAAACATAGCAGTTTCTCTGAAACTGCTATGTTTATAAAACAATGGGTTAACCCTAGCTGGACCTGGCACCAGACCACTTTATTAAGCTGAAGTGGTCTGGGTGCCTAGAGTGGTCCTTTAAGCTAAAGTTGTTCAGGTGACTATAGTGTCCCTTTAACTAAGAGTTTAGCTGACTGAATGTTTACAGTTTGGCTGTTTGACAGGGTTTTTACTAAAGTGAGAATTCAAAGTGAATTCAAAGTAAATAACCCTGCCAATGGTCTCTATGGTTGTACTGGCCCCTTGGGATATTTCCCTGGAGACTGCGATATCTGAGGTCTCTGCCAGATCATAGTGAGTATGATGTAGAAGTGTAAGCCAGACGTTTCTGTTTGAGATGAGACCTTGGAATCATAAGAAGCAGAGTTGACAACTAAGGGATCAGAAGATTTATTTGAGTGCTCACTCACACTAAGTAGATTATACTGATGTAGGTTTCAGTGATATCTGATGTCACACATAGTGACTCCATCTGCTGAACCCATATATCATTTGATTAGTGTGTATGGGACCATTTAGAGATTCATTTGCAAATACGTCCATTAGTTTGTACATGCCCCAAGGCCAAACATTTCTGGGCCTCCCCTGAACAAATATCTTTATTATTGTACCACACTTGCCATAACAATTAAACCACAGGAGAGATACAAGTAGAGGACTGTCTCTATAAAAATGCAAATGAATAATAAATATGTGATCATTATTTATAGATATGTCAAAGGTTACCAAGTAAAGCAATTGTATCTATTTGAAATCAACTAAGTGAAAATCCTGTTTTCTGTTGTGTGAATATATGTATGTTTTGAATGATGCTGTATGGACCACCAAACAATTGATGATTTAAGCACAACATCATATTTGATTTCTTTTGTATTACTTTTATTTCACAATATATCACATGATGAACATGTTGTTAAACATATAAGCAGCAGAAATTAGCATTTTATGATTAACCTCATGTATTAGTTAATGATGATGCATGTTATGTATTATTTAACATTTTTAACATAGTGAATAATCTTTCAAACATTCTAAACATAATCAAGCTGTATTTTATATTTCATGTACATATACTATCCACCACTGTTATATATCATATATAAAAATAACATTATATTATATTAATAATAGATTTTATATGTTAACGTGCTATGACATTTTTATAGGCTGTTGGAACAAATCTTTGGTACAAACTACATACGTCTGTTACATAACTTAAAGAGTTTATCAACAAAGGTCAAACATATAGGAATTGGAAAATGAATTAAGCACTGTGATTATCTGCAACAACATAGAATTATAGCAGCAAAACTTTTGCTGCAATTGATTATTTTTTGTCACAGATGTGACACTTACTCAACTCTTTTTATCTTAAAGGGACACTTCAGTCACCAGAACAACTACAGCTTAATGTAATTGTTCTGGTGAGTATTGTCAGTCCCTGCAAGCTTTTTGCAGTAAACACTGTCTTTTCAGAGGTAAAGCAGTGTTTACATTACAGCCTAGGGACTCCTCCAGTGGCCACTGCTCAGATGGTGTCTCCACCCTCTACATTGAAACACTGAACTTTCCTCATCAATGAATCAATGCACCTCTATGAAGAGATACTGACTGCCCAGGGTGGCATTTGTCTTCTGCCCCCTGCCCCACCTCCTTGGCAATCTCAGCCAATCCAATGCTTAACTATGGAAAGCATTGTGAATTGCTCAGATCATCACTTCCGATGATGTCAGCCAAGGAGCAGGGCCGTCTTTAACGCAGGGCAAACAGGGCAGCTGTCCCAGCTGGGGGGCCTGAGGTAACTGCCCTGTTTTCCCTCTGCCCGCAAACTATGGGGGCCCATCGGGTGGCCCATGCACGTAGGGCCACCCGGTGGGCCTGTGTCAGCAGGGGCCTGGTTGGGCGCTGTGGCGCTTTAACAGTGCGACCAGGCCTTTGCTTTTCGGCAGCACTGGGAGGAAGTGACAGCCGTGCATCACCTCCTCCCACAGAAATAAGAGCCGCGCGGGAGGAAGGAGGACCAGCTGTTCCGGAGGGGGCCAGCCCACTGGACCCCAGGGAAGCCACCCTCCAGGAAAAGTTAAGAAACTGGAGGGTGGTTATCAAATTTTGCATGAGTGTGTCAGTATGTGTGTCAGTGTATCTGTATGTCTGTGTGTGTGTGAGAGTCTGTCAGTGTCTGTGTGGTTCAGTATGTATGTATGTATGTGTATGTGTGTTTCAGTATGACTGTGAGTGTCAAAATGTCTGTATGTGTGTTTGTCTGTCAGTGTCTGTGTGTATGTGTGTTTCAGTATGTATGTCTGTCTGTGTGTATGTGTGCCAGTATGTCTGTCAGTGTGCCAGAAAATCTGTGTGTGTTTGTCAGTGTCTGTGTGGTTCAGTATGTATTTGTGTATGTGTGTTTCAGTATGGCTGTCTGTGCGTGTCAAAATGTCTGTACGTGTGTATGTCTGTCAGTGTCTGTGTGTATGTGTGTTTCAGTATGTCTGTCTGTGTGTATGTGTGCCAGAATGTCTGTATGTCTGTCAGTATGTCTGTGTGAGTCTGTCAGTGTCCATGTGGTTCTGTATGTCTGTGTTTGTCAATATGTCTGTCAATGTCTGTGTGTATGTGTGTTTCAGTATGTCCGTCTGTCTGTGTGTATATGTGCCAGTATGTCTGTCAGTGTATCTGTATGTCAGTGTCTGTGTGGTTCAGTATGTCTTTGTGTATGTGTGTTTCAGTATGACTGTCTGTGTCAGTACGTCTGTCAGAATGTGTCTCTGTATCTGTATGTTTTCCGTTTGTGTGTGTATCTGTATGTGTCAGTGTTTCTATCTGTATATCTGCATGTGTTTTAGTTTGTTTATCTGTGTGTCTGGATGTGTGTCAGTGTGCGTGTGTATCTATATGTAGTCAATGGGTGTACCTTTGTATCTGCATGTATGTCAGTGTTTATATCTGTGTGTATGTCTATGTGTGTGTCAGTGTATTTATATGTAGTCTGTGTGTTTCTGTATGTTCTTGTGTGTATCTACATGCGGTCAGTGTGTATCTGCATGTGTGTCAGGTAGTGTATTTGTGTGTATCTATATATAGTCAGGGGGCCCAAGCAAATGCTTGCCCAGGGTCCAATCAAGATTAAAGACGGCCCTGCCAAGGAGGCAGATCAAGGACAGGGCCAGTACCATCAGACTGGAATAAAGGTAAAATGTTACTATATTTAGGAGGGTAAGGATGATAGACAGTGATTTGTACACTATAGGGTCAAGAATACATGTTTGTGTTCCTGACCCTATAGTGATCCTTTAACTTATTTTGTGACTAATGGGGAAATCACATAATGATTAAAGCATCTTGTTGTATTAAAGGAACAATGTAGCGTTAGGAATGCAAATATGTATTCCAAATGCAACAGTGCCCTGGTAGCGGTTTTGCACTTAAAAGGGCATAGCAATTGTTGCTAACTTACCTTATCAATGCACTGCTATCCCACCTCCCTGTCTGAGATCATAGAGATCCATAATCTCAGCCAATTCAATGCTTTCCCATAGGAATGCATTAGGAGGCTAGAGCAAATGCACAGCAAAACACTTCGCTACACCAATAAGATGGTCTCTCTCAGATCATCTGATTAACCCCTTAAGGACCAAACTTCTGGAATAAAATGGAATCATGACATGTCACACATGTTATGTGTCCTTAAGGGGTTAAAATAGCAAATATTTGTAGCTCATTTAAACCCTGTAATGAAAACATTGCTGTTCTACAGAATGGCAATGTTTTTACTTAAAAAATGAAAACCAGTGGTTGGGGGGAGGGGATATGGACTTCAGACAACTTCATTGAGATGAAGTGGTCTGGGTGCCTATAGTGTCACTTTGATAACTATGTTTAAACTCATTGCTGCAACACTTCTGTAATATTCTCCCTATTAATATTCCATAATCGAGTGTATCACTTTGTTATTTGTTAAATTACAATTTTAATACAAATTAACTTGCAAGTAATTCTGTATAAAAAGAAAAAAAATGTACTTTGAGATATACATCATACAGGAAATTATGTTTCTATTATTATAGACCAACAATTAACTCTTTGGTGTACTGTTAAAGTTATGCCAAAATTGTATTCACTAGTGTCCATTTCTAATCAATTACACTGGAGAAGAAAACTACAGAGCCTTTAGAGGTGACATGTGAAAGTTATTTTTTAAAATCATGGGAACACTGTACTATTTCATGCGCATGATTTAGTAGATTGTGCCAACCAGAGTGTGAGCATGTGTGTGAGCATGTGTGAGCACAATATAGTTAAAGTGTGGGCATGATTTACTGACTAGTTCACACAAGTTAACTGTATACTGGCCAGCATTTCCTTTTAGCAAAAGTGATGACAAAGACCTCATAGTAGGGAGAAATGTTGCTGTTCTTTTTGTTTCATTAAAACTGCCTGTGGCTTTAACACCTTGAGGGCCTAGAGAATTTATTTTATAGTATTTCCTTTTAGCACCTACTTACCTAATTGCTGCCTTGGCTGGCTTCAGTGATGTGTATCCCTTCCCCCAAAGCTTTGCAATTTGTGGAACCCAGCCTCTCCTGGGAAATGTAGCGGACAGTGCCTGGCCCTCTCTCCTCCCACCCTCCTCATAATGGCAGTGGAGAGAAGGGCAAGCCCTGGCAGCTCTATATTACAGGAGAGGAGGAGTTCTGAAAATTGCAAAGCACCAGGAGAACCTTTCAAGGTAGTAGTTTGTGTGGTGCCCATAATATAGTTATCTCATGCACCCAATTAAGTAGATTGTGCCATGAATCAACTATATCATGCCCACACATTAGTTAAACGGTGAGCATGCATTAACTATCCATTAAGTCATACAAGTTGCGAGGTGGGGCCTCCATGGATCAAATGGACAACACCTCAAACTCTTTGTCCTGTTCATCAAGCCATTCCAGGACAATTTCTGCTGAAAGATGCCACTGTTATCAGGGTATACCATGGCCATCAAGGGGGAACATGGTGTGCAAACCACATGAATGCTAGGACCCAATGTTTCTCAGCATAACATTGTCCAGAGCATAACTTTGCCTCGCCGGTTAGTCTTGTTCTTTGCTGCCATCTCCTCCCCGGGCAAATAACACATGCACATCCACCTTGTCTGAAAGAAAATATGATTCATCAGACCAGGCAACTTTCTTCCATTGCTGCATGTTCCAGCTCTGATACTCACATCCCCATTAAAGGCACTTTTGGCAGTGGATAGCAATCATCATGGGCACTCTGACTGATCTACGCAGCCCCACTGTGTGTTCGGACACATTTCTGTCATGACCTGCATTAATCTTTTCAGCAATTTAAGCTACAGTAGCTTTTCTGTGAGATTGTACCAAAAGGGCTAGTCTTGGATCCCATGTGCATCAATGAGCCTTGAGCATCCAGGACGCTGATTGTCCTTGCACATCTTTTGATAGTTACTAACCACTGTATGCCAAGAACACCCCACATGCCTTGCCGTTTTGGAGATGTTCTGATCCAGTCATCTAGCCATCACTATTTGGCCCTTGTCAAAGTCACTAAGATCTCACTTGCCCCTTTTTCCTGCTTCCAACACATGAAATTCAAGAACTGCTCACATGCTGCCTAATATATTCCAACCTTTGACACGTCCCATTGTAACAATATCATCAATGTTATTCACTTCACCTGTCAGAGGTTTTAATGTTGTGGCTGATCAGTTCAGAGGTAGAGTTTTACTATTTTGATTTTCTGTATATTGCAGGCAGGGTAGCCAGGTGTTTAAAAAAAGATGTATTAAGCCATCTAAACGCAACCAAGATGTGAATGTACTAAAGTTTTAAGTGCTATGAATTTAGCAGTTTTTACGATATTACTCTGAATAGTTGTTATTTGTTTAACCCCTTAAGGACACATGACATGTGTGACATGTCATGATTCCCTTTTATTCCAGAAGTTTGGTCCTTAAGGGGTTAAACATACTATCTCATCACTATTTTTGATATCCTTTTAACTCAACTGAGCTGATGTTGTAGCTGTAAAAGTTACATTTCTTACTTACATTTTAGTTTTACTTTCGATTACCATTAAAGTCATTTTTATTTCTTTTGTACTGACATGTTTGCCAAGCAATGCCTAACCTGATCCAATTTGATTGGTATACATTTATTGTAGTAGATTATTATTTTGAAGACTTTGCTCCAATTTGGCTATTTCACACTGACTGATAACAAGCTGGGCTAAATTTAGTTTTAAGAAAAAACCTTTGTAGATAGACCTAAGGAAAAGCAGCTTATCAATATAACTAAGAATTCATTAAACTTTCAGATACGTTTCCCTTTGGAAGATTTCTTTTTTTCTGTGCTCTGTAGGCCCTGAAAGACAAAAATATTAGATAATTAAAACATAAAAAAATAATGCTTTTTCCCAACACACTATAGTAAAGTTTTATATGTGCACTGCTAATCATTTCTCCTATAATGGGAAAATGTATATATTTTATTGTTTGTTTGTTTCTTTATTTGCTTAGTGTGTGTGATGGAAGTAAAATATTTAAAAATTTGAGGTCGAAGAGGTCCATTATCATTGTTATTTTTTTTTAGCTCTTTCAGAGGAACAAAATTTCAAAAAAGTTATGTCCTACAATTATTACTGATTGGCAACAGCTATACACAATAAACAAAGCCTTATTCAAACATTTTTATTTTTATTTGATGGATGCCTAAGTTTGTGTCGCAAAATAAATACTTTTTTATACCTCTGCAAATATTGCACAATTTCTGGATATTTATAGGTATAGCAAGAAAGTCACAATATACATAGTATTTCACTTTACTGACTCATTCACTTAGTGAAATATATCCAAATGCCTTGTGGGAGTTATCATCCAGGTGCCACTACAATAATCATGTGTGAAGTACCACTTGGCATTTCAGAAAAGAGCAGTGTTGGCTACACAGCTGATGTTGCATGAAGATGCTAATCAGATATATAAGTGAAGCTGATTGTGTCCTCAAACAGATATTTAACTGTAAGACTGTTTGTCACTTCATGACATTATCTGCTTTGTCCACACAGTACTAGGGACAAAGTGCTGAATAAAAAAGGCATTTTGAATTGAATGCTTGGTAATATTTACCCAATGCCCTTAGTAAATTATGAGTAATGTATAATTCATGTACAGTTGGATAACAATGATTGAAAGTGTTCCATTTTTCTTACAGTTGTGTTTAATCATTTTAATTGATCTGTTCCCTGTAGTAATTTCAAATGCATCCAGTTTTGTCAAATGTCAGCCTTTTGACAAATCCCCATTGTATATCACATGGCTAGGCACAGGCGCAAAAGTCCCAAGGCTAATGTAATTTGCATAGAAACACTATGTAAAGTATTATTTTTATTATTTAATAGTATTTTATTCTGTATAAAACATCCATTAAGCAGTCAAGTAAATTATAGTAATACTTTTATTATCTACTACATTCCAAGTCTCAGAGACAGAATATTTTCCCCAACAATTGTTAAAACCAGTAGAGAATAAAAAAAATACAAAAAACTTTTTAATTTGTATATGCCGTTTGTATATTTGTATATGTTGTTAGTAGTGATGTACCGAACGGTTCGCCGGCGAACGGTTCCCGGCGAACATAGCATGTTCGCGTTCGCCACGGCGGGCGAACATATGCGCGGTTCGACCCACCCCCTATTCGTCATCATTGAGTAAACTTTGACCCTGT
>OW240913.1:143769026-143806526 GCA_933207985.1 Pelobates cultripes
TGTAAGGTTGTATTTATTATTTCTATTACCTGTGTGTTTACATATTGGAATTTTCCTTTTATATTTTCCACTTATATATTATTTTGTTCCAAAAGGAATTTGGTCTGAACTCCAAATATAAACCAAACAATGGAATTGGGGTAACATAACCCACAGAGAAGATCAGAAAGGAGCAAATGCATAGACATATTACAACCAAAGATTCAGTGCTGAATCTTAAGTTGTACTTTGTCTATGCATTCGCTCCTTTCAGATCTTTGTCTCATTCGCATGTACGACTGGGGTAAAAGAGATTCAGAGCTAAAGAGCCCCAACCAAAACAACAAATTCAGCAATAAAAAATTTTTTTGTTCTATGACTAGTGATAAACACATACAATTTGTTATGATTACATGGTAACAAGTTCTAAATGGTTTTACTTATAGTTAAAAACTACTACTTAATATTCTGTTACCAGCCTATTTTTTTTTTATAGCAAAGTATAAAACATTTTATTTTATTTTATTACATCACAGCACATGTTTGACAAGAAACAGAAAACAATCAGAAAACAACAAAAGTAATAAGACTCCCTCCCTCTGATGACTCATCCTCTTTCTTTGCTGCTCCTCACCAGCACAGGTCAGAGTACTACTGCCTCCTGCTTATTGTGGATTGCTATGGCCTTTTTTTTTGTATTTACTTTGCATTTACTTCAGTCATTTATCTGCATATTTTAATATCTTTGGTTATATTTAGTTATTATATTTCTATTTGGTTTAACTTTTTTTTTCCTTTTAGTCATATTACTTTTACCTTTTATTTATATTTGTTTTCCTTTATTTCAACTGTATGTTAGTGTTTTGTGTATTATATTGTTTTTTGTGCCTTTATTTGGGGATTTTCTTCATGTTCGGGACGTAGAGAGGCTTGCTCTCGAGGACTGCAGAGAACGTCTCTATCTCTCCCTTAGGTAGCTGACTTCCATCTTGGATCCCGCGCACTTGCGCGCAACCCCGGAGGCCATTTGTAAGGTTTCTTAAGCCGCGTTAGTCTTAAAACTGACATGGCCTGACACCGCAAATTGGGAATTTCACTCTGAGGCACAAAGGGGATGTCTGGGCACTCATACTGCTTGCACAATATTGATATTTATACTGCATACTGTCAGTTTGTTTGTTTATGTTACAGTTTATTACCGTACATAATACTGATATCCTTATTTGAGAGTGAGCCCCTCTCATTTACACTGCCTCATATCAGCTTGGAACGGACGATGGGGTGAGCGCCCACATTATTTCTCTCTTATATCTTGCAGCTGAGCTAATTATTTATTATTATTTCTGTGCTTTTGGGGTGAGCCACCCTAACTTATGCTATCTACTACTATTACTGGAAAATTTTCTATGCTGATATTACTGGGGATGAAAAAATTGCTACATATACAGCTACCTTACCTTGCTTGGTATTGGCTATTTGATCTGTCTATCACTGTTACAGCTCCTATGATTGGCCCGCTTTGTCTGTGCCACTGTACCTCCCTAATAGTTATACTCCTGGAGGTTTTATTGTTACTGGGTGAGCCACAGCTATTTATTTATTTATTTATTTAGCTTCCATAGTGTCCAAGTTGAGATTGTAGCCGTACAAGTCCAGTAATGTATGTAGATATAAAAAACATAAAATTTGTATCTTGTAATACCTTTTTTAATGACAAGCTTTCGGCAGAACCTTCCTTTCTCAAGTCTGAAGCATCTCTGAGCAAGAAGTCACATAGAATTCAAAGTTGAGTTGTGATACAGGGGTTAAAACAACATGAGTGCAGATAAGACAGGTTTGAATGAAGGGGCGTGTTTCTATATAATTTTGGCGTTTGACTGCAGGGTTGTTTTTGTATGTAATGTTTTTGTTTGACTTAATGGGTATGTATGCACACTCACACGTAGACTACCCCATTCATACATACACATTGAACAGATACAGATACACATTGAGACACACACACATACACACACTCAGATACACATACAGAGATACACAATTACACACAAGATACACACTGCCACATACACAAACACAGATACACACTGCCACATACACACAGACACACTAACACAAGGATACACCCAGACACACAAACATACACACACTGACATACACACACACTGACACACAGATACACAGACAGACACAAACACATATATACATGTACTATGTTTTATATATTTAGCCAGCCCCCTGTTAACATACTTTTTATGTGCAGGAAAGTGATTTACCTGCTGTCTGAGTCTGATGGAGCTGTTTAACTGCCTCCTCATCCTTTCTTCTCACACTCTCTACATGAAGCTTGGAGGACTTGACAACCTCTCACTACCTCCCACTGCTATAGTTGGCTGGTGGTGCTGTTAAAGGGCCATGTCCAAAAATACACATTGTGCTGTCCTAATTGCATGGGTCGCCTGTTGGGTCCATATTGTGACCTATCAATAGGTCTTTGTACATTCCATTTACCTCTAACAATGGGGAACTGAATTTACTAACTGAAGTGGGACCTGGGTAACCTGGCTGGCTATCCTCTTTGGACCTTAGAGTAGGTCAGACCCATTGCCCCAGTAAAAGGACGGGACACAGTTCCAGGATACAACATTTGACAATGTTTATTGTACACACAGTTTTTTATGCACAGACCCCCACAGGGGGTCTCCATCCAGCACAACACAAACACACATACAGGAGGGGACTGGGGAACTAATAACCATCTCCCGCTCAGGAAGATACTAATAGGACACAGGGACATGCATGAGTACACTTCACATACAGGGGTGTGAAGTTTGGGGCTTGGCAACCCAGGGAAGAAAGGGGGTACAGGGTTACATTTTATATGGGGAATAGTCCTGGGTTCCATCTTGGATCCCTGCAAAAAGTGAGGTAATCGGATGTACAGAGCCGGAGATATCAGCGTCTGAGGTCTGGGGCTCAAGGCTCTGTATATCCCCAGAATCAGTTCCATGGTGTTGCTTGCTTTAGCCCGGTGAATTCAAACTTTGCACCTAAACCAAGTAACGACCAATCAGCTGAAATGGCCCCAATCAGCGTTAGGGGGAGGAAGGAGTTTTGCCGCCTAATCAGATGATAGGGCACGAAATCAGATGGCACCAATCAGTGCCCAGGGACGGGAGGGCCTCGCCGCCCAATCAGATGGGAGAGCGTAAAACCCCGCATGAATGAGCGCTCCTACTAGGATTGGTCGCTCGCTCCTTGCTTGTTCCAGGACAGTGGCGCAAACCCAGTTTGAATGGGCGGTCCTTCTCCCATTGGTCGGCACAGACTTCCATGCGGCCAGCGTGGGCCTGGCACGCGTCTCTCTCCTGGGCAGCCACAAGTGTAACCTTGTCGCTCCCAGGTGAGAGACCGGGATGAGGGTACGAGCAGAACGAGGGAGGGGAGAAGTAATTATAGCTCCGTTGGGAGCGGGTAGGGTGATTCATGACACCGGGATCAAAGTCAGCGTACACAGGCCGTACAGGAGACGAATGCTCCCCCTGGGCACCACTCGTTCCCTTGTGGTTTTCACACCTCGTTAGTGAGGTATGAACGTTCTAATTGGAGTATCATGGTGGTCTGGCACTGTTCAGGAGACGAATGCTCCCCCTGGTGGGCGTTCGGCAATAGAAACCGACGGCCACCCAAGGGAAGCACACGCTGCTTGTTCCCTTGCGGTTTGTGGTTTTCACACCTTGTTAGCGAGGTGTGAACATTGTAAGTAAACGTTCTAACTGAAGTGCCGAGGTCGTGGAGCGCCCCCGGTTGGTCACAAGGTGTAGTGCAGGATTTTATAGGCAAAATTATAGAAAAAGGGATAGAGAAGAGGGGAAACACACATCCTACAAGGCACATCCATACGCAAAAGAAACAAGGCAATTTACAGTTTAAGCAATCCCGCCACACCAACCTCAAAGAGGTCACAGTACTTGCCATCAAGATGTCTAGACAATTATTTTAAAGAGTTACAAATACATGACATCATATTCAATGTCTACCCTTAATATTATGTCCCCACCTGCTGGAAGAGCTGTGGACAAGTTAGTTCCCTAGAACACATAGTGGCAATCCTACCTAAAGCCTGAACAAAATGCAGATTTATAGCATGTCCTTAGCCCTGCTAGACATTTTTTGCTTAAATCACATACCTGTTCAAGAATTATCCACCACATTACTGATGGCAGACTGGTCAGTGGTTGCTAGGTATGTTACAGATGTGACAAATATTACTATTGGTATGATATGTTCCTTATTCAGTCTCTCTCTCTGAACTGCAGACTGAACTGCATGGGAAGTGCATGCAAATTAACCCCTTACACAGCGTTCATAGCACCCTGAAAGGCATTCTTTGTAACTTAGTTAACTTAACTTTTCTTATCCACATATTTAGGTTAATATCCTGCCTATTTCTATCCCCTAAATGTATAAATTTAGGTTATTTATTATATTTGTTTATTTTGGTTTTATGCTTGTCTTGGATGTTGTTGCTTTTTTCCTGTGTCTATACCTATTTATTCTGCATTATTCTATTCTGCCCTGCTTTAAAAACTTTAAATAATGAAATTAAAAGATAACTTAAAGGGACACTGTAGGCACTTTTACAACTTAATTTTATTGAAGTTGTTGTAATGCCTGTAGTCCTGCCTCTCCTCCCCCTGCCCACCAATTCACCCTCAAAAACTCAATATTAAACCAATTAGAATGCAACTTGCAAACAATGCCGCAAAGCCCTCTTTGGCTGAATTTCCTGTCTGCCCACAGGTAGCAACAATTATGCGTGTCAGTCTATTAGTGGGAGTGTATGTGTGTGTGTCTGTGTCATGCTGTGTGTGTGTCTCTGTGTGTCTGTCATGGTGTGTGTGTCTGTGTCATGGTGTGTCTGTCTGTCATGGTGTGTGTGTGCGTGTATCTGTCTGTGTCATGGTCTGTGTATGTCTGTCATGATGTGTGTGTGTGTGTGTGTCTGTCTCTGTCATGGTCTGTGTGTGTCTGTCATGGTCTGTGTGTGTCTGTCATGGTGTGTGTGTCTGTCATGGTGTGTGTGTCTGTGTCATGGTGTGTGTCTGTCTGTCATGGTGTGTATGTGTGTGTGTCTGTCATGGTGTGTGTGTGTATCTGTCTGTGTCATTCTGTGTGTCTGTCTGTCATTGTGTGTGTGTGTCTGTGTCATAGTCTGTCTGTATCATGGTGTGTGTCTGTGTCATGGTGTGTGTGTGTGTGTCTGTGTCATGTAATGTGTGTCTGTCGGTGTCATGGTGTATGTGTGTCTGTGTCACAGTCTGTATCATGGTATGTGTCTGTGTCATGGTGTTTGTGTGTGTCTGTCTGTCTGTCATGGTGTGTGTCTGTCTGTGTCATGGTCTGTGTCATGGTGTGTCTGACATGTTATGTGTATGTGTCAAGGTGTGTATATGTCTGTCATGGTATGTGTGTCTCATGGTGTGTCTGTCATGGTGTGTGTCTGTGTAATGGTCTGTGTGTCAGGGTGTGTGTATGTCTGTCATGGTACGTGTGTGTCTGTCATAGTACGTGTGTGTCTGTCATAGTACGTGTGTGTGTCTGTCATGGTATATGTGTGTATCATGGTGTGTGTGTCTGTCATGGTATATGTGTGTGTCGGTTGTGGTGTATGTCTGTGTGTGTCATAGTCTCTATGTGTGTTTTTTAAAATAGTGTTTTTCCTCACCTTTTTTTATGTCGTGCTGGTCTCCCCTCGACTGGCCCTACCTCGATGATCTCAGCCAATCCACACTGACACAGAAGCACCTCTAGTGACCATCTGAGTGTCTGTCACTAGAGGTGTCACTAGGAAGCAATGGAAACACTGCCTTTTTTCTGAAAAGTCAGTGTTTACATTGAAAAGCCTACAGGGACAGGCTATAGACACCAGATCAACTACATTAAGCTGTGTGTGTGTGTGTGTGTGCCTGTTAGTGAGAGAGCTTGCTTGCATGTGTGTTTGTGTGTGTGCCTGCTAGTGAGTGAGCTTGTGTTTTTATGTCAATGAGCTTATGTATATTAGTGAGATTGTTTGTCTATGAGGCTGTGGACTAATGAGCTTGTTTGTGTCAGTGAGATTGTCTGTGTCTGCATGTGAGTATGCTTACTGTATAATTAAATGTTTTACTCTGAAAGGACCAATATTTTATATTAGAAAAAGCAATATATATTTGAGATATATATATATATATATATATATATATATTACTCAATCATCTGGGGTGGCAAGACATAGCCTTACATATTACATGCGACAAGATATGGCGCAATGACTTATGGGGCTGGCATAGATTTTTTTTTCCAGGGCTGCTTTGTATCCCCAGTCCGGCCCTGCTGAGGACCGAGGGATACTCGGCGCTGGAGCAAAGGTGAGTAATTTGCTTATATATATATATATATATAAAACAAAAATAGTAATGCACTCCACCTTCCTTGATGTACTTGCCCGGTGCTTATCAGCAAACAGATACAGCCAAAAGTACAAGATAGCACTCCAGGGACTTCCAAGTTGAATGAATAAAACTTAGCTTTTATTAGCTCAAAATAAAAATCAGCGTTTCAGTCTGTATCACAGACTTTCATACAGGATGAAAGTTGATGATACTAATAAAAGCTAAGTTTTATTCATTAAACTAAGTTGGAGTGCTATCTGTACTTTTGGCTATATATATATATATATATATATATATATATACACACACATATATATATGTATTAAGGCAGTTTTGCCTGTATTTGTGGGAGGGGCTTAAATTAATTCACTCCCCTATATAAGGGACACCCCTTACCTGACTCATATCGCTTGAGGTCAGCATCAGAATGATTTCCACTTCCGGGTCATCCAGACGCCATTTTACCTGATTACTCCATGAGGTTTTCTAAGCAGAGCTGTGTCAGGAATCCAGCCACAGGCTTTTCCGGCCTACCACCTTCTTTCTTCAATCCATCGCCGTGGATGGTGTCCAAGTGACTCACAAACAGTAAGTCGACCTACCCGTTACGCCAGGCATCAGTCCCACGGCACCATGCACGGGTCAGGTCCTCACTTTACGGCTGCATTTTGTCTATGTCTGTTCTAAAACCATTGCATGTTCATGCATATCATTCGTTTAAACCCCCTACCAGTCTTTGGGTGTACAGACATTATTGCATTTCATGTAAAAACCAACCAAACACCGCATTTTCACCTACACACTGACCCCTATCGGTCATTCGGTGTACTACAGGCATCTTAGAAGTTTTTTGCATTTTCAGGTACAAACCAATAAACCACCTCATTTTCACCTACACACTGACCCCTACCGGTTTTTGGTGTACTACAGGCTTCTTAGACATTATCGCATTTCATGTACAAATAAACGAATCACTGCATTTGCGCCTACACACTGACCCCTACTGGTCATTTGGTGTACTACAGGCTTCTCAGACATTATTGCATTTCATGTACAAATCAACGAATCACTGCATTTGCGCCTACACACTGACCCCTACTGGTCATTTAGTGTACTACAGGCTTCTTAGATATTATCGCATTTCATGTACAAATCAACGAACCACTGCATTTGCGCCTACACACTGACCCCTACCGGTCATTCGGTGTACTACGGGCTTCTCAGACATTATTGCATTTCATGTATAAACCAACAAACCACTGCAATTTTCACCTACACACTGACCCCTATCAGTCATTCGGTGTACTACAGGCTTCTTAGACGTTTTTGCTTTTCATGTACAAAACCATAAACCACTGCATTTTCACCTACACACTGACCCTTACCAGTCATTCAGTGTACTACAGGCTTCTCAGACATTATTGCATTTCATGTACAAACCAACGAACCACTGCATTTGCGCCTACACACTGACCCCTACAGGTCATTCAGTGTACTACAGGCTTCTCAGACATTATTGCATTTCATGTACAAACCAACTAACCACGGCATTTTCGCCTACATGCTGACCCCTACCGGTCAATCAGTATACTACAGGCTTCTCAGATTTTATTCCACTTCATAAGCAAACAAACGAACTACAGCATTTTCGCTTTTATACTGACTCCTATCTGTCAAATGGTAGCATTAACCCCTTAAGGACACATGACATGTGTGACGTGTAATGATCCCCTTTTATTCCAGAAGTTTGGTCCTTAAGGGGTTAAAGGGTATTTTAACATACAATCAGCATTTCTGACCCCTACTGGTCAACAGCAAAACTGTCTTCACATGTCATATACAATTTACCAGCCAATATAAATTACACATAAGATTGTTTTAAACATAACTATAGACCATAAATTAAACTCCAGCACGGGCTCAACTTCAGGTTTAATTCACAATAATTTACATTTCACATCAAGACCAACAGTGGTTCTATCAACACTGCCACCTACAGGTCTGTCAAGTACATTGACAATTTTCATGGGGTTTTACAAACACCAAAACACTGACACCTATAGGTCAACAGACAAACAACATTTCACATACCAATCAGTATCCAACTACACTGCCACCTATAGGGCACTCGGCAGATCTCCAGTGCACTTGCATTTTGCAACACCATGTTCACTGACCCCTACCATTCAATAAGACATACAACAATTCACATAGCAAGCACTATGTCAACATCTGGTATAAATACATATATTATTACACAGTAGCAGACGCATCTGTATATATGTAACTGGTAATATAGTTCACATACATTTTTCACAGCACGCTGCTCCCGCAACAGACTTCCCCTAGCAAGGGGACATACAACATACAAGGTGGGGACAGACCACATTTTCACTTGTACATACGGCACTTAATGGGTTAAGATTGATACATATTTAACCAGTATGGCTACGATGTTTAATATTTACACATCACGTCACTTTACTTTTCACATATACTGTACGTATTAAGATAAGCTTGGTCTATGCCATATTTCCTTATGCCATACGGTTTTATCCATTCAGGTTACAGTTACTACTAAAAAACCTATACGGATTGTCAGGTTCAATACCATACTACCAGGTACATACACCTGCTCACGTAGTTATCCATCTCTTACCTTCCCTGGAATAGTAATAGTGTACTGGCAATTAGGGTTCTAGGGCCCAATAGGTATTACCCCCTTTTTTCTCTGCATTATGCTTCGGTTAGTGGTCCCGCGAGGCCAACACCCCGCCTCACACTCGGAGGCATACACCCCTCGGGCCACTCGTGAGCTAGCCGCCTCGCATTGTATCATAGAGAGGACCTCACCTGTCACTCCCCTTCCTATTTTCTGGTTACTGTCACCGAGAGGCCAACATCCTGCCACAACGTTCGGTGGCCACACAAAATCCCCTCGCGCCAAGCATAGATAGAGCCTCTCAAGCCACTTGGCAACTAGCAGGGCCTCACCAGTCACCAAAAAACACCAAGCCTAATCGTTTCGCCTTACGGCTTAGCTAGCAAGCCAGTACAAGAACCCTGGGTACAAATAATAATTGCAATCTTTGTTGTTATTTAAGTATTTCTCAAAAAGATGGTGAAGAATCACCTCTTCCTAGCACCCCGGCTAGAATTGATACACCTTCAAGCAGAGGAGATGTTGCTAGTCCAGCAGCAATCAGATCCTGGACGATCCCACACATTACCACCGACCTAAGGAGGTGACAAATCCCCTACCCTGCTACAGCAAGGAAAGCAGTTATTCAAACTCCTCCATACATCAACGGACAACACGGAGGCAGGGGAAGGCCCAGCTACATCAACTCAGGTGACACCCAGGCTATGCTAGCTTCACTCATAAACTCATGAGCCAAAAAATTTATGACAGACTGGCAATCTCGAGTTGGTCACCACAGCCCTCACAAGGCTGGGCCTCACGCTACTGTACAACCAGCACCAACCGAAACTCGGTTACCTGGTACAATCAATTCTTATGACACACAAGATGTTAAACCTGCACGTATGATCCCAGCACATTGGGGAAGCAAGGCATATATATGTATGATGATGTATCTGTGATGGTCAGATCCAGGGATTCCAGGTAAATCGGGAACTGACCATCCCTTGGTTGGGTTGGCATTTGGAATATGTGGAGATGTTTATTTGTGCAGGTACCCATACAGAAGGGATTTTGTCCCAAACAAATGGACGAGCACTCTCAGGCTCCAGGTACCAGCACCTCTGAACTACCAGAGACCACTGATATGAGTAGTTGCATTGCATACAGACTGTTGCATATATGTTCAAATAGTTCAGGGCACATGACAAACCATGTGTCCCAATACAACTTACAAATAACGTATTCACCATCTGTACACACCAATGCATTTTCAACACTACTGACTCATCACCCTTCCAGACTTGTAGTAGATTTACTAAAGCTCTGGAGCTTCAAAGGGCTCCCATACAGGTATCATAAACACACCTTCAAGGAATATAGCATGCCCTCACTTACAGTCAGCACAACAAAACCATTGGCTGTAAACACACTCATAGCCAAGATTTGGAGAGGGGTCTTCCAATCTCCACCATTTACAGCATGGCACCAAACACACACATTGGTATTGTCACAAGGAATCTTCCCTTAAACAAAGACTAACCATGGACTTATTGGTAACACACACCTCCGCTACCCCAAGTCTCAACTCCCTCATACCCTCCGAGGATTTTTCTTACTATAGAACACCATTGATCTACCTTTACAGCTATCACTCAAGCATGGGTTGAAGCTTGATTAAGTAAGACCAATATCATCAACGCAGTAAACGGCTACCATCTACCCTACACACTGGCACTTACATGGCATAAATTGGGCAATCCTTTCCCCGCTCAACTTTCGAGCTACAGATTAGCCTACTATCGATATTCGCAGATACTCTGTGCTGGTTATGATAACCTATCCAGAGGCCTTACAGTCATACACTATCTAGAAGACTTCTTGTTAATCAAGAAAGCATATTTTTCACTAGAAGCCTCACGGCAGCTTAGTCTGGTTGACCACTTGGGCGTCCCAGTACCCCATAAGAAACAGAAGGCCCAGACACTATCTTCACATTACTGGGCATATGACTTGAGTCGGCATCCATACACGCAAGTTACCACAAGACAAATAGGGAACATTCTCAACTACCTCAATCACTACCTCCTGCTTAGTACTTACAACTGCAAGGAACTACGATCCCTACCAGGTTCCTTAATTTTGCCATGCTTTCACATCCAGAGTACTTTCCCCTTTTTTCCACACTTCCAACATGACGATCAGAGGAGGTGCCTAGACACCTCAGCAACAGCAGACCTGCACATGGGGGGGGGATTTCTTAACCACTTGGCATGGTAAAAGCATGTTCCTTCCAGGATTGTCTGACACTTCTCCAACCAGATGGTCAGACGCAGCGTATACCACGGGTTTGGCAGCGATCTACCGGGAACAATTGCTTTGGGGCTGTTGGCCATGGCATCCAGGTTTGGAAATTTTTCCACCACTTCAGCCCCTTTGGGAGATCTACCCCATTGTAGCAGCTGCTGTGGCATGGGGTAAATCATGGTCAGGGTCATCAATCCGTTGTTACTCAGACAACTAAGCACATACCATATCATCAACAAACGCCACTACTCATCCATAAGTTCATGATGTTTCTGGGGAACTCACTTGGTTGGCCACTTATCACATTTCACTTTCATGTACCAGACGGGGGTATACATCCCTGCCGACAACTGTCTCATTTATATTCCAGGCATGTTCATCATACGCTTCCTACAGCCGCCCATACAGTCACGTCCACTCTTTCGTTCCAGAGACAAAATCATGGATTAGACATACTCATGCAGCATAGCATGCACTATCCCACCTAGCACTTTCGTCCCATACTTGTAGAACGCATAACACAGCTTTTCACCTGGCTTAAAGAATCTCATTGGAACACGACATAGCTCAACCTGTGTCACAAAATGTCTCCTAAGTTTTGCTTATTTATGCCACCTTAAACTTAAACTATCTCATACACCATTAATTATATATTTTACAGGCATTCAACAACACATGATAACCTATGGCCAAAACTACCATAAACTTCATGCTATCATACCAGAAAAGAATATACTCAGAGGTTTTCAGGAATCCATTCCCCCACGTTCCTCTCAGAGATTACCAATAGCCATCCAACTGTTCATCCTTATCGGACCTATTAGATCTACAACCATTCAATTATACTACCAAGTCGGCCATTACCAGCCATGCACATTGCCTTTTATGCCTTTCTCAGGCCAGTGAATCCACTACCATCACCACCACTCAGACAGATCATTGTCTTCAACGATCCCACGTACGTAAACACATATATCATTACCTATTGGCTCTACCACATTCCGAAATGAGTCAACACGCACCAACAGTAGAGATAACATACTATCCTACCCACAACAAATGGTGCCCACTTTCGGTCCTAGATTCCTACCTTCAAAATCCTTTCAGGAATTAAATACTGTAATGCATTTAAGGAAATGTCTGGTTAATTTGTATATATTTGTTGACTGTATTAAATCTTTGATTATTCATTTTTGCCCTCTTTATTTACAGGCCTACCGTATCGTCGGTATCGGCACACCACAACCGACTTGCTCCCTTTACACTATCCTAAGCTTATGCTGGATCCTTACTCCATATACGGCTATTTTGCCCCTTACACAAGTATTAAGGCAGTTTTGCCTGTATTTGTGGGAGGGGCTTAAATTAATTCACTCCCCTATATAAGGGACACCCCTTACCTGACTCATATCGCTTGAGGTCAGCATCAGAATGACCCTCCCACCCACTCCTCATTTCAACACTTTCTCTTTTCTTTCCATTTACTTTACTTTCTTACTCCTTGGTGGGCCCTCTTTATTTACAGGCCTACCGTATCGTCGGTATCGGCACACCACAACCGACTTGCTCCCTTTACACTATCCTAAGCTTATGCTGGATCCTTACTCCATATACGGCTATTTTGCCCCTTACACAAATATATATATACATATATATATATATATATATATATATATATATATATATATATATATTTATTTTCATATACAGATGGGGGGTCTAAACTATCTAGGGACATCAGGACTATAGTTCTAGGAATACATATACCATATGTATTTCTAATGCTACGGTGTTCCTTTAATGAAACTAGTTATTGCTACACTCACAGCATTCAGATTTGTATAAAAAAGATAATTATAAAATATCCTGTGTCATTTGATGACCTAAAAGATTAGAAAGCAATTTGCTAGTTTGACATCACTTACAAAGTTCGCTAGAGTTTTTCATTCCTATCATTCATCCTTGTATAATAGTGGGCTGGACTGAGATGTATATTTCAACATAAACCAGGTAGAGGTTAGAAAAGTTTAAAAGAGAGTGCCCTAAAAACACATGAAAAGGTAATCACAAGAATGCTTTGTGCTTTGAAAATGAGTGATTTCTTCACTGTGAACAGCTGAGTGGCAAACAACAGTGCCATCATCTAATGTGCTTAGCCAAATGGACTTCCTGATTCTGGCAGTTTCTGTGTCACACTCAACTGAACTAAATCTAGTCTTTTTTTTCAAACAGAAAAAATGTTATATACGGAACACTAAACAATTCTATTTACAGGTATATAATAGCAGTTTGTTAAATAATTAAATGTTATGGATTTATAATATGAAAATTGATTTTAAAAAATGTTGATGAAGATTATTAAAATAAATAAAAAATTAGTTATCACAGAAATATAGCTTACTAAAAAAAACCTTTTGGGCATTTCCTATATTGTTGTAAGCAGGAGTTTCAGAAAGTTTGCCAGGAATAGTAGTCATGGTTGACCATTATGTGTGGAATTCCCCCATGCTCCCACTCACCATGCTGCAAATGGGGCCATGTCTGCTAAATTGTAAGCAGTGTATCCCTCAGTGGGTTTATCGATTAAAAAGTCCCCATAGTGGAGCTCTAGTCAAGTGATGATAGGGGGACATAGAGCCCTTCCCATGCACCCACCTATGCAGGGGCATATTAGCCGCGAGGCAAACAAGGCATTTGCCTTGGGCAACATTTTCCAGGGGGCGGCAAAAAACGCCGCCCCCCAAATGCCCAGGCAAATGCCTTGTTAGCCTCGCGGCTAACTGACATGCTGGGCGCTGGGCGGGCGGCTGGCGAGGGAGCTCTTCACCTGAGCTGTCCACTCAGCTCCCTCGCACGCCGCAGAGTGAGGCTGGGAGCCGGAATATGACGTCATATTCTGGCTCCCAGCCTCACTTTGAGGCGCGCGAGGGAGCTGAGTAGTCAGCTCAGAGGAAGAGCTCCTTCACCAGCCGCCCGCCCAGCGCCGCCCAGCCCAACCGGCAGCCACTGGACCACCAGGGAAAGAGGGACCCCCCCCCCAGCATTCCCAAAGGTAGGGGGGGGGATAAAAATGTGTTAATTTGAGTGTGTATATGTCTGTGAGTGTGTCTGTTAATGTGTGTGTTTTGTTAGTGTGTGTGTGCCTGACTGTGTGTGAGTGTGTGTCTGCTAGTTTGTGTCTGTTAGTGTGTATGTGTGTCTGACTGTGTGTCAGTGAGTGTGTGTGTGTCTGCTAGTGAGTGTGTGTTTGCCTGTGAGTGTGTGTGTCTGTTAGTGTGTGTGTGTTTCTGTTAGCGAGTGTATGTGTATCTGTCAGTGAATGTGTGTGTGTATTTAGAAGGCGGGGCGGGGGGAAGGGTTGGGGGGCTGGCGCGGGGAGAGGGGGCGGGAGGGGGGGGTGCCTGAGTTTTGTCCCGCCTATGGCAGCACAAAACCAGGATACACCACTGCACCTATGGCCAGCAGGTCTTGACTATAATTAAAATAAATTAATGTTGGGAGAAAACGATCAGTTGAGAACTTTTTCTACTCTATGCAATCTCATTGAGTCTCTGAGATTGTTTAGCATGGAAAAGCCCTTATAAGATATTTTCCCAACATGCAACACAGTGTGTATGGAACCCTCAATGGATCAATAATAATACTTTATTTTGGCCTTGCAGTATTTTTTGTGATCTGTTTTTTTTCTTTTTTATATTAATAGTAGCAGGGGTACATTATGGAATTTTATTTGGCCACCCTTGCTATTATCAGAGGCAGGCATTTTTTTATTTGGGATGGACATCATTTTTGGGGGTGATTGACAATAGTATACCCACTCCTTCAGTAATTGTAATTAGAGCCCCTGCCCGCTGCTCATAGATGGGAGCTGGAGGAGCATTATGTCGCCATTATCAAAATTAGGGTCTCCATATGCTACCCATGGTTATGGCTAGGGGGGGAATTTGTTTATTATTTAGATCCCCTAGCCACTGACCACCTGAGTGCCCCCACTTAGTTCCCCCTTATTCATTATAATTATATCCCCTTATTCATTATAATTATATATGGGCACATGTGGACACTATAACGAACCCGCATTAATTTTTAGAGTCCCACCATGACAGTGAACTGTTCACATTCCCTTCTTTAAATTGAAGCCCCCATCAGATGTCCACAGGTGAAAACACAAGGGGGTTGTACATTAGTAGTGATTATGCAGCAATAGCAACAGACAGAAGGATGTCCTGACCATCCATGTCATAGAGGTAATATGGAGTTTTCCACTTGTTAACTTGGTCCTAGATGAAGTTATCCCAATGAGGAGGTAAAATGCATCCAGTTTGAGGAAGCTTCTCTTGAGGAAAGTGGGGTTCACATTCCTTTCCAGGCTGCAAGTCATGTTTTATACAATCGGTTCATTATATACAGCATGTCATGTAAAAGTGGCTCTATAGTTAGATGACCGCCTTAGGCCTAACACTTGCTGGAACCTTGCCTTATGCCCCTATTAGAGCAATGCTGTCACTGTGAGCGCATTAACCAGGATCTCTTATTCAGGTTTATCCTGAGGCCTTGTATACTCTAGTGCCTTGTCTGATGGCATGTTATGCTAAACTAAAAGCTAACCAAAACCACATTAAATCCCTTACCCACAGATGAGGTAAGAGTAGGTTCCATAAAAAAGAGACAACACTATATGTTAGACATCCAACATGAACCATTATTTATTGAATTTATCAACACAGGCATGTTTTTGTCATGACAAATACAGGTTCTATACAAGTGAATGACTTATTGCATATTTCACCAAAGGCCACATAGGTTTTTGATTAATATAACATGTGTCATACATTGATAATAGTATTTTATAATTGTAGCAGCTAGAAAAATAGATGTATCAATAACACAAACCATGACAAATCAAGGCATTGATTTAATATTTTTGGATAAACAACTCAAATAATTGAGAATTTTGTAATAAACTTTTAAAATTATTTAATATTATAATTTTAATATTCTGGATATATTTATTTTTAAATATACAATATTGTTTAATGTTTTAATAGTTTGAAAAAAATAATTTATCCAAAAATGTTGAATTGTTTGATAAGCTTATCCCCAAAAAATAAAATTGAGGCCGAATTAAGAGATTAGAGTAAATGTAAGATTTCCAACATGCACTAATAAGCATATAGGTAGCTTATCTATTCTAAAAATCTTTAGTGTATTCCATAGCTGGGATCCAGTACAATAGATAGAGTTCACATGTCACTTCAAGGGAAATTCTGAGCATGATAGCCACCTATAGATCTCGTTATAGTGCAATAATCTCCTGTGTCCCTGTCTACCTGTATTCTTGTATTTTGGAACGATACGGTGATTTCTAAGCATGAACACACTAGCTTATTCATATTTTTGGATGCATCATCATAAACTAATCATATTTAATATTATTGGCACTTCATAAAAAAACAACACTGTTGAATATGTTAGTACATTGCAAAGAAAACAAAAAAACAAAAAAATTGTAATGAAACAAAATTTAGCAAAGTGAAGATTGTAACTAAGTTAAGATGAACAAGTAATTTAAGCAAATGACAATGATAGAAAACTATATAAAATATCTACCCCATGCAGCCAACTAATAAAAATAAACATTCCTAAAAACATTAGATTATTTTAACATCTTAAGGACCTTGTGATGCCTTATGTCATCATGCCATGCAGAGCTTTAAAGGCCATTGACAGCAAAGTGGAAGATCTCCTTCTCATGCTGAAATCACACAGTAAAGAATGTTCATAATGCTCATAATGCTGTGGGGGCTGTGAAATCCCTTTGCTTATGTCAGTATTGACTTCAGCAGAGGGAATCCCTCTGATGTGCGATTAGGGGTGGATTTAGGGGCAGGTTTTGGGTTGTATTGTGCCTTGGATTATAGATAGGATTATTAGTTGGGTTTTAGGTTGGAGTGATTATGAGTAGGAATAGTGGTTTCAGTAGGGTTAGGTTAAGGTTGGCAGAAGTGTTGGATTAGAGGAAAAGGTATATATGGGGTATCACAATTGAGAACAGTAGCAGAATGCAAATATCAGTTATTTGCAGTAATGGTACAGGTGTGGTCTGTGAATTTCCCCAAAATAAAACGTGAAAAAACACACAAACATAGTTCATGATAAAATGGTAAAATAAAATGTGTCAAAATGTTCTTAGTTACATAACCTGGAGGACATACTTTCAACAAATATATACTTTCGTGTAGCGGTTTTGGATTCTCTATAAAATGTGTAATCTCAGCATGTCAAATTGTGCTAAGTTTTAGCTATAACCATAATTCACTCCTTGCAATATTTGTTTTACAATTGCTAAACATGAATTAAAATCCTATCCTTATGGGGCATTTTAACAGTCCGAACTAGGTTAGTTCATTTAGATTACTGAATCTATTTTTTGAGAAAGTCCTATTTGTCCATTAAAAATGATATATAACATTTATGGGTGCACCTAAACACAAAGGATGAAATTGTAATAATGGTAATAATGCCAAAAAAGACTGCCTGGGCCACAAACATATCAAGAAAAAAGAAAAAACAGGGCCGTGCTAAATAACAGAGGGAAGGCAGCACACCTAAAAGGGAAATTCTCTCTAAAAACCCTTAAAGCTGTGGTATAGATAGGCAAAAGTATAGGGTGTGCCAATAAACAAATAAACACTAAGTAAAAGATATATGAACAATAAAAATCAGAAATAGATATAACATACATGTATCTGAATATAAAAGGAGCTAACAAAAAAACATAGAATAAAAAGGAAAAGTCTCTCAATTTTGAGGTAAGTATAGGTAGTTCTTCAACCTTGACATTCACCAAGATGCTCAGGTTCAATAGGTATATGTAACAAGAAAGAATAAAACTCCAATAGTGCACTATGTCCAGAATATGTAGTGCAAATCTTAGAAGAAATCCAAATTTGGTACTCAAATGTATTAGAGCTCAGACTAGCTCTTGTATAATGTGCATATAGTAGTTATAGTCCCCCACTACTAGGGTATCAATGGAAGGTACACTGCACAGATATTGTAGTAGCCGGATATATACAAAACCAAAAAATAATAAAAGCAACAAATAGTGCTCACATACATGTGAGTACCAAATTTGGATTTATTCTAACATTTGCACTACATATTTTGGACTTATAGCACTATTGGAGTTTTGTTCTTTCTCGTTACATATACCTATGGAACCTCAGCATCTCGGTGAATATCAAGATTGAAGAAGTACCTATACTTACCCAGACATTGAGAGACTTTTCCTTTTTATTCTATGTTTTTGGTTAGCCCCTTTTATATTCAGATAACTGTATTTTATATCTATTTCAGATTTTTATTTTTCATATATAGTGATGTCCCGAACGGTTCGCCGAACGGTTCGCCGCGGACGGCAAACATAAACATAAACTTTGACCCTGTACCTCACAGTCAGCAGAGACATTCCAGCCAATCAGCAACAGACCCTCCCTCCCAGACCCCTCCACCTCCTGGACAGCATCCATTTTACATTCATTGTGAAGCTGCATTCTTAGTGAGCTGTCCAGGAGGTGGGAGGGTCTGGGAGGGAGGGTCTGCTGCTGATTGGCTGGAATGTGTCTGCTGCCTGTGAGGTACAGGGTCAAAGTTTATGTTTATGTTTGCCGTCCGTGGCGAACCGTTCTGCGAACCGTTCGGGACATCACTATTCATATATCTTTTATTTAGTGTTTATTTCATTATTGGTTCACCCTATACTTTTGCCTATCTATACCACAAACATGTCGAGTCTCAAAACAGCCTTGGTTCTTAAGGACTTAAATAAAATACTTTGGAGAATCATGTATACCTAAAATATATTTATGCAAAAACCATTTACATTTTGTAACTATATTAAATTTTGTATAATATAATTGTATTAACTTTATATTAATGTAGGTATAGACTAATCATGCAAGGCATATATTTCATTTTGTGGCACAAATGAAGCTTGAGCCACTTTTGAATTTGTCTTCTTGTTCAAGGCAGAACAAATGAAATTTCCAGCTTCCATCACTTTGTGCAGGTTAACTCCCTGAGAGAAAAATAATAAATATTTAGTATTTTAACCAGAAGTTCATTCATGAAAAATTATTGTTATATAGGACTAGGTATTTTACAATATGACGTTATTAAAAACAAAATTCTGAATCCAGTATAGATATTGAGATATTTTTACCAAGGAATAAACGGGAGGATGATGACTCTAGGGGGTAATGGTAAATATGTGTTGGTGAATTGCGGACCCCTCATTCCAGCTCTTATGAGATTAATCCACTTACCTGGAAATCCGTCTTCCTGGGTCTCTCAGCACTGCAATGCTAAACAGGGCTTTGGAATGAGTCACATGTGATCATTTGGTTGGCAGAGAAGGGCCTGACAAATATGGAGTACATTGACAATATGCCTGTCTTATGCACTATATTGAGCATATACTGTAATTAAATCCCAATTAAGTTTTAAGTTTTAAAAACATTTACTTTTAGTGAACCTTGAAGTTTGTTTATAGCTAGTTGTGTGTTTTTGATTCTGTATGCTGTATCCATTGGTCCCAACAGCACCCTTATATGTTAAGCATGTTTAGGCAAGTGCAGCCCTCCTGATTCCTATGTAGATGTATGCATATACATAGCCTGTAAACATGGGTGTATTTTAAAGGAACACACCACACACCATAAACCACAACAGCACACTGCAGTGGTTATGTTTAATGTAACATGGGTGCCTTTCCCATCTCAATGTAAGTAGTAAAGCAGATTTAGAATGGAAGCTCCTGCAAAAATCTACTGACCATTCAGACATCAAGTATAACATATTTCCATCTATGATTTGCAGTAAGGCTAAGTTCTACATTTTAATTGTATAACACATAATGTTTTTACTTCTTTTACCTTCCATTTTTAACTGTATTACAATTATAATATATATATATATATATATATATATATATATTTTAAAGCATGTACACAAACTTAGACATAATTTTAAAATATTGTATTCTATATTTAATACATTTCAGTTTCAATGTCCTTGACTAAATAAATAATTAAAGCTTTGATTGGACTGCACATTTGTATTTTCTCCAGATAACATTCTAGTAACTTATTGTAAGACTAAAAGGATAAATGATGTGCCTATCTGTTTACAGTGTTTGTATTGTGCACTGGAACATGTTGTATTAAAGTCAAAAAGAGCTGCCTGGATTATTTGCACACTGCACATTAAAAAGCTTGAAAGATAACTCCAAGCATAATGTCAAAGTAAATATATAAAAGTAGACCAGCTGAGTGTTCAGGGTCATCAGAATAGCCTCATAATCTTTGCAAAAGCAACAGTTCAACACATGGTAGTAAGCACACATAATTAGGTATACGTTCTAAGAGGCAAATAAGAAGGTTACACTAAGAATCCAATCGTAATTTTAAACTTTCCATTATTAATTTTTTTGTTTTTCTAATATTAAAATTCTTTTAAAAATCAAAAGGCATTTTATAATTTTCTATGTAAATTAAAGGGACACTATAGTCACCAAAACAACTACAGCTTAAAGGGACACTACAGTGCCAGGAAAACAAATCGTTTTCCTGGCACTGAAGGTCCCCTCTCCCTCCCACCCCCCATCCCATGTTGCTGAAGGGGTAAAAATCCCTTCAGTGACTTAACTGAGATCACCGCCATGTCCCTCGGCGGTGGTTTAGGGTTCGCCCACGCTCCTCCTCCACCAACGTCAGCCGGCGGGGGAGACCGATTGCACGTGCGCGTCCGCCGGCGGGATGAGACCTAATTCGCATGTGCAGCAATGTCACGCACGCGCATTACACCTCCCCATAGGAAAGCATTGAAAATGCTTTCAATGCTTTCCTATGGGGATTTTAGCGACGCTGGAGGTCTTCATATAGCGTGAGGACGTCCAGCCACACTCTAGCACAGAAAACCTGTGCTAGAAACCAGGAAGTGCCCTCTAGTGGCTGTCTTGTAGACAGCCACTAGAGGAGGAGTTATCCCTGAAAGGTAATTATTGCAGTTTATAAAAACTGCAATAATTACACTTGCAGGGTTAAGGGTAGTTGTAGTTGGCACCCAGACCACTCCAATGGTCAGAAGTGGTCTGGGTGCCTGGAGTGTCTCATTAATGTAGTTGTTCCGGTGAGTATAATAGCTTTCTTCAGGCATTTTTATGTAAACACTGTCTTTTCAGAGAATGTTTACATTGCCCCTAGTGGCCACTCCTCAGATGGTCACTGGAGGGGCTTCCTGACTCAGAGCTGCACAGTAAGCAACCCTGCCATGCTCTGCATAGAGACGCTGAATTTTCTTCATAGAGATGCATTGATTTAAATCGGCCATTGCGATGATGTCACAAAGGGTGCGGAGCCAGCACCGGCAGACCTGTGCGGCACTTAAAATAAGGTGAGAATTATACTTTTAAAGAGGGGTTAAGGGGGGGTGAGGGGGGCAAGCCACCTAAATGGTGGATTAAACACTATAGGGTCAGGAATACATGTTTGTGTTCCTGACCCTATAGTGATCCTTTAAAGAAAATTTACTTTAGCCTATTTACTAGTTTTCACTGTTGCAGTCAGTGGAGGCTGATGAAGTTTAAAGATAGTGGGACACTGCCCCATCTGACTTGTTGGCCTGTACCCATTTAACCCCATGAGATGCCATGAACTGTTCAAAACCAGCTGCATCTACAGTCATTCATAAAAGGGGTGATAGGAATTGCAAATATAATCAGGACAGACACGTTTTTTCTAATACGCAGTGATTTTTTTTTTTACAACAAAAAAGGGGTACTGAAAGCTTGTTTACATAATTAGTAGAAACATCAACAGTAGCATTATTGGCATAAGTAGCATTATCAGCAGTATTAGTAGTGGGAGTGGTAACAGAAACAGTATTACCAATAATAGGAGTGTAGCAATAGTAGCCTTACTTAAAAAGTAGCATTATCAGCAGTATTAGTAGTGGGAGTGGTAACAGAAACAGTATTACCAATAATAGGAGTGTAGCAATAGTAGCCTTAGTAAGTAATAGCTGTAGTAGAATTTATGGAAGTAAAAGTAGTGATAATAGTTCAAGTAGTAACAATACTAGAGTTAGTAGTAGTAATAGTAGCACAAGCTTACCAGATTGTATTAAGGTCCTTCCTATGTAACTGTATAGGTAAATCTTCACATTTCACAGAACAATCAAGAACAATTAAGTATTACGTTTTCTCACTTTACAATTAAAGGAACACTGTAAGCAATTTAACAACTTCACCTTAATGAGGTTGAAATAATGCCTGCAGTCTTGCCCCACTGTCCTGCCCCAAAAACCCAATATTAAACTAAATAGAAGATTGGGATGCCTGACTGAAGTCGCTCCTTTAAACTAACGTGCGGCTCTCACACATATGCGCAGTGCCATCATGGTCTGCCATAGAGAATCAATGTATTCAGTGATTCCCTATGAAGGAATTCTGGAGCATTGCGGTGAGCGCTGCGCATGCACCTACATGCGTCAATGTTCTTAATGCTGCATTCCTAATACTACAGTGTTCCTTTAATACAATTAATATTATTTACATATACAGAGAGTATTATTAAGGCATGGTAATTGTTAAGGAGAATCTAAGACTTACTGTATGAATGCCCATTCCATTAAGCATGTAGATTACGTCTTCTGTAGCAACATTCCCAGTTGCACCATTTGCATATGGGCAACCACCTAACCCAGCAACTGCACAATCAACAACACTAACCCCCATCTAAAGAGAGGGAAAATGAAAGGATGTCAACATACAAAACAAGAGTCTGCAAAATATAAAACATAATAATGGATTTGTATACTGTTAGCATGTTATACTCGTTGCTGCCCATAGGGCTTATTGCACTCTCTTGTATACTCTAGGTCAGGGGTACGGAACCTTTGGCACTCCAGATGTTACAAACTAAAGCTCCCATAATGCTTTTACAGCCATAATGCTGGCAAAATATCAGGGCATATGTAGCCTACAACATTGGCAAAGTTGCTTAAACCTGCTCTAGGCTCAAATTAGCCAGATTATTCCTCTGCAAAATAATCCAATTATGTAAATATGCCTAGGTATTTTGGGATAGCGCACAAGTAACCAATATCTTCAGATTTTATTGTATGTATTGGGGCTGATGTATGCTATGGCAATTTTTTTTTTACCTGAAGCTGAAGGAAGCAAAGTGAATTGTTAGTGTACGACTTCCCTAAGAGGGTTGTCTTGATGTGGCAGATGAGTTTACAATCTAATGGCCATTGGAGTGATACTAAAAACCTTCAGCTATTTAAATATGCATATAGATTTAGGATAGTGCACAGGTAACTCTTTTGTTTGGTTTTTAATGTATATATTGGGACTGTACTATGATCATTGCTGCTGCCCAGGAGTAGTGGGAGTTTGAGCACAGGACTTATTTTTGTGTATTTGTATATGCAATTCTAGCCTAAAATTTCCAGGTTATATTACATGAACTCAAATAAGCGTGTGGTGTTTCAAAATATATTTATATTAAATACTTCATATCAAAAAAGAAAAAAGTGATGCTATATTTAGAGAAGAAACTAAAGAAGAACATGTAGTGTACTTTATATTGCATGAAAGTATTAATGATTTTTAGCTCCCAATTGAAAATGTGCATTTAGCAGAGTGTATGGATCTGCTTTGATTGTAAAGCACTCATCCGTTCTGTAATAAGCCTCTTTACAGAGTAATCTTCTCACATTGATTCATGTCAAACAAGACAACATCCTCTGTCTGTTCATAACACAAATGTTAAACAGGAAAGGAAAGATAACACATTGCAAAAGTAACACCATTTATTTTAATGCCTTAAAGGGACACTGTAGGCACCCAGACCACTTCATCTAATTGAAGTGGTCTGGGTGCCAACTCCCATCACCCTTAACCCTGAACTTGTAATTATTTCAGTTTTTATAAACTGCAATAATTACTTTGCAGGGTTAAGTCCTCCTCTAGTGGCTGTCTGCTAGACAGCCACTAGAGGGACTTCCTGCTTCTTAAACAACTTTTGGTCGTCTAAACGATGCTGGACGTTTTCAAGTTATGCATGAGGACATCCAGCATCGCTGGAATCCTCATAGGAAAGCACTGAATAATGGGTTCCTATGGAGAGGTCTAATGTGTTCGCGCAGCGCATTAGGTCTCCCACGCCGGTGGACGTCGGAGCGGTAGGAGCATGGGCGGAGTCTGACACAGCACCGAAGGACATCGACACTGGATTCAGGTAAGTGTCTGAACGGGTTCTAACCCCTTCAACGACATAGGATAGGGGGCGGGAAGGAGGGGGGCACTCCAAGATTCTACAGTGCCAGGAAAACGGGTTTGTTTTCCTGGCAATAGCGAATCCCTTTAACTACACAGTTCTTTCTGTTCTTACTGAGAGGGTAGTGGATGCATGGAATAGCCTTCAAGCTGAAGTGGTAGAGGTTAACACAGTGAGAGAGTTTAACCATGCGTGGGATAGGCATAAGGCTATCCTAGACTCAAGATAAGGCCAGGGACTAATTAAAAGTATTTTGAAATATTGGGCAGACTAGATGGGCCGAATGGTTCTTATCTGCCGTCACATTCTATGTTTTTATGTTTCTTACTAGCACCTAATATTACTGTGCATGTTTTCCTAAAACTATCATTTTAAAAGTGTCAGAGTTTTATTTTTATTTGTTTATTTGTTTTTCCTTTGCAGAATTTTTTTGAAATGCCATGTTTTAGAAAATATAAGTTGCACAGAATAAAAAAAAAACCTGAGAATTTTGTAAATTCAATGCTCATGGATATTTGTAAGGAAATTAATGGCATTTTTGTTCCTGTATATAAAAAGGGACATGTGTCCATCAAGTTCAGCCTTCCTCACATTTGATTTTTGCTCTTGATTCAAAAGAAGGCAAAAACAAACAGTTTGAACACTTCCAATTTTACAACAAACTAGGAAAAAAAAATCCCTCTTGACCGCAGAATGGCAGTCAGAGTTATCCTTGGACTAAGTAGCTATTACCCTACAGTTTAAAAATGATAAAATTAAATATTATGTTTTTGCAAGTATGCATCAAGTTGCTGTTTAAACACCTGCACAGACTCTGATAAAACCACTTCTTCAGGCAGAGAATTCCATATCCTTATTGTTCTTACGGTTACAGAACTTACTGTACAGGGGTCAAGAATATGCATAAGGTAAAGTTATATATTCCAGCAACCAAGGATGCTGGAAAAGGATGGGATCTAATCTCTGGGCAGTCATGGTGGCAACTTTCAGCGCCTGCGATGTTGTGGACTACACCCTGATGCTTTGACAGCATTGAGGCTATAAGAGCATTATGAGAGATGTAGTCCACAACAAATGGAGTGCTAAAGGTTGCCTACCTCTGCTTGGCTAACATATGACTGTTTTAGCATGGTTTTAGCTAGGCACTTGCACTCTATTCATGTAAGAAGTCTGTATAGATTTCTGTATTCCTGATTTCTTAAACAGATATTTGTCCATGTATATTTATTTATTGTTTTATTTTTGGCACACTTGCTGAGCGCTAATGTTTCAGAACCACTCTAAAGGATACTGCAGATCATGTAATTTTCCCTTACTGAATGCAAGCATTAAGTAAAAGGTAAACAAATGAATTAAATATATATGTTTATAGTTACATAAATTTGAATGATCTCATGTTATTTAGCTAGTAAATATAGTAACTAACAAAATGAAACAGCATATATTAGCTTCATAGAATTATTATATAGTGGAAAATGAATATCATGTTTACTTATCCATATGTTTTTAAAGCATATGAGAGGTGTGAAAAATACAATTATATACTAAAATACAAAGTTCTTTATCCTGCACCTGTCAGCTATTTTAGCTCCCTGTCAATCACTATTTTATAAATTCTACCCTTTGCTCCTGACAGTCAACATAGAGAACGTATGCAGAGAAACAATGCTTCTATTTTTCCAACTCATTCGCAAGATTGGTTCGCTTTACCAGGACTAAACTAAAGTTGGAACTAAAGTTTGATGTCATTTTTTAAATCTTTAATCAAAATGTATATAGTTTAACATTTAAATGTTTTTTTTTTTTTGGGGGGGGGGCTTTTTGCAGACATTATTTGAGATGAGATGTTTAGAAAATATAAGGTGTGCAGATTTATTAATTCAATGCTAGTTAGTTAGTTAGTAAACGTGCGCCAAGAGATTTACATGTTAAAAATATGTCCTTAGAAGGAGATTTGGCAGTAATTTGGTAGTAATGGTCTAAGACTTGTATCTTGCTACAGATATTGAATTTTTGGAGTGATTTTGAGGTTTGTCTATTGTGATAGGTGAGGAAATTTTATGTGTTTAGGTGCTGAATTATGTATTCTTGACGCAGGTATATGGATATGTGAGGTATTCTTTCTTAAGAGCTCCTATTTAAAGCTCCAGCGATTGTGCTGAAGAATGGATTTTAGAATATATTTATTTTGAAATAGCCCACTGATTGAGGCAGTTCAACTAAATGTGTGGGATAATGTGGTTAAGAAAATGGATCATAGGGAATCATTTAAGTTTTATACTTACTTATAGAATGCTGCAATTGCAAACATTCTGTCAGTGACCTCATAACTTAGATACAAATATTGGGTCAATCCAACTATAGGGGAATAAAAAATAACATAGTGCAACTCCGTATGATACTATTGTAATGATGATATGTGCCAATCAGTCACTCACACTTTGGCTGTTAAAACAGGGCGTATCTGTTACGACACTCACCGCCAGGTAGATGAAGCCGCCGTTTAGTGAATAATCCCCCTCTCAAGAAATGCTGATTTTATCCAGTCAACCGCCAAACTCCCGAATGGAGTGCACAAACGCGGCAATTCCCGAACAGCAAAACAGTCAAACTCCTTCCACAGCTAGAAATACCGAAAGCGCTGTCCCAATAATAATTCCCCCCCACAAACGAGACCAAGCTCCACATTGAGGGTCAAACAGGATCTGGCTTTACTGTGGGCTACTTGCCCGTATTTATGCAGGTCTCCCACTTGGTGGACACTCCCCTAGGGGACCAAATGGGAGACTTAAATGACAGACAAATATGGGGACATTCCAGACACACAGTCACAGATTTTACCCACAGTGCATTATGATTCCCTCCCCTTTGCCCTGGAGTTAATTACCAAGTAACTCAATTAACTCCAGGACAAAGCCAGTCGCCATTTTAAATATAAAACTACAAAAGACATAAAAATATATAACTTCACAAAAACCGAACATTTCCCATTCGTATCACATATCCCCAGATAGCCTGGATCTGAGTGCATATTATTGGCGAATAGCGCTCAGATCCCACACACATAGTTCAATCGCCATGGAGTCAAAGTTCTTACAGTCTTTCGGTATACGAATGACTCCATGGGAAGGCTATCTGGGATAAGTCTTTCGTATGCTCCAAAACTCCCGAACGGCCGGTGTTCATATGGTTTCGTGGAGGCAGCCAGGCGTTCCGTTGTTTCAGCGGTGTTCGGCAGAAAAAGTGTCCGTTTTTAGTTCCATAGAAATAGAGCCAAACACCGCTGGGCTTTCGCTTGGTTTAAAATGGCCGCTGCCTCGTGGTCGACATACGAACGACGACCACCCTGAATTCGGTTTAATTTTTGAAGTGTCTGCGGTTAACCACAACGTTCTAATTGGGATCAATAGGTTAACCAGCAGCACACTTCTCTCCTGGGTGGCCGTTTGTTCGGCAGGTTTGTTCGGCAGGTTTGTTCGGGAAAAAGAGTCATTCGAATGGCTGGGCTGTAGAAACCAGCCATTCATACGAACGGGAGACAAACAGACGAATGCAATCCAAATACAAGCAGACAGATGGTTCTGTCACAGTATCAAAAATCAATGTAGCTCTCAGGCAGTTCTCTGCTTCCAATGTCTGATCTTCCAGATCTCAATTACATGGAAAATAAAATGCATCCAGAATGAAATATAGAAAGATGTGCAAAAAATATAAAAAGCATTTATTACTTACACATAGGTAAGGATCAATCAGCATAAAAACAAGTTAAAACTGTCCACAATCTCTCCAACGTGTTTCCTCCCACTACAGGGACTTCCTCAGGGACTTTACAGCAGTGTGACAGGTACAACAATGAATATTGAATTTTTTTCTATATTTGTATTCTTTCCTCATTTTTCTTTCACTTCACGCAGTTTTGAAATGGCTGTCAATTGTTTTTGTAATATACAAAAAGGTAGAAAAGCTAGATTTTGAAAATATGTTTCATCAGGATATGGAAATTATACCTTTAAGGGGAGAGGATAATCTATATTTTTCTAAACTGGAGAGTTTAATGAAAAAGGTAACTAGGAAATGGTGTGAGATCTCATAATTAGAAGGATACCTGATGAAGGGTTAATACCCAGGGGATTAAGAGTAGAAAGAGTTCCAGCATTTGGGATAGAAAATTAGGAGTTTATGAGAAAATGGGATGAGGGGCTTGAGAACTGTTCTAATCTTATGAAACTTATCGTTGAATTTGAAAAAGAAAATAGAAAATCAGTTGAAGAGGAAATAAGTGTTTTAGAAACACAGGAGGGCTTAAAAAGGGAATCTGTAGAATTCAAAGAAAGAGAATAATTAATTAGTGAAAGAGTCAAAGATTTAGAAGAAAAAATAGCTAACACAAAAAATAAGAAGAACATTAGAGATAGAGAAGATAAAATAAGGAAAACTTTTTCTACTATAAATAAAATAAAAACACAATGAACCAAACCCACTTATAGAGGGCCAAATAGAATGGAGAAATCCAGGCCATACGATCATTATAATGCACCTAGTCCTGTCTCATTAAGACACAGAAAACTCTCTATGAACAAATCACCAATTAAATCCAGACTCCAAAAGAAGAAAACCACAGGAGAAGGAATTAGAAAAACAAGCAGTAATGTATAATCTAACAGAAATTCAATTAACCCCAATAGCTAAGCTCTAAGAAAGGGTTTGGAATTCGCCCCAAATAAAAATATCAATAATTTTGATACTTATGTAGATCTTCAGAAATACATTAGGAGAATGACCTTAAAAAGGTTCTTCCTCAAACAAGAAATAGAAGGAAATAGAATAATCCCAGAAATGAGTATAAAAAAGAAAGAGTTTAAAAACAAATCTACTTTCTACCCAATACATCTTAAAGGTCCTCATTTAGAGACATTTAACAATATGGTAATTGCAGATTTAGAACAATTAGAATTTAATTTGAATAAACAAAAGAAAAACAAATTTAATCTTAGTAGAGAGGAAGCAGAAAGCATTCGGAGACTACAAGGTATGGAAGAAATTATCATCAAGGAGGCGGATAAAGGAGGAGCAATAGTGATAATGACAAAAGAATATTATTTAAAAGAAGCTTGTAGATTGTATTGGGGGAAAAAGACACATACGTCCAATTGAAACAGGACCCTACGGTAGACTTCAATTTAGAACTGGAATCCTTGTTAAACTTTGCAACATATAAAAACATTATCTCCAAAGAGAATGCCCAATACCTTTTTAATAAATATCCAGTAATTCCAATTTTTTATTTCTTGCCAAAATTGCATAAAAACCCTGTAGAACCCCCAGGAAGGACAATTATTAGTGGGATAAATTCAATAACAGCCCATCAATCAGAATTTATAGATCACCATTTACAAAAATATGCCCAAGAAGCACCCTCGTATATACGAGATTCGTCCCATATTTTACAAATTCTTGATAATAAACAGTGGGACGAGAACAACATATGGGTTACGATAGATGTAACATCTTTATATACCATCATTAAGCACGAAGTGGGTCTATCAGCGGTGGAAAAAGTTATGGAAGAAGATATCAATATACAAAGTCCCTTAAGAAATTTTCTATTAAGAGGTATACACTTTATTCTCCATCATAACTATTTTTATTTCAATTAAACTTTCTACCTTCAACAAACGAGTACAGCCATGGGGACCAGGTTTGCCCCCAGCTATGCCACCATATACATGAGAAATTGGGAAGCCAACTCCATATGGAGGGGGCATAGCTGAGCTGCAAACCTGGTCCTATGGAAACGTTTTACAGATGACGTTTTGTCACACAGCAATATTAATAACTACGGTTTGAAGTTCACGTACACGTATGACACAGATAGTATTAATTTTTTGGATATAACATTTTTTTGTGGATCAGGCCAAGATTCAATCAAAATGCTATTTCAAGGAGACGGAAGGAAATAGCTTCATACACAAAAAGAGTTGTCATCATGAAAACTGGTTAAACTCAATACCAAAAAGCCAACTAACGCAAATCAGGAGAAACTGCTCGAAAGATAGCGAATATTGTGAACAAGCTAGTCATCTATCAAATAAATTGATCTCTAAGAAATATGATAGAACTATTTTAAAACAAGAGACATCCAGAATTGGAAAATTAAATAGAAGGGAACTATTAAAACAAAAAAGAAGGATAAAGTACAAAAGGAAGCTTATAAATATGCATTTATCACCCAATTCAATGCACAGCACTAAGAGATTAAAAAAAATCCTAAAAAAGCATTGGGATATTTTACTTAAGGATCCCATCTTGGGTAAAGCACTCCCAAGAAAGGCACCAGTAATTTTTAGGAAGGCAAGTAACCTAAAAAAACATATTGGCACCTAGCTATGCCCTGAAAAATCCACATAGAAATATTACAATAGAAAATAGAACAGGTTTCCATTCATGTAACAAATGCAAGGCTTGCAGAACTCATAGACTATTAAGTGTAAAAAAAATTAAAAGTAACATAACAGGAAAAGAGCTTAGTATAAAATCTAATATAAACTGTGATACCAGAGATGTAATATATGTCCTGCAGTGTCCCTGCGGGAAACAATATGTAGGGCGGACCTGCAGGAAGTTAAAAGAACGTATCTTGGAACACCAAAGTAATATTCGAAAAAAATCAAATAAACATATCGTTCCAATTCATTGCAATGTATGCAACAAATTTAATTGGCAAGACTTTCATTATCTAGGTGTAGAAAAAATAGAAAGCTATTGGAGGGGTGGTAACCTAATTAAGAAGTTAGCCCAACGGGAAACATACTGGATCAATACACTAAAAACCCTGCAACCAAGGGGACTCAACCAAGACATCGATTTATGGTGCTTTTTAGATTAGAATTGAATCAGTCTACTGGAGCTTTGTATCATATACATGTTCTATTCTATTTGATTTTTATCTCATGGTGTTGGGGATCTTCTGAATGCGATTTTTTATCTTTATTTTTTAGTTTTAGTTTTTATGGTTTTTGTACTTAGTCCCTCATATCCTCTCTTATTGTTTGTATAGGAGTGTAAAGAGTCTCTTTCTGCAATCATGTGCAATAGAAAGAAAATAAGAAAAAAACATTTCCCCTTAAAATTAAGAAACTAAAAAAGTGTGGAAGAAAGAAATCAAAATACACACATTTAATGATGTCTGACAAATTTTAGTTATAGGTAAAATAAGCTTAAAGGACTACTATAGTGCCAGGAAAACATACTTGTTTTCCTGGCACTATAGTGCCCTGAGGGTACCCCCATCCTCAGGGTCCCCCTCCCGCCAGGCTCTGGGGAGAGGAAGGGGTTAAAAAAGGGGTTACCTTTCTCTAGCGCCGGGCGAGGAGCTCTCCTCCTCCTCTCCTCCTCCTCTCCTCCTTCATACCGACATCATTGGCTGAATGCGCATGGGCGGCAGGAGCCGTGCGCGCATTCAGCCAGTTCATAGGAAAGCATTTACAATGCTTTCCTATGGACGCTGGATGTCTTCTCAATGTGATTTTCACAGTGAGAAGCACGCAAGCGCCTCTAGCGGCTGTCAAGAGACAGCTACTAGAGGCTGGATTAACCATATTATAAACATAGCAGTTTCTCTGAAACTGCTATGTTTATAAAAGAAAGGGTTAATCCTAGATGGATCTGGCACCCAGACCACTTCATTAAGCTGAAGTGGTCTGGGTGCCTATAGTGGTCCTTTAATTCTATTGATACATGTATATAAAGAATTAAATAAAAATTCATTAGAAAAAAATGAATCACAGATGTCTAAAATAGGCATTGATATATATTTTTTTATTGATCAATTCTGATAAATAATAAATTATAACTATATGAAAAAATTAAATAATAATATGGGGAAATATTTACTCATTTGGAAATATGGAATATACTCCTTTAAATAGTAAGAGGATTGTTTTTACAATTTTTACATGGTTGTTTACAGAGACTTTACTATATATATTAACTATATTGAATGAGGTATGCACTTTGAAACTGTATAAACAGGAGGAGATATGTGACAATTATCTGATTAAATGGGAAAGTGTGCGTAAAAGTATCTTATATGTATGTTCTTATTCCCCCTCGACATCTATATCGTGTATACACATCAATTTCAAAGGGTCCTGCTATGGTGGACCGCATGTGTAACGCAAGAATCATATCACCATTGAAAAAACCTTGTGGAACGCAAGTGGAACGCACGTCCGACGTCCGGAACGGAACGTGATGACGTCATATACCCGGAACCAGGAAGTTATTGTAATCTAACCGGGAGCAGCTGAAACTCAATCGAGGAACTTATGAAAGGACTTTATGTACTGATTGTGGGGTGTATTTAAGAGGGAGGGAGGGGGAATGGTTTTTATTCATTGTTGTACCTGTCACACTGCTGTAAAGTCCCTGAAGAAGTCCCTGTAGTGGGAGGAAATGCAGATTGTGGACAGTTTTAACTTATTTTTATGCTAATTGATCCTTACCTATGTGTAAGTAATAAATGCTTTTTTGCACATCTTTCTATATTTCATTCTGGATGCATTTTATTTTCAATGTAATTGAGATCTGGAAGATCAGACATTGGAAGCAGAGAACTGTCTGATAGCTACATTGATTTTTGATACGCCCTGTTTTAACAGCCAAAGTGTGAGTGACTCATTGGCACATATCATCATTATAATAGTATCATACAGAGTTGCACCATGTTATTTTTTATTCCCCTATAGTTGGATTGACCCAATATTTGTATCTATGTATTTGTGGAAGATTTGAGGAGATCTTCGGGTTTAAATCTACAACTTAGAGGGAAGTTTCTTTACATATACCTTTTCATCTACCAGAACACTTGGTGTTATATTATATGCTATAATAGTAATATTGGTGGAAATTATAATACCACAAAGTGATATAGTGAAAGAGTTTGCATTTTTTTCTATAGTGACCTCATTACTTCAGAAAACGTGCAAATATGCATTTACATATTGTCATTTTGACAATTTTAACAATAACCATAAATAGTTTAAAAATTCATTAGATTAAACCTAATATTATTAAAGGGACACCCAGACTATTTCATCTGATTAAAGTGGCCTGTGTGCACGGTCCCTGTTCCCTTAAACTTGCAATGAAAAATATTGCAGTTCCAGAGAAACTGCAATGTTTATATTGCAGGGTTCAGATTGGCTGTCTACCATATAACAAAATCCAAAGTAAAAAGTTACTTGCCCACTATCCAGTAAGATTCCTGGCACTCATAAGTGCACTTCCACCCCAAATGCCCTGTGTTCCCCCTGTCGTGGGGGGGCCACCTGATTGACCCCACGGCAGGCGGCTGTCTCCCTGTCACACGCGGCGAGGGAGCTGTGTTCTCTCTGCTCCCTTGCGTGCTGTTTGCTGATGCCGGGAGCCGACATGTGGCATCATATTCTGGCTCCCGGCATCAGTAGACAGCCCGTGCAAGGGAGCAGAGAGAACACAGCTCCCTCGCCGCATGTGACAGGGAGACAGCCGCCTGCCTCACTGCAACCCCACTGGACCCCAGGGACCCATCCATGCCAGATTTCCAAAAAGGTAGGGAGGTTGGGTGGGTGGGAAATGTTGATTTTAATAATATTATTACTTTGTATATATGTCTGTTTATGTATGTCTGTGTGTGTGTGTGTGTGTGTGTGTGTGTCTGTTAGTGTATGTATGTGTGTGTATGTCTGTGTGTGTATGTGTGTCTGTTAGTGTATGTATGAGTGTATTTACATCTATTAGCGTATGTACGCGTGTGTATGAGTGTATGTGCTTCTGTTAGTGTATGCATGTGACGGTAGTGACCATCACTGGGGATGAAAGACAGACACTATGGGTGAGCTCCCAAATTACTTTTGTGTTTTGTCACATTGTGCCTAATATTTGTGCAGGGTATGTTGAATGTATTGCTGGTCTGTGCATCTCCCCCTCCCCCTTTTTCCTGTCCTATTGTTTCCCCAGCAGGGCGTTGTCCCAGGGACACTGCCAGACCAGTTTAAACTAGCTGTTCTGTCCCTCCTCAATCTCCCATCAGCCCTTGATATTGTCTGCCCCCATCCTTCCTTGTACTATAGTAATCTATGTAACCTATTGTATGTAAATGGGGGCTTAAAAACTATGTGTGCTGTATTCATAAAAGAGTTGCTGTTTAACCTTCACCATGTGTCGTCTGGTGTTTGGTCCAGGGTGGAAAAGGCCCTAAGTGATCCCAGTCAAGCCTCGGCGTCTGGGTCTGAAGTGTTTCAGGGTCCCTGATAGCTACAAGGAAGCAGACTTGGCGGAGGTACTCGGTTAGAGTACTGGAGCTCCGTTACATTGGTGGCAAGTGGTGGGACTGAGGTCTCTCTACCGGCCCTACAGGGATGCTGGGCAGTCGGCCCAGATCCCCAGCGGCAGAGTGAGTTTTAGGAAGAGGAGACAACTGGTCCCCCCCCAGCAGCAGAGTGACTTACTGGGAGAGGAGAGCCTTGTCCTCCCTCCCCAGAGGTGGAGTGCCCAGCAGGGAATAGAGAGCCCAGTCTCCTTTCCCCAGCAGCAGGACACTGTGTTGGGAGCGGAGACAGTCGGTCTCCCTCCCCAGCGGCTGGAAGTATGTATGGGAGAGGAGCTTGTTACCTCCTCTCCCCAGCGGCAGCCTAGCCCACCAAGGGGAGATGATAAGCCCCACACTGGGGCAGATGGGACCGTGGTCTCTGCGTCCAAGCTACAGGGAGTACGGACAGTCGGTCCTACTCCCCAGTGGAAGAGTATTATATTGGGAGTGGAGACCATCAGTTCACCTCCTCAGCAGCAGCCTATCCCACAAAGGGGAGATGCTATGCCCCACACCAATGCAGATGGGACCGTGGTCTCTGCACATGCCTCACAGGGGGTAGGGATGGTCGGTCCTGTCCCCCAGCAGCAGGGTTGTTCATCCAAAGGGGAGACAGCCTGGCTTCCCCTCCAGCAGCAGCCCCAGGTCCGGAGTGAAGAGCCTACTACGCCATTCCCTCACCTGGGCTCCAACCAGGCTACTCCTGTGGTAGCGCTGGTCTCTGCCCACTCAGCAACCCATCGATCCAGAGTGCTAGTACACCCCAGAGCCGAGGTGGAGCTCCTGGACATGGACAAGCGACCCACTACCCCAGGTGTAGTAACCAATTTATGTGGGTGGGTTATACTGCGGATTCTGTTTTGTGGGTGCTTTGCGGGACTAACCAGGGCACTGACCGGCAGGAGGTCAGATACCCTGTTAGTCTGGTGGGTAAAGGGGAGAAAAGTGGCAGAACAGACCTCGCCACGTGTTCTTGGAGGGGACTGCTTGCCCACCTCCTACCACCTGACTATGGCCCTGGGATATATGGCATTTGAAAACACTATTTGTGCCCTGTGACAAAACTGGAGATTGTGAACAAATATGTCCTGTACTGTTGTCCATATTTTGTATTATTCCCTTCGTTTGTTGCACTGGGCCCCATGTGTTTCATCTGTTGGTCCGGCTGGATAGACTACCAAACAAACTGTGGAGTTACTGGGTGGCCACCATTTCATGTATCAGAGGCACATGGTGAGAACAATGGATGAAGCACATGGTGAGAACAATGGATGGTGGCCATTTTAACTCACAGACACTGTTTGGACTTTTCTACACAGCGCCATCTCGCCGGTATTTGGTGCACAAAGACATTGTGCAGTAGTTTTAAACTATACAACAGGGGACACATTATACAGTAATTATTTTTCATATAGCCTATATATGTTCTGTAGAATCTGCATTAAACTGTATCTTCCAAACTACTGAACGGATCTGGGTGAATTTTGGATATGTGGTTCACCCAGATCCCCCAGTTCAGAGGATATACTTTATGGGGTTATTGCATGTTTTGGGGTCCCTGTGATATGTTTTATAATACTGTATTTCTCTGCCTGTGATAATTATATTAACCATTGTGTTCAGTAATCATATCACAGGCAGAGGGGAGGATTTTGTGTGGGAGTGTCTGTGTGTATTGTACGGATTGTTGGTTGTATTTCAAAACCCTTTGGGCAGTACTATGTTTGTGGATTGTGAATAAAAGAGGCTGTATGTGCCAGTACAGTCAGTTCTGCTTGACCTCAAAATGAAGTGTCCTCTTGTTATTGGGGGAATTGGATTGTATGCTGATTGCCAGGAGTGTGTAAGCTGATTGTATGCTTTTCCTGTTCAGCTGCTTACAGCATTGATATGCTTGAGAGCATTCATATGCTTCTCCGGTTTGGTGGTTGTGGTGTCTGCTGCAGTGCTTGGAGTCCTCAGAAAGCGCTATCCTTCAACGGAGGTACCCAGTCGGGGTGCCAGGTGATCTGTTACAATGCACGTGTGTGTGTATGAGTATATGTGCTTATGTTAGTGTGTGAATGTGTTTGTTTGTGTGTATGTACTTCTGTTAGTGTATGTTTGTGAGTGTCTGTCAAATCAGTGAGAGTCTGTTTGTCATTTAGTGTGTGTGACTATTAGTGTGTGTCTGTCAGTGTGTTTGTGTGTGTCTCTCCATCACTGAATGAGTGTGTGTCAGTGAATGTGTGTGTGTCATTGCGTGTGTGTTACTGTCATTGTGTATTTGCCAGTGTGTGTCAGTGTCTGTCAAAGAGTCTGTTAAAAGGGACATTATAGGCACCCAGACAACTTTAGCTCATTGAAGTGGTCTGGTTGCAAGTGTAATTATTGCAGTTTCTCAGAAATTGCAATAATTACCTTGAGAGGTAACTCCACCTGTAGTGGCTGTGTAGCAGACAG
>OW240913.1:143811526-143904992 GCA_933207985.1 Pelobates cultripes
AGTTCTTTGGGGCTTTGCTTTGATTTCTTTGGGGCGCATTATTATTTTTGTGTTCATCAATTTATAATTTGCAGAAGTGAGATTAGTACCAACTAATTCCACAAAATGGTTGGTTAATACACCAAGCAAATAAAACAATAATAAATAAAAATAATTAACTAAAGGGGGAAATGTGGTCAGCATCAAAAGGAGTTATATTTACAGCCAGTACACAGACAAATCTCGGTACACAGTGAGAATCAAGCATACCAACCTTGATGGAACCATCTAAACAGTTTAAAATTACTGACCCTATGTGTCGAAACAAAAAAGAACGCATAAGGCAGATCTAAGATGGCAACAACATGATGGTGCAAAATCCTTCCTCTGAAGGACCTTCAGTGTCGGAGCTCATAGTATACTCTCCAGAAGATATACCTGTCACAGAAGTGCTTACATTACATACTGCAAGACCTCAGGACCACATTGCAAGCTGACTTTAAACAACTTGTCACTGACATCCACAAAGATCTAAAAGAGCACTAAAGAGCTGAGCGCAGACCACAATGAGGTTGTGGTTAACACCACACACTGGCAGAGGATCAGACCATACTGAAACATAAAATGGACAGTCTAAACAACATACTGTTTAGGGGCATTGCAGATTCCGTCTCGGCGGAGACCCTCCCTAAATAAAAAATAGCATTATGTAAAGTTCTTGTTCCCGACTTGGAGGATGCAGCCTGGACTCTAGATCGGGTCCATCAACTACCAAGACCATCACGGGAGACACGATAAGAAATACCATCAAAAGATTTCACTATTTCCATGCCAAGGGCTTATTGCTCAATGCTGCAAGAAAGCTACCTGCCTTGCTAATTCCCTATCAAGGCTCCAACATCTTTGCAGATTTGTCAAGTGCCCCTATGGCCCAAAGGTGAGAATTTATTGATATGACCAAGACCCTGCGTGATAGCAAGATCCCAGTCTTAATTATTGGTATGGCATGAAGTCAAAACTACAGTGATTTCAGATCTAAAAGCTAGTATCGACCACCTAAAAGATTGGGGCTTATTTCGCCCAGCCAGGTGAACTTCTTCTAACAGATCTTCACCTCTGAAGCTCACAGAGGAATGGAAAACTGGCAGTTCACCGACATTCTCTAGCCTGATTCGCAAAGTTAATAACTGATCTTTCAGTGCTTCTTTCCACATGCTATAGTTTCACATTGAAGATCCCAAATACCCAGAGAATCATCACTATTCAACATCTCTGAAAACCAGGTTTTGCTTAAGTTGAAGTTAACGGTATTTTTTGGTTTATGTTTTTCCTTTGATTTACATGCCATAACTGTAATATAGCTATTGCTGTCAAAAGGGTAGGCACAGTTTGCTGAAATATGTAAAGGGTTGTGGATTTCATTACCTGAAGCCGAAAGCCTTCCGCACACTACATAATATTATAATCCTACTCAACATCACTATTCCACAACCCTGAAAACATAGGTTTTGCCTGTTTTGATGTTACTATTATTAATTGTATTTAAGTTTTTCCTTATATTTACATTCTACAATTGTAACTTAATTATCGCTACTAATAGGGTAAGAACAAAACACTTTAATCTGCAAATGCATGTGTTATTTGATATCTAAAGCTGAAAGCCTTTCATATGTTAAACAATACTACACTGCTCAAAAAGTAAAGGGAACACTTAAACAACACAATGTAACTCCTAGTCAATCACACTTCTGTGAAATCAAACTGTCCACTTAGGAAGCAACACTGAGTGACAATCAATTTCACATGCTGTTGTGCAAATGGGATAGACAACAGGTGGAAATTATAGGCTATTAGCAAGACACCCCCAATAAAGGAGTGGTTCTGCAGGTGGTGACCACAGACCACTTCTCAGTTCCTATGCTTCCTGGTTAATGTTTTGGTCACTTTTGAATGCTGGTGGTGCTTTCACTCTAGTGGTAGCATGAGACGGAGTCTACAACCCACACAAGTGGCTCAGGTAATGCAGCTAATCCAGGATGGCACATCAATGCGAGCTGTGGCAAGAAGGTTTGCTGTGTCTCTCAGCGTAGTGTCCAGAGCATAGAGGTGCTACCAGGAGACAGGCCAGGTGGAGGAGGCCGTAGGAGGGCAACAACCCAGCAGGAGGACCGCTACCTCCGCCTTTGTGCAAGGAGGAACAGGAGGAGCACTGCCAGAGCCCTGCAAAATGACCTCCAGCAGGCCACAAATGTGCATGTGTCTGCTCAAACGGTCAGAAACAGACAACATGAGGGCCCGATGTCCACAGGTGGAGGTTGCGCTTACAGCCCAACACCGTGCAGGACCTTTGGCATTTGCCAGAGAACACCAAGATTGGCAAATTCGCCACTGGTGCCCTGTGCTCTGCACAGATGAAAGCAGGTTCACACTGAGCACATGTGACAGACGTGACAGAGTCTGGAGACGCCATGGAGAATGTTCTGCTGCCTGTAAAATCCACCAGCATTACCGGTTTGGCAGTGGGTCAGTAATGGTGTGGGATGGCATTTCTTTGAGGGGCCGCACAGCCCTCCATGTGCTCGCCAGAGGTTGACTGACTACCATTAGGGGCTGCGATCCTCAGACCCCTTGTGAGACCATATGCTGGTGCGGTTGGCCCTGGATTCCTCCTAATGCAAGACAATACTAGACCTCATGTGGCTGGAGTGTGTCAGCAGTTCCTGCAAGACGAAGGCATTGGTGCTATGGACTGGCCCGCCCGTTCCCCAGGCCTGAATCCAATTGAGCACATCTGGGGCATCATGTCTCGCTCCGTCCACCAACGTCACATTGCACCACAGACTGTCCAGGAGTTGGCAGATGCTTTAATCCAGGTCTGGGAGGAGATCCCTCAGGAGACCATCCGCCACCTCATCAGGAGCATGCACAGGTGTTGTGGGGAGGTCATACAGGCACATGGAGGCCACACACACTACTGAGCCTCATTTTGACTATTTTTAAGGACATTACATCAAAGTTGGATCAGCCTGTAGTGTGTTTTTCCACTTTAATTTTGAGTGTGACTCCAAATCCAGACCTTCGTGGGTTGAAAAATTTGATTTCCATTTTTTAATTTTTGTGTGATTTTGTTGTCAGCACATTCAACTATGTAAAGAACAAAGTATTTCAGAAGAACATTTAATTCATTCAGATCTAGGATGTGTTATTTTTGTGTTCCCTTTATTTTTTTGAGCAGTGTATAATCCTAATAATCTTTCCAAATACAAGCACTGAATACTATGTAGCATACACTAAAGATGACAGTGGAGACGAATGCTTATGGCATCCCTTAATAGACCTTCAACAACCTAATTTATAAGACCCATTCTATAAATAATAATGTAGGGTTGATTTGACTGATGTTTCACTAACTCTGTAATCTAGCATAAAATTGAGCCTAATAAAAGTTAGTGAGGCAAACATAGAGTCCGTTTGGGTTACGTTAGAATTTGGTAATCACACAGTATCTCGTGATTTATATGCCCCCAGGACAAATAGACGAGTTACATAATCTGCTAGTTGAGGAAATAGCTAAAATGACAATGAAGGGGGAAGTTATCATCATGGGTGACTTTAATCTTCCTATCTTCCTGATGTGAATTGGAAACTCAAAATAGCTGCTTGTGCCAGGAGTACACGTATTCTAAACTCCCTACTGGGATTGTCTCTAAAACAAGTCATTGAGGAGCCAACTCGTAAGGAGGCCATACTTGATTTAGTGTTAACAAATGGAGATTTGGTATCAGATATTACTGTAGGTGAAAGTTTAGGATCCAGTGATCACCAGTCAGTGTGGTTTAATATAAGAACAGTGACTGAGTCACACCACACAAAAACAGTTTTTTTTTCAGACTTTTCTAAAATTAGAATATGTGTAAAGGAGTCATTATCAGACTGGAGCAATTTAAATGGAGTTCAAGAGAAATGGGATTATTTAAAAGTTGCAGTGCTGAAGGCAACCGAAAATTGCATTAGGCTTGTCAGTAAAAGCAAAAAATTCAAGAAACCACTGTGGTACTCCGCAGATGTAGCCAAAATAGTAAAAAACTCAAGGTTAACATTGAGTAATTATAAAAAAAACAGAGTGAGGAAGACAGAATCATCTATAAGATTAGACAGAAAGAGGCTAAGCAAGTTATAAGAGCTTCCAAATCACACACAGAAGAGAAAATAGCACAGTCAGTAAAAAAAGGGGACAAAACATTTTTAAGATACATAAATGAGAAAAGGAAAGTAAAACAAGGATTAGTTAGATTTAAAACAAAATAAGGAAGGTATGTAGCAGAGGATAAAGGTCTAGCTGACTGCCTCAATTAATATTTTTGTTCAGTATTTACAGATGAAAATGAAGGAAAAAGGCCTCAGTTAGGAAAAAGGACAAATGAGTCATTTGTTATATGTGAGTTTACAGAGGAAGAGGTTCTATTTCAACTGTTAAAAGTGAAGACAAATAAGTCAATAGGACCTGATGGAATAGACCCAAAATTATTAAAAGAGCTTAGTGGTGTACTAGCAAAACCATTAACAGATTTATTTAACCAATCATTGTTAACAGGCGTAGTCCCAGAAGATTGGAAGTTAGTGAATGTTGAGGGGCCGCACAGCCCTCCATGTTGCCCATTCACAAGAAAGGTAGTAGGGAGGAGTCGGGCAACTATAGGCCAGTAAGCCTTATTTCAGTAGTGGGGAAAGTAATGGAAACCATTAGGATAGGATTGTTGAACATCTAAAAACACATGGATATCAATTTCAGGGAGATCATGCCAAACTAATCTTATTGATTTTTCTGATTGGGTAACTAAAATAATAGATCAGGGTGGTGCAGTAGACATTGCTTACCTAGATTTCAGTAAGGCTTTTGACACTGTTGCACATAGAAAGCTTATCAATAAACTGCAATCTTTAAGTTTGGATTCCAATATTGTTGAATGGGTAAGGCAGTGGCTGAGTGACAGGCAACAGAGGGTTGTAGTCAATGGAGTATATTCAAAGCATGGGCTTGTCATCAGTGGGTTACCTCAGGGATCTGTACTTGGACCCATTCTCTTTAATGTTTTTATTAGTGATATTGCAGAAGGTCTTGATGGTAAGGTATGTCTTTTTGCTGATGATACTAAGATATATAACACTTTTGATGTTACAGGAGGTATAAGCCAAATGGCAAATGATTTAGGTAAACTAGAAAAATGGTCAGAGTTGTGGCAACTGACATTTAATGTGGATAAGTGCAAGATAATGCATCTTGGATGTAAAAACCCAAGGGTATAGTACAGAATATTTGATAGAGTCCTAACCTCAACATCTGAGGAAAGGGATTTAGGGGTGATTATTTCTGATGACTTAAAGGTAGGCAGGCAATGTAATAGAGCAGCAGGAAATGCTAGCAGAATGCTTGGTTGTATACGTTGAGAGGGAAGTGCTCATGCCATTGTACAGAACACTGGTGAGACCTCACTTGGAGTATTGTACGCAGTACTGGAGACCGTATCTCCAGAAGGATACTTTAGAGAGAGTTCAGAGAAGGGCTACTAAACTGGTTCATGGATTACAAGATAAAATTTACAAGTAAAGGTTAAAGGAACTTAACATGTATAGTTTGAAGGAAAGACGAGACAGAGGGGATATGAGAGAAACATTTAAATACATAAAAGGAATCAACACAGTAAAGGAGGAGACTGTATTTAAAAAAAGAAAAACTATCACAACAAGAGGACATAGTCTTAAATTAGAGGGGCAAAGGTTTAAAAATAACATCCGGGAGTATTTCTTTACTGAGAGGGTAGTGGATGCATGGAATTGGCTCTGATAATCCAGCAATCCCTTACAACCTGTCTATACTTCAAACTTACCTACAACACTAATCTAAGCACAGAATATATTCACAGATCTATGCAGAGAATACTATTTACAATAATTTCTATGAAAGGTCTATATGCCCTAATTGACAGGAACTTTTATGCCACCTCCTGTTATTTAATCAAAAAATAAATAAAGGGAACATTTTAATGTTTGGACCTTAAGAAGGAAATTCACAATGCCTATATAAAAGATACTGCAAACGTTATTGGAAAGTAATGTTTATATACCGATCAAGAATATATACCTTGAAGCTTTCATAACGTTAATGGTTGTTGCGGGTCTCGTCAATCTGGGACACCACTTTTATTATGTACACTGCTTTTAATGATGTATGATTGTCTAATCTGATATTTTTACTTAAAAATTACAATTTCCACAGCAAACCCCATGATTTATACTATAACTGGTTTTGTTATGTTATTTTATGTATTTCAGAACTTTTCAAAGAACAGTTTTAAAGTATGTATAAAGGACACATGGATGTGATTCAATGCATAATATCAATATTGGACAATGATAGAATACTACGCCCTATCTGACATATCATTGAGATTATCCTAATTATCCTTTCTGATATATGTTGCTGAATTTCCATATCATTGCTACCATTTCCTTAAGATTTCTATTCACCACTATAAGCACTTGCTGCTCAAACTAATATAATAGAAGTCTTGCTATACCTTAAAGATAAGGTAACAAACTCTTTCTAAAGTCTTTCTAACTCCATAACTCAAGTCCCCTCACCCTCCCCATTTCACAGCAGCAGCTTCCACAGTCTTCTCTTATACAAAATATTGTCTGTCACATTAAAATAATAGCTGTGTATTCATCAGACTTGTTGGACAGGCTCATGCTTAATAACATACTATGTTTTAAGTACTTGAGCATTCCTCTTATTCAGCTGTTCTACGTGGTATTTTATGTGATATTCATATGTTACATTCTTTATGTTTTCTGTTAATTACCACTTTTTACTTTGAGTATGTACTGGCACCATATTAATCCTTAATAGGAACTCAAAATGGTGGCTCCATGTGATACATTATGCCACGATAGTCTGTCTTTAGAAGACCCACTTTTGCGCACATAAACCCCCACCAACTAAAATATCTGCAGATGTTTCATACTAACTACCTGCATAAATCAAAAGGGGTTTCTATTCTTTCCATGCTGACCGCGTGTTCCAGTTAAAACAACAATTAGGTTGCTTATAAGTTCCAGTGAGCTCGCTAAATAGCTTCCAGGTTACTACAGCATCCTTATACACACGCAGCACATACCTTGTATACTTAAAGCTCTAAAAAAGATAGCATCTATCAGTAAGGGTCACAATATAATCTGTGGAGACTTCGACTATACACTAGACTTAGATCTAGACATCAAAGGAGAACACCACAAGGCACCCCTAGCTACCTCAAAAACAAACAGTTGCAACTTAAATATATTTCACACACACACACACACACACACACAATCTATATGATACCTGATGTTACATTTTTCCAATAGAAAGAGATTTTTCTTATTTTTCCTCAATACACATGACATTAACACTGTATATACATCAAAATGTACATCAAAATGTAGATGGAAATGACAGGATTTGGCGATAGAGTGAACATGAAGCTTAAAGGAGAGGTCGGAGTCAAAGAGAACACTTAGGCAGCGAGTCTGTGTGGTGGAGCTGATGGTAGCACCGGGAGACAGACACTGGAGTAACAACACGTGAGGGAGGAAAGACCAGAATTTCAGTTTTGGTCAAGTTTAGTTTTAGGAAGTAGGCAGCCATCCAGTTAGAAACAGCAGAGAAGCAGTCAGAGACACTAGTCAAGAGGGACGGGGAGAGATCAGGAGATGACAGGTAGATTTGCATGTCATCTGCATAAAAATGATCTACATGCCCGTGTCGAACGCCCAAAATCCGTCTAAAGGAGACTAAGCAGAGAAGAAAGGAAAACTTGGTCATAAGCTGGTGTAGAGATAGCCTGTCATTAAGGGGCTAATTGTGTAAAAACTGGAGGACAATACCAACGTCCTATAACCATGCGTATTTGGGTCCTGGAGGACTCAGCAGATGCATGCTGCGAAGAAGACGGCAAACGAATGGGTCCTGACCCACGGGAGTTCCCTGTAGAGGAACGTGAGCTGCTGAAATGGCTGATCGCACCACGTTGATCGAGTGATAAGACTTTCCAGATGGGAAAAGGGAAGAAAGAAATTTAGGGTAGCGGAAACAGGGGCAGTAAAGGGATCGAAGTCCTGTTCCACACACCAATCAGACCAAGATTGCCAGGCCAAGAGGTACCACCTATAACCTCTGATCCAGTACTAGCATGATATTAAGCATACCGCAATACAGCTCAGCTGTGGAAAAAATGAGAAATACGACCTGCGATTTATACAGGATTGAACCGGATAGTAAAGTGGGAACTTATGAGAGGTGAATCTCGCAGGCGGTCTGATCCTCTAAGCTAGTGGAACCGTTAGCAGTGTCCCATCTCTGGGTAGAAAGGTTGAGTCTAGGTTGTACGGGGGCCAAAATCGGCTGTTGGCACGGCCCCTTTGCCGACCAGCCCTGCCAAAAACACCTCTGCAGTGAGTTCCACTGAAAACTTTCCACATGGACGATTGTGCCTTATTTAGCGAAGTAAAGATATTCACTCTTTTGTTAAGCTCCTTTAAAAATACCTCACCCAAAAAGTTACCCTGTGCCAGGGGTCCGAGCTCCTTATCCCACAGTTCCACAAGTTTTTTGTCAATACGAAATAGTGCTGCACGGCACAGCGAGAGAGCCACATTGGTATTACCACGGAAGCAGAAGCACCATTGTGCCCACTCCCTAATATCACGTGCCCATTCACACACCGTACCAGAGTCAAATGTGTAAGCCCGAGCAAATGCATAGTCGGCCAAATCCATAACTCTTGCCAGGAGTCCTATGGCATTGAGTATTTTGTCCTGTGCCCCTTTAAATCCGAATTTCACCCCTTTGTATGAGTCTCAACTTCCTTGAGCCATGACGGTCAGCATGAGCTGGTCAAAATCAGTGGTGAAGGCCACCTTATCCGGCAGCATGGGGTGAGGGCACTCAGATCTCACGCGTTTCCGCACTTCTTTATCCAAGGGATTTCGAAGCCAGAAATGAATACATTTTGCAAGATGGTCCGGGAGTGTCCATTCCTCAGAACGAGGTTGTCAGCTGTTCCTAGGGTCGAACATCTGGAGGCCAGAGGCATCTAGGAAAACTTCTCAGTCATCCTGCACAACTCTGGGGCTCATTCAGAAAAGTGTCCCTTGGAAAAATATGGTTAGATTTGGATTCAGAGTCCCAAGCGTCATCTGCTTTGGACGCTTCAGCCTGCCACACATCCAGCACCGAGAGTGCTTGAGGACTGTCTTGTTCCTTGTCTGAGGATTAGAATTGTGCCGGCCTGGGGACCGTGCGTTTAGGGTGTTCCCTGCGCTTGGCGAGTGCCTTGCCATTGAATTTTTTCATCTAAGAGCTTTTGCCCTTCCAATGGCATTTAGGGGGACGAGAGCATTCCCTGGAGGAATCAGAGTCCTCAGAATCTGCCACATAGTGGACCCTCTTGGACGAGGGCCTGCTTGCATGTTCAGTAGCAAACGTTAGAGAGAATGCCTTCTCCATAGAAGCTGCGACAGCGGCAGCAATCATGGTCTGCAAGTCAGTCGGGGCTTGTGATTCTTGCATGGTCTTGAATGGGTTCAGTATGGGGCTCACCCAGAGACACCTAGCGTGAGGGCAGAAGTGGAAATGGCACTTAGGGTAGCAGAGGCCTGGGGACCAGGGGGATGGTATATCGGTAGGCATTAATGTAGCCTGGATCTGCAAGCATGTCTGATTACAAGACAGGTGGAGAAGGCTATGGTAATTCACTGGGCTCACCCCAGCCAGGATAAGGGTTAAACCCATTGGATTAACTGACCCCCAAGTGCAGAGCACTAACCTGATGCCTGGTCCCCAAAGGGTATGCAGCAGAAGGAGCAATGTGAGCAGTACAACTGTAGCAGCAGAAGCAAAACACAGGTCCACTGTAGCAGAATACAGTAGGAGCTGTAGAATCCCAAAATTGCCACTGGGAGCCCACCCATGGCAAAACACAGGAATGAGAGGACCTCACAGTTGATTGGGAGGTGTCCATGCGGAGAAGCGCACAAACCAGTATGATGGAATAGCCAAACTGAAGCGTTCAAACACTTGCCGTTCGCATGAGTGAAAGAAAAAACAACTTGTGTGAGTGTTCGTATGGAAACTACCAAATGCAGAGCATTTGTGTGAGAGTGAAGCGGTCGACCCACGAACTTTCACCAGAAGGGAAACTATCACGAGACGGGATCCATTCAGCGGGAAAGCAGGCGGGAACACACTTTGAAACGGAGGTCTGACGTAAGACAGATGGGGACAAGGCCCCAGGGACCCCAGACAAGAAGGGAAAACCCGGGAGGGAAGGGAGAGAATAGAGGGGGGAAGTAAGAGTAAGCAGTAGGACAATCCCCTAGAAGAATACACAAAATGAAATAAGCTAACATGAACTGAAACCACCCTAAGGTGGTAGGAACAGATAAATAAAAGCAAACAGAACAAATAATGGTAATGAATAGAACTAATAGTAGAGAAAATGAGCTTAGAAATGACAAAAAGAGGAGAACCAAAATCTCTGTACTTAATTTGTGATGGAGCAGCAAAGAAAGAGGAAGTGCTTTAGGTATACATTGTGTGTGTTTGATTGGTTCTCAGTTCTCATTACTTTTCTTTGCTACTATATCAAGGTTGGTAAACCAAAATTAAGCAAAATATGAAGCCTCCTGTCATGTGGTAAAATTCTGGATTCCTATCTACAGTGTTCCAATGTCAAATAGAACACACCAGGGCTGTTCCTTGAACCCTACTATTTTCATTTTTTGTTTAGAGCCCTTAGTGAGACATACCAAAACCTAAACTAACATAACAGACTTAACTACCCCTGTCAGAATGCAAAATATAGCACAATTTTGCAATGTTCTGTTATTCCTAACCAAGCCAGAATCTACAATTCCACGCTTACTAGATTTCCTAGATAAATATAGTAAAGTATCTTATTACAAGAATAATACAAAGAAAGTGCAGACCCTACCAATAGGTCTCCCTGCCCACATGGTTCAAAAACTGCAAAATTCCTATGCCTTCAACTGGTGTAAAACATCTCTTAAATATCTAGGCATCAATCTAACCAAATCTAAAAATCGTCTGATACAAGTAAATCATAAAATACTCATCTGTTTACTTAAATCACCAACAGATAAATGGAAGAATCTAGAAGTGTCATGGCTGGGCCAAATTCATTTAATAAAAATGATGATTCTCCCACATATTTTGTACCTTTCCAGAACCATCTCTATAACGTTACCAAATGTGCTAATAAAACAATTCCAATCCACTTTAAATGCTGATATTTGGAAAATAAAATCCCCAAATCATGGTTACCCTTTCACAAAGGTAGATTACCTCACTGTAATAAAACAAATATGCTCTCCAGCTCTAAATTCATGAAAAAAAGTTGGAAACTTTGGATACAATGTTTGATAGGTGATCTAAGTCTCGTAACTATGGATCCCATAGAATCTCTAGTTTCTTTCTCTTCAGATTTGCCATTAGAGAACTGGGTTAAAAGCAGGGTGAATAATATAAAACAAGAAGGCTTAAGAACATTCCTGGACTTGCAGGCAACATTCTCTCTACCTTCTTGTGAGCTATTCACATACCTCAGAATTAAGCACATCTTATCTTCCAATAACCACTGGTGACATATCACAGCTCACAACCTTTGGCCTGGACTGCATTGGCCTATGCACAGTTACACAAATATTATCCCTAAGCCATAACGCTATTATTGATGCAAAAACATGCAAAACAATGTTACAATGGGAAAAAGATTTTGTGGTTGCAGTCCATACAACTAGCAAAATCTTCATCAATTAGTTTATACCAGTGGGAATCCTTTTGCATGATTTTGATGAAGTGGTACCTGGGTCCACTCAGACTTTCAAAAATCTACAATAACTTGTCCTCCACCTGCTGGAGATTTAGAGATGGAGAGGGATAACGGTTGAACATTTTTGGGAATGTCCAGCACTAAACATTATTGCTCTAATGTAAAGGAAACAATCTACAAGTTAACATGTGAAGACATCCAATTACAACCAGAATACTATCTAAATACCGCATTGACTAAAACTGTTATACTCATTTTACATGCCACTAAAATAATTATCACAAATCACTGGAAAAAGGTTAATCCCCCACTCTTAAGCAAGTAATGGATAGAGTTGAGAACACATGCCAATATAAGAGAATGTCTTGTAGAATCAAAGGTAAAGAGGAGCTTCATACACGATTACATAACCACTAATGACAACTGATACTGATACTAGGGTTTTTATAATGGAGAAAAATATAATTAAAGATAAATTAAAAATTAACAATACATATGGAAGTTCAAGGTTTAATTAGCTTTAATATGTTTTAATAATTCTTACTGAGTTTAAAACTTTGCTAGGAGAGATTCATTACAGCACTTGGCCACAAGCAACCATATACTATTCTTCGAGAACAATCAATTGTATTGTGGTAAGAACAAAGGGGATGGAAGGTGGAAACAAAATTCGAATAATCACGGATGGGGGTGCAGAAACGCCACTGTACTCAACCCTAACCCTTTCAATCTCTATCTCCCATCTGTCTATTCTTTCCATTTTCTTCTAGTGGTATCTTGTACGCTTTCTTTCAGACACTATCTCTAGTATTCTTGGAACAAGGGAGGTAGTGCATATTTAATGCAAATAACAATATGCTTTATGTGAATCATACATGCTCAAGAGAAAAAGAACAGAAAGTGTAATATGTTATACATTTAATTACAATGATGTATATATCTTTGGTTAATCATCACTATTAAATAAGCACTATAGGGTCAGGAACACAAACATGAATTCCTGACTCTATAGGGTTAAAACCACCATCTAGCCCAATGTCCTCCTCATGGCTCCCTAAATATAGTAAAATCTTACTTGTATTCAAGTCTGGAGCTGTTTTTTTTGTCCCTGTTTCCTTTAGACCTGCCCACTGCCTCCTGACATCAGCAGTAGTGGAAGCCTGATCCAATCACAATGCTTCCCCATAGGATTGGCTGAGACTGACAAAGAGGCAGAACAGGGGCAGAGCCAGCACAATTCAAACACAGACCTGGCCAATCAGTATCTCCTCATAGAGATGAATTGAATCAATGCATCTCTATGAGGAAAGTTCAGTGTCTGCATGCAGAGGGAGGAGACACTGAATGTTTGGATGCATTTTAGGCAGCCATGACCCAGGAAGGATCTCTAACAGACATATTATGACTGGCCAATGAAGTTATCACTAGGCTGTAACGTAAACACTGCATTATCTCTGAAACAAGCTGTGTTTACAGCAAAAAGCCTTAAGGTAATGATTCTACTCACCAGAACAAATTCAATAAGCTGTAGTTGTTCTGGTGATTTTAGTGTCCCTTTAATGTTGAGTCAATTAGATGTTTTCTATATCTTTGTACAGATGCAATGCTGTTATTGCCAGTGTTAAACAAGACAAAAACATTTTAATTGTATATGTCATCTTTTGTATATGTCGAATATCATTTTGTGTTATGTTGCCTAAAACCTTTAATAAAAATGAAACATGGAAAAAAAAAACTATATATAGCCAGTAAAGGCAGTAAACTATCGAAAATTTATTTTACAGTAAGAACCAAAAGTATTTCCAGGTAATGGGAAACTTCTGTTATTGCTCTCTTCTTTGATGTACAGCAATAATAAGTGCATGTTATCATGGTTATTAGTAATGTACCCTTCTTACTGATAGCACCTGCAGTGCTTTTGAGTATTACGAAAGATTTTCTAATTGTATTGTCCATATAGTAACTTTGCTTTTTGAATAGTGACATCTATTGGTGGATTTAGACAACTGCAATCTAAATTGCAATAGCTGAACATCAACTGTTCTAAATCTGGCTTTAGGTTGACTCATTCGCATCGTTAGGGATGGCATAGCATATCCTATTGATTTAGCCCTCCCTCTGGACAACCTCACTTCCAATGCTATAGGGGACCTGCTTGGGGGACCTGCCTGGCAGTCCTCCTGCATCCAAGCATAGTACTAGTGCTGCACATAAGCCTGTCACTGTGATCACTAAAAAATTTTCGTAAAATTGAGACATTGTCTTTGCCCCTCTCTTCTCCTCAATTTGATCTGGGGCAAGAAAGGCACATATATCATTGCGAAACTGCGTTAAAAATGTTAAAAGTGTCAGAAAAAACAAAACAAAAACACTTTTTTTAACCCATTTAGTGCTAATCACAGAACTAACCCTGTGATTAGACATTTCAGGATAATTAGTACCTTAGTACTATTAATATTTTTTTAGGGTCAAAAAATATTTTTGGACTCTTTGTCAGTTGCAGCGTTTGTTTTAAGCTCTTCCCTGCTGCCCTTACAGTATCTGAGCTGTATGGTACTGAATTACTGATCAGTGTGATAAAACTGGCTGTGACAGAGTTCAGTACTCAGGCTGAGTACCTCCGTCTGAAGATCCTACTTACAGGAGAAATCCACTCTTCAGTAATTATAGCACATTCCCCAAACACTAGATGACACATCTGCTTTATTAAAAATAGACAGAAATATATTACACTGAACATAGGCGTGCGCAGCCTATTGCATTAGGGTGTGCACCCTAAAGCACAAACACACACCGTGTGTGTGTGTGTGTGTGTGTGTGTGTGTGTATGTATATATAGATATATACACACACACACACACACACACACACTGCTGTGTGTGCTGTTAGTGTGCTGTGTGCTGTTAGTGTGATGTGTGTGTGAAGGTGCTGTTAGTGTGATGTGAGGGTGTTTGTGACTGTGCTGTTTGTGTGTGTATGTTTGTCCTGTGAGGGTGCTGTTTGTGTGAGTGTCGTGTATTTGTGAGGGTGCTGTTTGTGTGTGTGTGTGTGTTTGTGAGGGTGCTGTTAGTGTGCTGTGTGTGAGAGTGTTGTGTTTTTTTTTAAAGGTGCTGTGTGTGTTTGTGAGGGTGCGGTTAGTGTACTGTGTGTGAGCTGTATGTGTGTAGGTGCTGTATGTGTGTGTGCTGTATGTTTGGAGGGATTTGGCAGATTAGTAAATCCTTGCTGCCATGTGCCATCCCTGGTGGTCAAGTGGAGAGTGAACTCTAGCCTGTGGGGCTAGAGTTAACTCTCGCGAGATCTGAGCGTTGCCGCAGCAACACTCAGATATCGCGAGAGGAACCTGGCGGAGCTTCTGTCTAGAGCTCCCTGGGTCCTCTCCTGCCTCCCTCCATGCTGCTGTGGGCCGGTGAGGTAGATCTTTGGTCTCCCCGCCGGCCCATGGAGGCTTAGAGCAGAGCCGGCACTCAGATAGCGCCGGCTCTGCGTGCGTGTGTGTGTATATATATATATAAATATATATGCGTAGAGACACACACTCACAGACACATTCAGACACACACACATACATACACTCACAGACACACACACACATTCACAGACACACTCAGACAGACACACACACACTCACAGACACACACTCACAGACACACACTCACAGACACACACACACACACATACATACATACATTCACAGACACACTCACAGACACACACAGACACACACACACACACACTCTCACACACACACACACTCACACAGACACACACATACATTCACAGACACACACAGACACACACACACACAGACACACACACACACACACTCACTCACACACTGACACACTCACACAGACACACACACACACACACACTCACACACACAAGAACAAATTATTACATTTTAATTAAAAAAAATGTCCACTCAGCCTCCTACCTGGAGTGCTTGCGTGGACTTGTCCCTGGGGTCCAGTGGGGCGGGCGCCTCTCTGCAGCTCATCCGCCGCGAGGGAGCTGTCTGCTCTCTGCTTCCTCTCGCCGCGCGGGCTGTCTGCTGTAGCTGGGAGCCGGAATATGACGTCATATTCTGGCTCCCGGCATCAGCGCGTGGCGAGAGGAAGCAGAGAGCAGACAGCTCCCTCGCCGCGGCTGAGCTGCAGAGAGGGGGGGGATCCATCACCTCTTGCCCCAACATGACAGGGGCAAGAAGTGAAACAGGGGGCGCTGAGTGCCTGCAGGAACACTGTTCCTGCAGGACTCAAACCATAGGCATGCCACGGGGATTAGGGTGTGCCCAGGCACACCCGGCACACCCCATGCGCACGCCTATGACACCGAATAAGTGCACATAAATACTTAGTAATGTAGATGGAAACTGGAACAATCTACAAAACAAAAATAAAAATACATAGGGCAGATAGCCAAAGGCCCCCTTTAGGTGTTAGGGGATACACTTTTGTTTTACACTTACAGCTTTTGATTTTGTCTAAAAGCGCTTACATACCTTATTTCCTTTTTTATTGCAAACAGCACATCTATTTATATCCCCATAACCTCATTTACATACAATAGGGTTACAGTGGTACACAAAGTTCCCCTCCGGTACGTCCACCGTAACCCCCTACCAACAATACAGTGAGCCCATGTCAATCAATAGCAGTATGGTCTTGGGATAGTAACCAATCACACTACATGTCCCAAGTCGACCAATAGCAGTGTGGACTTGATATAATAACCAATTACACTACAAAGCTTAATTACATTATTGTAAATGCAGTACTGTGTTTATAAAAAAGGATTGGGACAAACAATAACAAGGGCAGAGGACCACATGGGAGATTTAGGAGTGACACAGCAGCCAATTTGAACTTGTCAGAACTTGTCCCTGGAATAATGTGACAACCCCCTGCTGGGAAACCAATAAGACAGGAGAAGGGGGAAGAAAATAACTAACATAAAACAATACATTATACACTCCCTGCACCTATAATGGGCACAGGGTGACTAAAACACAAGAGCAATTTGGGGACCTTTATAAAGTGTCCTTCTTCCATCCTCAGTGATGGTGACTACCCTCACATTGACTTTTTTTCTGTGTTATTTCTATATATAAAAAAAAAAAAAAAATTAGTGTTGGTCGCAGCAGTTTGATCTGTGATGAGTAAGTTAGAATTTTATTAAAAAATGTTGAATTGTGTTTTCCATAGGTGAAAGTCAAATTTGGGAGGTGGGTGTGTTAGTGTGTCTTAAGCAGGTAGGGAAATTAATTAAATCAACCCCTTAGTAACATAGCTTAAATTAATCACCCTTAAATGCCACACTATTATCTGGCAAGCTAAGATGGGGACTCTCTTGCAGATAGTGACACTATACTAGCCTCTGACATTGAACCCCTAAGCAAGTCCTCCAATGATGGTTCGTCACCACCATCTACAAGAAGGCACTTAAGATGGCCTGCAGTGCCAGAAGATGGCTTTGAACCCCCAAACTTTACTGCCTCAAAAATACCCCCATTCACAGCTACACATGGCATCACAATGATGGTAGCTGTTTGTAAACACATGACCTATTTTAGCCTCTTTATGTCAGATGACATATTTAAGCTGATGCTTGAGCAAATCAATCCACATGCCAGCCAGTGTCTGTCTGAGAATACGGGGTCACATTAAAATAGAAATTTGGGCACTATCCCAGGTAATGAATATTGTGAAAAAGCAAAGTATCAGGTCCTACTGGTACAAGCACACCATCCTGGCTACCCCTCTTTTTGCAAGGGCTGCAAATGCTGCAATTCTTCCATTCTAACTAGAAATTACCCATTGTTTGACAGACTTTACAAAATAAGGCACCTAATCCACCTCCAGTCTAACAAATTTACCCAAAATTAAATCCCAGACCAAAAAATGTGTATTGATAAATCCCTCATACAATTTAAAGGTAGACTGCTTTTCAAACAATATATCCTATTGAAGCATAACATTCTATAAAATATGTGAATCCACTACTGGCTATACATGGGAATTTCAGATTTTTCAATTGAAGGATAGCCATCTTGACCCACCAGGATGCCCTAATCCTTTGGACACAAATAGCAAAATTGTGTGGGATCTGATCCTTCCCTTGTTAAATAAGGGTTATAATTTATGGGTTAATAATTATTATAACAGTATTTATTAATTTTAAAAAAATATTGTTTTTAAAAACCTAGCATATGGCACAGTGCGTTAAACACGCAGAGGTTTCCCTCAAACCCTGACATGCAGCAAAAGCAGTAGAGGCTTATCTCCAGCTCTTGTCCAGATGAGATGCTGGCCCTTCGGTACACAGATAAGAAAGATATGTACATACACAGCATGTCTACAACTCATGATAAAAATACAGTACCAGTGTCTGTCAGAGGAAGAACTGAGCAGCCGAAAAATCTACAGCAAGTATATGGAGGGAGTAGACTTAGCTGATCAATGTATACAGACTTAACTGGTAAACCAAAAATGTAGGTCCTGGTACAGGCCCTTCCTGCCCATCTCTACTTGCCCTCTGCATAACAGACTGTTTCAGAGTGTACAGAGCTAAACTATTGAATCACTCTGTATGTGACTTTGTCAGTTTGTTCGATTATTCTGGATTTGTGACCAAGATTTGTCCTAATTTAATATATTTTGCCATGCGACTTACCGTAAAAAAAAACCCTGAATAAAAGTACATGGGGGCTTGTATTCTGAAACAATGTTTTAATGCAGAACATATTTCAGAATTATAACATTTCCTGTGAAAATGGAATTCATGTGTGCGAAAAAAAATAATTATATGACCATTAAACGGGGCCAGCCTTTTTGATAAAGTGGCTGGACCAAACATTCCAAAATATGCTATTTGAAATACTCTGGGTTGCCTACTTTTGAAAATGCCATAATGGTGGAAATGTTATTACCTAGGCTGCCATAATCTCTCAAAGGCGACATGGGCCGAGAAAATCACTTTGTCAAATTTACAGGTATGAGGATGGAAAAGGGCAGTGTATGCAGAGTGTGTGTTAGTGTGGTGAATGCAGTGTGTGTGTTAGTGTAGTGAATGCAGTGTGTGTGTTAGTGTAGTGAATGCAGTGTGTGTGCTAGTGTAGTGAATGCAGAGTGTCAGTGTAGTGAATGCAGAGTGTGTTATTGTAATGAATGCATTGTGTGTGTCAGTGTAGTGAATGCAGAGTGTGTGACAGTGTAGTGTATGCAGAGTGTGTGTGTGTGTGTTAGTGTAGTGAATGCAGTGTGTGTGTTAGTGTAGTGTATGCAGAGTGTGTGTGTTAGTGTAGTAAATGCAGTGTGTGTGTGTGTTAGGTGTAGGTGAATGCAGAGTGTGTGTCAGTGTAGTGAATGCAGTGTGTGTGTTAGTGTAGTGAATGCAGAGTGTGTGACAGTGTAGTGAATGCAGTGTGTGTGTTAGTATAATGAATGCAGAGTGTGTGTCAGTATAGTGAATGCAGAGTGTGTGTCAGTGTAGTGAATGCAGAGTGTGTGACAGTGTAGTGAATGCAGAGTGTGTGTTAGTGTAGTGAATGCAGTGTGTGTGTATGTGTTAGTGTAGTGAATGCAGAGTGTGTGTGTGTGTGTGTTAGTGTATTAAATGCAGTGTGTGTGTTAATGTAGTGAATGCAGTGTGTGTGTGTGTGCGTTAGTGTAGTGAATGCAGTGTGTGTTAGTGAATGCAGTGTGTGTGAGTTAGTGTAGTGAATGCAGAGTGTGTGTGTGTGTTAGTGTAGTGTGTGCATGTAGTGTAAATGGAGCATTCCAGAAATGTTATTCCCCCCTCCCTGGTTCTAACCTGGTCCAGGGAGGGGGGAGATTCCATGATCCCTGGTAGTCCGGTGGCATTGTGGGGCCCCCGGCTCCCTGTACTTGCAGAGGGGGCCCAGCGGACTGCAAGTGTACTTACAAGCTCTTCCCTCTCTGTAACTCCCGCGAGCGTGGCGTGCGTGCCACATGGAGTGTTGCCATGGTAACCCCTGGCAATGCTTTGACGGCGTTGCCAGTCTCGCGGGAGTTTCAGAGAGGGAAGAGCTTGTAAGTACACTTGCAGTCCGCTGGGCCCCCTCTGTGGTAACAGGGAGCTGAGGGGCCCGCGGCTGCACACATAGATAGCGATACTCGCTATCTATGTGTGCAGAGAGGGAATGTGTTGTCACCCCCTGATGGCGGCCCTGATCACAGCATACAAATATGTGTATTTTATCACTGTATTTGCTAACAGTAATATGACATTCACATTTAAAATGTCATGAAGAATTTGGAAAATAACAATATTTTTTAATTTCTCAAATTTTTTTTGTAGTTTGTATTCATATTAAATTATGTTTCATATATAAATATTTGAAATGAAAGCCCTCCTGAAGAAAATTATATATAATAAGTGTGGGTGCACTTAATATAAAAGAGATATGTTATGGTTGAACAAATATATAGCTCAAATTCTCAAATTTGTTTTGGTCAGAACTTGTACAATTGACTCTTTCCTCAAGAGGTTAAGAAATAATTTCAAGTAAAACTGACAAAATGGCCACATTTCTTAGCTATACTATACATTTTTCTTTAGTTTCTTAAATATAAACATTTTAAACAATGATTATTAACAAAAAAAAAATGATTTAGTAAAAATCAAGATATTCATGAGTAAAGAATGCAAAATTTACTGAAATATATGTTGTTAATAGTTTCTAAAAAATTTGTAATATAATGAACTGTGAAAATATGTGTTATCTGGTTGAATAAACTTTTTAAATATTCTTATGCATATAATACAATTAGAGGGTTCAGTAATGACACACTTGAGGTGGGCAGCCATATAGGGGCATCCCAGTGACACCAATTGCATCACTGGTTATATCCAAAATGGGCGGTCCCTCCTGGAAAGGGGCATGTCAGCCTGGTGTGAATGCATGTGAATGTGTGCTAGGCTGTCTGACAGCCTCAATGGCCAGGCTCACTGAGGGCAGATTGTTTGCTGAACACTGCTGAAGCAGTGCATGGTCTTAAATGTGACAGACACACAGACACATACACACATACAGACACACACAGAGACACACAAACACATACACACATACATACAAACAAACAAACACATACACATATACAAAATGTTTAAGTCACCCTCCTGTTTCCTACATTTTAGGTGCAGGAGAGTGACTTTCCCTGGGGTCCAGTGGTGGCTCAGGTAGATGGGTGTCAGAGTTCCCACTCTGACTCCCTCTCCTTCCTCCCATGCGGCTCTCTGATAGCAGGAAGGAGTGACCAGGGCAGGCACTTCCTCCCAGCAGTGATCTCATCACAGGGGGCCTGGTTGCATGTGTGACCGGGCCCATCTGGGGGCCCCCTAACAGAATGGGCCACTCGATGAGCCCCTAGAATGTGTAGCCCCAGCAGTTTGCTGCGCGGCCCGGGGCCGCAAAACATGACGGCGGGTACTGGTCGCAGGGGTACGCAGGGCGCCCGGGACCCTTGGAGTGATGGGCCCGATCTCAGCTGCGACCCCTGTGACCCCTATATGCATGCCACTGGTCACACCAGGACTGCTTGGAAATATGCTGTGGAGGTTTGAACAGATATTAATGGAGCTTGTCTATCTTGCTCGTCATTTTAAATTAAGACAACTTTTTTGTTAGATGTTTTACTGTTATGGAGAAAAAATACATACATTACCTCCATAGCTGTAAGAATGTTGGCAAGAGCCTGGCCATAAGTGTCATGGCAATGAACAGCCAGGGAACTAACCGGAACTTCCTTCATAACGGCATCAAGCATTGTCCTCATGCTGCCAGGTGTTCCAACTCCAATCGTGTCTCCTAAAGAAACCTCATAACAGCCCATACTGTACAACCTTTTGGACACCTGGGAGTAAAATTGTGAAAAATTAAAAACATAACATTATTATGATAGATATAGATACATAGAAGTACTCTTATATGTATGATGCCCTTTTTGTAAACTTTTATTTGAGCAATTAGGCAAATACATACAATGATCACATCTGTAATGTACATCAAAGAGGATAGTTATAGTTGAGTTGATTTTTTCATGTTCAGTCAAATATTATGAGAAGCTAGTATGTCTTCAGTATATGAGTGTGCACTTGCTTTTAAGTGTATAAGTGTTTATTATAGATTTAAAACTAAACTTAACAACATAATTGTACTATGAACTGTCAAAATAGGGAAAAGGAGGTAGGGTGTGATTGTTGGCAGGAAAAGACATTGGAACTTTGTGAGAATGCAGAATTAGGCTTTACTTATGTAGATAAAATAGCAAGCATTTAGAAACAACTGTTACTTGGAAACAGCAAGCAGCACAAAGAGAATAAGTGGAGAATAAGTGGGGAGTTAGAGAGAATAATACAGAACTGCCTTCCTGTGTGTAAATTAACAGGCATTTACAAACAGTAACCTGACCTTATCTTGATCATTGCTTGTAGGGTACATTTGGAGAAAGGAGAGGCCAAGACTAAAATTCCTCCAGCTGAGTTTGCCAAAGTCCAGGGAGAGTCTGGTGGTGCCAAATATTTAACTGTATTATTATGTATTCCGCAGGAATTTTTCCAGGGAGGGCATAATTGTAATGACATCCATGCTTGGGCCCTTTTTGACAGTGTCGTGAAAGGGAAGGGGCATAGTCATTATCACATAAAGCTAGGGTGAATAGTGTTTTCACAAATATGGTGTCAGAAATACATATTTGTATTCCTGACACTATAGTGTTCCTTTAAGCAAATTAAAAAAACATTCCTGTCACCATAACAACTTCATCTAAATGAAAATGCTATGATGCCAGGAAGCCCATGGGTGCTCTTTTTCCTTTAAGGGGTTAAACCGCTCTCAAATGGTTTAACCACAAAGACTTCCTCCAGCTCCAGATATCCAGGTCGCTCAGTGGTATTTGGCTTCTGAAACGGAGTGTCAGGAAGTGCAGACTGACGTCAGGCATGGGTGCCGCTGATTGGCTAGAATGGTCAGTTGACGCTCTAAGGCAATCACTAGTTTCCAGTTCATAAAAAACAGCGACCCCCCTACCCAGCGGCACTCTGTGCCTCCTGACACTAAATAAAAGTGAACACATTAACACTGATTTTTATTTTTACCTGGGGAGTTGAGAAGGTCTAAAGTTTCCCTGGCAGGCCCAGGTACCAAAGCCTTATGATGTGGTGTCCAGAATAAAGTGGAGGGTTAACTTCACTTGTCCTTCCTGCTCCATCTCCTTTTCTTCTCCTTCATATGACACAGTCTTCTTTTTCTTCTGACACTGTCTTCTCTCCTCCTTTGATCCTTCTGCTCCTTTACCTTTCTGCTATTTCTTGCTTATTTTGCGTCCTTCTGCTCCTTTCTCTTTCTGATCTCTTTCTGCTCCTTTCAAATCCTTTCTGCTCCTTCTCCTACTTTACCTTTGTGCTTCTTCTGTCCCTTTCTGCTCTTTGCAGACCCTTCCTACTCCTTGCAGACCCTTCCCGCCCCTTGCAGACCCTTCCTGCTCCTTGCAGACCCTTCCTGCTAATTTCTGCTCCTTCTCCTACTTTATGTTTGTGCTCCTTTTGCCCCTTCCAGCTCATTGCTGACTCTTTATGCTCCTTGATGTCCCTTCCTGCTCATTTCTGTTCCTTCTCCTACTTTACTTTTGTGCTCCTTCTGTCCCTTCCTACTCCTTGCTGCCCTTTCCAGCTCCTTGCTGACCCTTTCTGCTCCTTCTACTTTACATTTGTGCTGCTTTACCTTCCAGCTCCTTGCTGACCCCTCCTGCTTCTTACTGAACCTGCTCTTTGCTGACCCTTCCTGCTCCTTGCAGACCCTTCCTGCTCATTTCTGTTCCTTTGTGCTCCTTCTCCTACTTTACTTTTTGTGCTCCTTGCTACCCCTTTCTGTTCATTGATGTCCCTTCCAGCTCATTTCTGTTCCTTCTCCTTTCTGCTCCTTCTCTTACTTTACCTTCCTGCTCCTTGCTGACCCTTCCTATAGGCTGCCCCCCCATATTCCTCACTTCCCTGATCTATAGGCTGCCCCCCATATGCCTCACTTCCCTGATCTATAGGCTGCCCCCCCATATGACTCACTTCCCTGATCTATAGGCTGCCCCCCCATAAGACTCACTTCCCTGATCTATGCCCCCCCTTGGATCTATGGGCTGCCCCATATGACTCACTTCCTGATCTATAGGCTGCCCCCATATGACTCACTTCCTGATCTATGGGCTGATCCTGCCCCCCATATGACTCACTTCCCTGATCTATAGGCTGCCCCCCCATATGACTCACTTCCCTGATCTATGGCTGCTTGACTCACTTCCCTGATCTGGGCTATCTCTCCCCCATTCCTCCTTACCTGATCTGTAGGCTGCCCCCATGCCTTACTTCCCTGATCTGTAGGCTGACCCCCATCCCTCACTTACCTGATCTGTAGGCTGACCCCCATCCCTCACTTACCTGATCTGTAGGCTGCCCCAAAACCCCTCACTTACCTGATCTGCAGTCTGGGAGTTGCTGGTTGCATGTGCTGCTCCCCTGTGGTTTCAGTCAGCAGAGAGAAGCAGGGATAAGATGTAGCTTCCTATCCATGTCTCTCTCCATACACAGCGCCACCTACTGGTCGGTGCCGGTATTGCACTGTATTTTCAATCTCACACGAAAAATAGCAGAACAAGCTGGAAAATCCCAGCGGGGTCAAGTCCCCTCCCCCCTTTGGCCCCTCCTCCCTGCAGACGCCCATATGCATTATAAAGCTTTTCATCTTCTGAGGGTGGTTGAAGGACGAAGGAGGAGAAAGAAGGAACACTGGAAAGAGATAGACGGCTTCCTGGTTTATAGGCCCACGCAGGCATTTTTGTAGTTAGACAAATCCATGAATAGATACTTGCCATGTTCTAGTTCATTTATAATAGCGATCTTATCTATTTGACACTCAACCAATAAACCTATCTTAATTTCCTTTGCCATTACCCCTTTTGGTTTCTAATCCCTCCTCCCCTAGAGGGTTGGAACCCATGGACTTCCAGGACCAATTTTCACATAAGGTGCCTCAGGTTAGTCACATCCTTACAGCAGAGTGTTGGATGTCATTACATAACTACTACCTCTTTGCACCAGACTGTCTGATCGCTGCCATTTTAAAGGGCTACATACAGTGTCCCTGTCTCATACAAGAATTGGCAGGCTTTGAGGATTTATGCCTGGGGCTGACCCTCTGGAGCATGAGATCTATCTTCTATAAATCACCTTTCAGCACCTAAGTAAATTCCCAACTGTGACTTTATTGGCAGCTGGGAAATTACCTTACAAACTGCTTTTTTAGAACCACAATGGAAGAATATCTGTTCCCTGTATAGCAGAATGAAAAAAAATCTGCATACAAGTGACTATTCTTTGCAGGTTTGATCCCTCTCAGTGGATATTAGTTGTGACATAATGCACTGGGAACTTATCACCCTATCTGGTGGGATTGCCCACAAATAACCCCATTCTGGAAAGGTATGTATGACAAAATTAATGACTTACATTTAGCCTCCATCATTTCAACAAGCATCATTTCAGTATCATTGTAGGTTGAAGCTTCCTCAGTGGTTGAGTGATTAAATACCGCTAAACATTTAATTCCCTTAATAAGGGGCATACCTGACACACCCTCAATGCAGCTCTGAAGGCGGTAAAGAGCTCACTTTTAGTGCTTCAGGCCATACACACACACACATATATATATCTAACTGGACACACTGGATTATGACTACATTAACCACTGAATTTCAGACACTCCATCGAGGACCATAGATACTTTTTGGGACAGTAGCAGATGCTGAGAGCCTTCTACTCTTCTTTCTTTCTACTGATTTTCTCTTACTTGTACACTAAACCTCGTTTCCTTTTCTCAGCTTTAACTTAAACACATATTCCCTGATAGGGATACAATCATATACAAACTGCTCTCTGAAGTATTATGTTTTCTGACGTCTATTGCTGAACTTTTATGTACCTATCATGTTGTATTAGTTTACTCTACCTGTTATCGGTCTTGAAATGTTCAAAACACGTAACTCAAAAAGTTTATCTTTATGCTACAAGTATCTATTTTCTTTAGCATTTGGAAAATTCTAATTTCTGTATTAGCGTGAGTACAGGAAGAAAGGCTTGTATATAATGAACCATAACATCTCCTAAAGCATTGAGGCATCCTTAGCCAGTTAAGAACAAGAGTTAACAAACTAGAAAGTTAATTAACTGAACTATGTCACTGACATTATATTCATAAATATTTTATATTGTTAACTATATTGCATTATCTGCTCTAATAAATTTAAAAAGAGCAGATCAATGAAAAAAATATTACAAAACCAGAAAAGGAACTAAAATTTGTATATATTTATTCATTACAAATTATTTTTCACTTTTGTATTCTATGAGTAGAAATCTGAAGTTTTCTCTCATATTTAAACATAAGCCCAAATTGATCAATGAGTCATTGAACTGTGCTTTCATTAAACATTTATCATGAAGGCCCAATTTACAGCCCTGGGAATGAATTGCAAATATGAATAAAATATATTCAGTTCTGACATAAAATGACTGCTGAGATAACATGGCCAAAAACATAAGAATGGTCACTCTGCAAGCATTTCCTTTCAAACATGTGTTCGTTGTCATTGCCAAACTAAACATCAAACTGAATGTGCAACCAAATATAATGAGACAAACTAAACGCAAATATAATAAAAGACATTGTTGGAAAGAAAGAAAAGAAAAAGCCTAAAGTTGCGTAATCCCCTAGTGGGGGTTAACCCCGGTGTAAATGTACAAACAAAAGAGAGGAAATGGAGGGTGCAAAAATTTGAATATACCAAAATATTAACAAGGATAAAATATCCAATAAAACACATAAAATACAAATAAAATAGTAAAAGAGAATGGAAAAGTCTTAAAAGGAACAGCCAAACTGGATGAAATTAGACGTTCTTGAGGGTTGGGTTCTTGTAGTTCCAGAGGTACATGTAAGACATAAGAAGAAAGACTCCAATGGTACAGTATATAGTGAGGTTTTATTCTACTCACATTTACCAGAGCTATATCCAGCTCTGGTGTGTATAGCGTGAAGTGGAATGATCCCCACTTCTGGAATATGTGTGGTAGATAGTTTCTCCAGATAATTCCAATGTTAACAGTTCCGGACTGAGAGTAAAAAATGACAAATATAGTGCTCACTGTATCAAATAATTTTAAAAACAATTTTCAGTAGAGGAGATGTACTCACATTTCTTTGAGCAGGCTAGTAAGTGCATCACATAAGTGCATCATGTGACGCGGAAGTTACATTGCGTACCATATGACGCGGAAATGTTGCCGAACGCCACGTGATACACTATAAACGATCTAACTTTCAAAATAAGCCTTGTTTTTGCATATATAATCAATTACATAGGAGTACCAAATAGGTTATTTATGAAAGAAATGTTTGAATGCTTTTTATATTCTTTATCAAAATACTGTTATTGACCTGCCCACATGACGTCATTTTGGCGCCAAATTTGAATATTTTTTCTGTAATTAGTCCCTAATATAAACCAAGAGATGCCAGGTTGATTATTTTATCTGATTGTATCTACGTGATAAAGCCTGGCAAGGCGAAACGCGTTGTAGATATTATATATTTTTTTTTACCAATAAAGGAATCTTTTAATACTCTCTATACCTGGCACCCTGATTTTACTATCTCAAGCGAGGATTAAAGAATCCTAGGTGGGAAATATACCACCAGTGCCCTATTCATCGAGCAGTAAGCCTGATCAAAGAAATGTGAGTACATCTCCTCTACTGAAAATTGTTTTTAAAATTATTTGATACAGTGAGCACTATATTTGTAATTTTTTACTTTCTTGGTACGATTTTTGTTAACATTGGAATTATCTGGAAAAAACAATCAACCACACATGTGACGAAACGCCTTTTGTCACCGGATTTTCCCCTGGCTGTTGGAGGAGCCTGATTGCCAGCCTCTTGCTTCATGACTATGGCCCTGGGTTATTTGGACCTTCAAGTACAATATTTGGGCATATTGGATTTGTATGGTGCAGCTGCTGGCCCTTTAAAAACCATCCCTGGACATATTATGACTTTTGGGAACAATGTCCCTTTAAGACTGTGTAGCAGATTGCATTCAGGTGGTCTGCAATATTATATATGCTATTATGTGTTTGGTAAATTGGAAATGTGTAGGTTCTATGTGATAAATGTAACAGTATGTATTTTTATGTCTTTTGTTGTCCTTTGTCTGCCATGTGGCTAATGGAGTTTTGCCTCCCTCCTTGGAGATAATTGCATTACTTCTCAATTATCTCCAGAATAGAAGACTCTGAAACCAGTTTGGGCCAGATAGCCATGCTGCCAGCCAGGCTCCAAAAGATATTTGTGCTAACTTCTGAACCCCTGGTCTGATTCAGGCCGTTTTTTAATATGTTGTTCCCCTGAATGGATTGATTGTGAATATGTAGTTTTATGTGAATGTGATGTATAGTTTTAGAGTTATGAAAGTTGGGTAAAAAGTGTGTTTTAAAATGTATGGATAATTGGGTTACCTCTCAGGCTAAGGGGAGGAGATGTGTGGGATGTAACCATTGTGTGATTGGTTGTACTGTGTCCCACCCAGTGGGATGTCCCCTTGCATGGGGACCTGCATAAAAGAAGGTTCTTTGTGTGCCAATAAACAGATCATCTTGTACCTTCATGAAGTTTCGGCTCATGTTTGGGGGATTGGAGAAACTACACTCTGGGGATTGCTATAATCACTATACTCCCCAGGGTATAATCACTAAGCTCTGCTAAGAGCTTGTTCCTGTTCCTGCTCTCTGGAATTCGGAGAGAGGTCGACCTGCTGGAAGCTGGACCTTGGTCCTGGGTCCAGAGTGGGTGGAGACGGCGAGATCCCAACCAAGCTGCGGCGGTTTGTGGGGTCTGCAGTGGTTATGGTGTCAGGCAGAGTGCTTGGAGTCCTCGGAAAGCACTAGGAGCATCCATCGGCGGAAGGTACCCGGTCTGGGTGCCAGCGGTTCCGTTACAACTCATATCCCAGAATTGGGGATCATTCCACTTCATGCTATACACACCAGAGCTGGATACAGCTCTGGTAAATGTGAGTAGAATAAAACCCATACAGTATTTTAAACATACCTCACTTTATACTGTCATTGGAGTCTTTCTTCCTTCGATAAAGGACCTGTTGTGGGCCAAAACGTTGTTTCGATTTTGCCAAAGACCCTGTTGTGGGGCCTTTGACAAAGTACCTGTTGTGGGCTGAAAAAATTGTTTCGATTTTGCTCCAATAAATCTGCCCACTGGATTTAACTTGAGTGCCTGGACCATCATTACTTTTTTGCAAAACTATTAACTTTTCAAGATCAGTCAAAATATTTTACAATACATAATGCATATATTCAAAATGTCAACGCTTATACTCCGCTTAAAAAGATACTGGTCACTGGAGAGTCCATGGTATACTCACCAGGGGTGAATTTATGCTTTTATTTTCATTGTTTATGACTAAGCACCCTGTGTGATGCAAAAATATTATGCTTCTTGACTTAACTTGCTGTTGGTCAGCATATGATATATTCCTAAGATACATTGCAGTGCCCTCCACCCATATTGGTACCCTTGCTAAATATGAACAAAGAAGGCTGTAAAAAAATATCTTATTATTTAACCTTTTGAACTGTTGTTCAAAAACTACACAACAATACTCTGCTTTTGTGGATATCAAACAAGTGCAAACAGGACAGGTTTATATAAATAAATAAATAAAAAAAATCTTTTTTAAATATATGTGTGGCACAATTATTGGCATCCCTATGAATTCATATGACAAAAATATATTTTAGGTATATTCCTAACATTTTAAATAGTTTTAGTACACCTGGGTGACTAGGAACCATTTATTATTCAAACATGACTTCACAGGAGTATAAATATAAGATAACATTTAGGTCAAATTCCCTTAACCATTCATCACAATGAGTAAGACTAGGAATACACCTGTGTTGTGTAGTAAAATGGGAAGTAGCTATAAGAAAATCGTAGAAGTATTGAAAATGCCCATATCCACCATCAGGGCAACAATTAAGAATTTCTGTTCAACTGGAAGGGTTATAAATCAACCTGGAAGAGGATGTGTGTCTATGTTGTGTCAACGGACTGCGAAGAGAATCAACGGACTGTGAAGAGAATGGTTTGAGTGGCCAAAAAAATCTCAAAGGATCACACAGCTGGAGAATTGCAGAAGTTAGTTAAATCTTGAGGTCAGAGCATCCCTAAAACTACAATCTAACGTCACCTACATCATCACAAGTTGTTTGGAAGGGTTTCCAAAAACAAACTCAAGAATCTTTAGTTTGTCAGACACGGCTGGAACTTCAAATGGGATAGTGTTCCTTGGTCAGATGAAACCAAAATTTAACTTTTTGTCAATAAACACCAGAGGTGGGTTTGATATACACAGAGAGATATCCATATAAAACGTATCTCATGTGATGGTGGCCGTTTAATGTTTTGGTGTTGTGTTTCTGCCAGGGGACCTGGATATTTTGTTAATATGCATGACATCATTGACTTTTTCAAATATCAACATATTTTAAATGAACAGCTGACTGCTTCTACTAGAAAGCTTAAAATTTGCTGTGGTTGGATCTTCCAGTAAGATGCCTCATTATGGACGCCAATCCTCTAGTGTATAGAGGTTAATAAGAAAACATTGGACTATTCTACTAAATAGCTGCCCAATTATGAAGGAATTTAAAGAATACCTTATACTAACCTATATGATGTCCTATAATACCCTATGACATAGGGCCTATGCCAACCTATAAAAATTGTCCAAGAAGACCATCCTCTTTTGAAATCCCCAACTCACATTAAATGTTTGAGTCCTGCCAGAAGAAGTAATTCAGTTGCTTGCACTGTCATTTGTGTACTGCTATGATCAAAAGGAAATTGTTTGCCGCTCACACTCCAGGACAAATATGTAACAAAGGATTATGTTATCTGCGATTTGGGTTGTGTTGTCTACATTTTAAAGTGACCTTGTGGATGGTTTATGGCCAGGGAGATCACTCAGAAACTGAAGAAACTATTTTCTAAACATAGATCAACTATACATACACAATTATTGGATCTTCCTATCTCAGAGCACTCTATACATTGTAAACACAATATCTCTCAAATGAAGTTTACAATTAATGAATCTGTGAGTGTGTAACACAGGCAAGGTAACAGGGAACACACACATATATATATATATATATATATATATAGAGAGAGAGAGAGAGAGAGTCTTCTCCCTATATATTAAAAGTTTAATATATATATATACATATATATATATATATATATATATATATAGATATATTTGTGTTAGGTGCTCATGATAGTACAGAGTAAAATACCATAATTAAATGTAGGATAGTAAAAGGGCAAGTCGGTTGTGGTGTGCCGGAACCGACGATGAGGTAGGCCTGAGAAAGAAGAGGGCCTACCCAGGAAAAAGAAATAGAAAGAAAATAAATGTTAAAATGTGGTGTGGTGGGAGGGTCATTCAACGCTGACCTCGAACGGTAAGGAGCCAGGTAAGGGGTGTGCCTTAAGTAGGCTAGGAGTGGATACCAAGCACCTCCCACAAATCCAGGCAAATTGTCCAAATACATATGATATATATACACAAAATATTTTGTTATTTCCTTTATTGTAAGTTCTTTTATTTATTTATTTCATAATTATAGTTCTCCCTAAATAATGATGTCATCGCTATGCCATCTCTTTGAGACTATTTGCAAGTACTTTTTGACAACTGTACACGCTATAAATACTGTTTTGATTTACTTAATTATTAGCTTAACAAAAGCTCATACAGAGCCAAATTGTTGATTGTTTCTGACCCTATACTCACGCCCAGACCTGGTTGGTTGTTTTTTTGCTGTTTCAGTCAGGGGCGTTTTAGCCGCGAGGCAAACTAGGCATTTGCCTTGGGCGGCATTTTCCAGGGGGCGGCAAAAAAAGCCGCCCCCCAAATGCCCAGGGCAAATGCCTAATTAGCCTCACGGCTAACTGACATGCCGGACGCCGCAGAGTGAGGCTGGGAGCCGGAATATCACGTCATCAACCCGGCTCCCAGCCTCACTCAGCGGCGCGCGAGGGAGCTGAGCAGAGAGCTAAGAGGAAGAGCTCCCTCGCCAGCCGCCCGCCCAGCGCCGCCCGCCAGCCCATCAGCCCGACCGGCAGCCACTGGACCACCAGGGAGAAAGAGGAACCCCACGCCCCAAGCATTCCCATAAGTAAGGAGGGGGGGGGGTTAAATAATTTAAAAAAATATGTTAATGTAAGTGATTGTGTGTGTGTGTGGCTGTTAGTGAGTGTGGCTGTTAGTGAGTGTGTGTGTCTGTTAGTGTGTGTTTGTGTCTGTGAGTGTGTGTGTGTGTGTGTGTGTGTGTGTGTGTCTGTTAGTGTGTCTTTTAATGAGTGTGTGTCTGTTAGTGTGTGTGTCTGTTAGTGAGTGTGAGTGTGTCTGTTAGTGTGTGTTTCTGTTAGCTAGTGTATGCGTATCTGTCAGTGAATGTGTGTGTATTTAGAAGGCGGGGTGGGGGGAAGGGTTGGGTGGAGGTGGCACGGGGGGAGAGGGGCGTCTGAGTTTTGTCATGCCTAGGGCAGCACAAAACCAGGATACACCACTGGTTTCAGTACTGTTGTGTGTTCTTAGCACTTTAGGGAAGCAGATCTGCTAGCTAAACTCAAATATGCCTTCAAGGCAGCCTGTGATGTGTGATAGTGAGTGTCACATATTTTAACACAATCTTGTGTGGGTAACTGAATTTAGCAGCATGGCTATTTACGACACTAGTGAATTAACTTATATATTTCAGTTTGTATATCACAACTTTATAGACGTGATAGAGACATGTTCTATCTAATTGGTGTTTTTAAAATGATCTTACAATGACTTCAAAATGATGAGCACAAGACGAGCATAAATACCTTTCTGTTGTGCTGAACGAATCAAATGCTCATCAATCTATGGACAGATTAATCTATTTTTGTTTGAATTTCCCTAACTAATTGATTTGTTTGCCCACCGTTCAGTGCAACTGAAAGATATTTGTACCCAAGACTAATAAGCACTTTACAAAGTGGCCTTACCTCTGCCACCTTAGGAGCAGCAATATCTCCTTCATAAGGACATCCTAATGCACAAGAAACATACCTGTAGACAGATTAAAAAAAATCATTACACTGATTGGCTGAATTGTAAAGAAAGACATACAACAATGGAATGTTTGCTTGTAAATTGTCAATAAGTGTTAGAATTAATAGAACACACAAGGCACTATAACCACTACAGTTTGCTGTACTGGTTTTGGACATAGGACTTGCTTAGAGCTTTCTCAACCCCAATTTTAGGAGTCAAGACATTTTTTGAGCAAGCTGCAGTGATTATGTTGTTTGGAGTGTTCTTGTAATAAAAATCCTGTGCCTACATTATTTGACTATTCGGTTTATTTACTAAATACTTCCATGTAAAGCATGCCACAAATCTCTGCTTCCATTCAAAAGAAAAGTTTTAGATGTTTTTGTGCAAAAAACTAAACATTTATTTTTAAACAGATTTACCACATTTTTCTACTTAAATTTCTTGCATTTACATTTCTCTTATGTCTTCTGCAGAAGAGGTATCATACCTAAAAAAACATGCAAATTTCACACAAACTTTGTTTATATCTAATAAAAACCACCATTCTCTAGCTCTGAACTGTTATGTTATTGCAGATGTGGCAAACTCACTTATTTTTATTTTATTTTAGATTTCTACAGCAACTCTAGGTAATTTTGAATCTCATTTTATTTTGGCTCTTTTTTTTTTTAAATACGTTAATTATTTAAGACTAAAATACCTTTATACACGTTTTAGGCCTAGTCCAAGAAGGTAAACTATAACGAACATACCAATAATTGTCAAAGGGAATATTATAAGTTGAGCAATTTAATAAAAAAAAAAATCTAATTTCTTTCTTCGTTATACAAAGACAAAACTAAAGCCACCATAATAAAGTCTACATCTACAAATATTCAATGTTCCTTTCAACGTAGATGTGATTTGTCAACCTAAACTTATTATTCATCAGTAATCATCAGTATAATTCACACAGACATGAAATTATATCTAGAACTACATCTGTACTTACAGACAAAAGATACATATTGCTACAATCCATTAGTTAGTAAAGCTGATGAAAGACTTGTGGGAAAAATAATGAACAATATGTTGAACTAATTCACTCATTTACCAAATTTGTAGGAATTATGAATCCATTTTGACAGACATGAGAACAAAAACTATACTAGAAAAGCCAAACGGTGCTTATCTGCCATCAGACTTATGTTAATTTATTTGAATAGTTAGATCTCATAGATATTGTTGATCATTGAGGTGCACATGTTAACTTTAACAGCTGTTGAGAAAACCAAGGAACTTTTGATGTCAGATGATTTTGGCACATCGAAATATTTATCATCATATTTCCATTACATTTAATACATCCCAGTGGTTAAATAGTTTTGTTATTGACATCTGGTAGGACTTCTGAGATTTTCCCATGTGCTTCAAAATATTATAATCTGTACTTTATTATCATTTTCTAGTTAAATGTGTAGGAAATTATAAGACTTTATTCTTTTTTGTTTTATTTAAATGATTTTCATATTGGGTATGTGTCTATCATTTCCAATCTTGTATATCAATGATATCTACAAAGTATGAGCCAGAAGAATTATACTTAAAGGATCACTTTAGGCACCCAGACCACTTCAGCTTAATGAAGTGGTCTGGGTGCCAGGTCCCTCTAGGATTAACCCTTTTTTTTATAAATATAGCAGTTTCAGAGAAACTGCTATGTTTTTAATGGGGTTAATCCAGCCTCCAAAGCCTCTAGTGGCTGTCTCATTGACAGCCACTAGAGGCGTTTGCATGCTTCTCACTGTGAAAATCACAGTGAGAAGATGCCAGCGTCCATAGGAAAGCATTGTAAATGCTTTCCTATGAGACCGGCTGAATGCGCGCACAGCTCCTGCCGCGCATGCGCATTCAGCCGAAGAGGAGGATCGGAGGTAGAGAGGAGGAGGAGAGCTCCCCGCCTGGCGCTGGAGAAAAGGTAGGTATAAAAGGTAAACCCTTTCCTCTCCCCAGAGCCCGGCTGGAGGGGGACCCTGAGGGTGGGGGTACCCTCAGGGCACTATAGTGCCAGGAAAACGAGTACGTTTTCCTGGCACTATAGTGGTCCTTTAAGTTGCTTACAGTTTTCACTTTATAATGCTTACTCGAAAATAACCATTTTAAGGTTTCTGGGGCTTAATTCTAAAACTGACATTTGCAATTTTGAATTAATCACATTGCTTCATTATAATGGTCAATAAAACATCAACTATCAACATCCAGCAAAATACTAAATAATAATCTTAAGCTTTTTTGTTAAAGGGATACTGTAATCTCCAGAACAACTACATCTTACTGTAGTGGATCTAATGTCTACTGCCTGTCCCTATAGAGAAAAGTCGGTGTTTACATTGCTGCCTAGGAACACCTCTAGTGGCAGTAACTCAAACGGCCACTAGAGATGCTTCCTGGGTCAGTGCTGCACATGACGTTAAGCAACTCCATGCTCTTCGTGGAGACACTGCACATTTTCCATTGAGATGCAGTGATTCAATTAATCTCTATAAGGATATGCTGACTGGTGCAGTTTGGTGTTTTCCTATGGGAAAGCATTGAATTAGCTGAGATTGTCAAATTTGATGATCCTAGCCAAGGAGGCGGAGTGGGGGTGGAGCCAGCTGCAACAGACCTGCATGGCACTGGAAAAAAGGTGAGCAAATCACCTTTTTATGCTAGGCAAGGAGGGGTAGAGGGACCTAATCAGAATCTTTGCATCTACATGTTTGTATTCCTGACTATAGTGTTTCTTTATTTGTAAATAGAAAAGACACAAACTTTCTTTACAAACTGTTGCTTTTACCTGTGCACTAGATTCTGACTAAAAACAAAGCAGCCTGTTCACATACTATTTCATACATTCCAACATAAGAAATAGGGAGAGAGGGTGAGCGGACCTAAAGTGGCATTCCAGTGACACCAGTTGTGTCACTAAAAATGTCCAAACCCAAAAAGGAGGCAGAGGTGCCCAAAGAAGGTGAGCTATACAGATAACATTCAAAGTAGTGGCATAGCATATACCCTAAAGGTGTCCAGGAGTCCACCCATACACCAGTCCAATGAACAATTCAAAACAATACTTCAACATCTTTAGTACTTCAATGTCCCTTTATTAAACATTAAACATTGCTTTGTGTCTGCTGTGCATGTTAACAAAAGGACACTGAAGTATTGAAGATGAGCTAGATATTTTTTTTTGTTTTATTCAAATAAGATCCTAGCATGCCCAGCCACACATGGCAGACCATGTACAAACTGCTTATTAAGAGCTCTCTGTGTGGTTCTTGTCCTGTCAGCAAAGATGCAAGCGCATCTATTAGTACGCTTGTGCTGTGATGCCTGGGGACAGTGCCGTGGAACACCAAAGAAGCAACGCAGGATAATGGGACAGGAGTCCAAAATTGTGACAGTCTCACTGGATTCAAGACTGTTGGGAGGTCTGGCATTTTAAATAGCTACTAAACATTAAAGATCTTTATTAAGTTTACTTTATTTTCCTATTTCATTGTGTGCAGTCTGGTACACCATGAAAAGCATATTTTTGAACTATATAAACCTAAAGAATGGAGTAACGTCTATGAATATATTCAGTAACCTCACTGGAAAATGTTGTTGATGCAGGAATACTTAGTATTAAATTGAGTTTATTCTAAATCTTTAACTGTGACAGCTGTCATTTCACAAGATATAAACATATATGATGGTATTCAGTGCCTTATTTTCCATATATAGCAAAAGTAACATACTGTTATAAACAGTCACACAAGTTTGTAAACATTAACAATCGTAATAAAAATAACTATTCTTTGTATGAGATCTCATTAACGTTAAAAGTTGATACAGCTTCCTCAATACTTATATTCAAAATATATGAAATTTTGTGGAATTAAAAAAATTTTTTTTGCAATAATCTTGGAAATCATGGTTTTGGACAGGGCTATTTGCCAAGCAATGTCAATGGGTAGAACTTCAGCATTAGGGGAGGGGGTTATTACATCAGAGCTCTGGCTACCTTATCCCTAATCCTATACCAGGGTATAAAGCAATGCCAAATCAATCCCTAACTCCTTCCTATACCATCCTCGTTCATTTTATTTGTGTAGTTATTTTTAAACTATCTTAACTATTTTGCTGCTGGCAGCTAACCACTAGCTAATGCATTTTTAAATCTATCCTGAAGACACCTTTTAAAAAGACTTTCTAGACCATTCCCAAGTAAGATACGCAATTCAATAATAACTAGGGACTACTTTAACTTAGCCATAGCAGTCAAGTTGACAATTGTCAATGGACAGAACTTAGCCCCTTCGTGACAGTTTTTCAATTTTCTTACTGTTAAAGGACCACTATAGTGCCAGGAAAACATACTCGTTTTACTGGCACTATAGTGCCCTGAGGGTGCCCCCACCCTCAGGGACCCCCTCCCGCCGGGCTCTGGGGAGAGGAAGGGGTTAAACTTACCTCTTTCTCCAGCGCCAGGCGGGGAGCTCTCCTCCTCCTCTCCGCCTCCTGTTCGGCTGAATGCGCATGCGCCGCAGAAGCTGCTCGCGGATTCAGCCAGTCTCATAGGAAAGCATTCATAATGCTTTCCTATGGACGCTTGCGTCTTCTCACTGTGATTTTCACAGTGAGAAGCACGCAAACGCCTCTAGCGGCTGTCAATGAGACAGCTACTAGAGGCTTTAGAGACTGGATTAACCTATTTATAAACATAGCAGTTTCTCTGAAACTGCTATGTTTATAAAAAAAAGGGTTAACCCTAGATGAACCAGGCACCCAGACCACTTCATTAAGCTGAAGTGGTCTGGGTGCCTATAGTGGTCCTTTTACAGACCATTAAGGACCAGGGCTGTTTTTACATTTCTGTGGAGTTTGTGTTTAGCGGTAATTTTCTTCTTACTCATTTACAGTACCCACACATATTATATACTGTTTTTCCCGCCACTAAATGATCTTTCTAAAGATACCATTATTTTCATCATATCATATAAATAAAATATGATAAAAACATTTTTAAAAAACACACTTTTTCTAACTTTGACACCCAATATTTGTCCTAAGTTTATAAATACTCAATGTTAACATGTTCTTAGCTTTCTTTTGCAAGTTATAGGGCTATAAGTACAAGTAGGACATTGCTGTTTCAAAATATATATTTTTAAAATGTATCAATAGTGACATTGTAACAATGTTACCTGTCATAATTCTCTGAATCACACCTCACATGTACATATTTTTAAAAGGAAACAACCAAGGGTATTTAATATGGGGTATGTCCAATCTTTTCTAGTAGCCACTAGTAGTCACAAACACTGGCGAAAGTTTTTATATTTTTTTGTGTGTTAAAAATGCAAAAAAATTATGAATGCTAACTTTGGCCAGTGTTTGTGACAAGTGGCTACTAAAAAAGACTGAACATACCCCTCTCAATGGCAACATAACCAATCTGTCAAATTTCAATGTGAAAAAACAAAAAATCAGGCCTTATATTTGACCCTGTAACTTTCAAAAACACCATAAAACCTTTTAAATGGGGGTACTGTAATACTCGGGAGACTTTGCTAATCACAAATATTAGTGTTTCAAAACAGTAAAACGTATCACAACAATATCATCAGTGAAAGTGCTGTTTGTGTGTGAAAAATGAAAAAAAAAGTCACTTTCACTGACAATATCATTGCTGTGATATGTTTTAAAACACTAATATTTGTATTCATCGAAGTCTGCCGAGTAAAACAGTACCCCCAATGTACAGGTTTTAGGGTGTTGTGGAAAGTTACAGGGTTACATACAGTGCTAGCAAATTAAATTCTCTGGACTTTCAGCCTGGGTTGTCAGGCAGGTCCTTCAAATTGCAATCAATAAAATTACTTAAATATGTAAAAATATTACATAAATATGCAAGTAGAATTTAAATATATACACATATTTATATATTTGAAGTCCACGTGTATATTTATGAAATTATTTATGTAATTATGTATATGGATGTATATATTTTGTATTATTTTTATTTATTATATATACATATATATATATATATATATATATATATATAAAATTTCATTCTAAGTGTATTTTGATATAAAGTTATATATTAAAATAAAAATACAGTTAGAATAAAATTACATATATACATATATATAATTTTTTTAAATTTATTTTTAATTATTTACTTATTTACATTTTATAATATATATATATACACACACTATATATAGTTGTTATATATTATATATATATATATATACACATATATATACACGTGTGTAATTTAATTATATGTGTATTTTTATATTAATATATGGATATATTAATATAAAAATACACTTAGTATGACATTATATATATATAAGATATATAATATATATATATACACACACACACATTATTTATAGCTATAATATATATATATATATTTTTTTTTTTTAATGTATTAACTTTTTTTTTTTTTTTTTACAGCAGCAGGGAGACTGCCTGTCAGTACGCCTATTGAGGCCATGTGATTGCTCTTTCAGAGTGATCACATTGCCCGTGCGGGCCCAATTTGCAAAGGGAGAACTGTCTGGTCTGTCAGGCAGTCCCCTCAGACTGGGAGCAACACCGATCGCTGGCGGAGTAACGGCGGCGATCGGGTAAGTAATAAGGACATGCCACGGATGTACTAGGTATGTCCACGGTCCTTAAGGACCGTTTTTTGTTGGACATACCTAGTATGTCCGCAGTCTTTAAGGGATTAAACAAGGTTATGTTTCAGCTGACAATCAAATTTACCCACAATCCATTCAATAAAATGCAAAAAAGATAAGTCCTGCGTTCACTCCCATCACTCCTGGGCGGCAGCAATGACCACAGTAAAAATCACAGGTTATCTGCGCTCTCTCCTTAATCCCTATGTATATTTAAACAAATGGAGGTCATTTAGTTACTCCAATGGCCATTGGAGGGAATGCCCACCTGCCAATGTCAAGGCAGATCCTCCTAAGCAGGTCCTACACTGACCCTTCACCCTGCTTCCTTGAGCTTCTGGCAAAGATATCTCCACTGAGACAGAGAGGGGTATATTTTATACACACCCCTATATACTTATTAACCCCTAATAGGGAACACATGGGATGGGCGGCTGCATTGTAACAAAGCTGTGTGATACAAAAAGTGAATACAAATACAAAAAGAGAAAAAAAAATGAATTGCACAGACAGGCAAATGGCAGACATCATGGACAAAATGGCTGCACAAAGACATTGGGATCTGACACAAAGTGTAAATGATAAGAAAACATAAATAGAGGTTCTTGCAAGATGGTAGTGCAATCCTTAACTACAGGGGGCATCAGAAAAGAGAAAATGAAAAAATGACAGTGCCATTTTAATCACAACATTATAAACAGACTTAAAGGACCACTATAGGCACCCAGACCACTTCAGCTCAATGAAGTGGTCTGGGTGCCAGGTCCCCCAAGTTTTAACCCTGCCTGCTGTAAACATATCAGTTTCAGAGAGGGTTAATCCAGCCTCTAGTGGCTATCTCCCTGACAGCCACTAGAGGCTGCTTCTGCGATCCTCAATACGAAAATCGAGTAATTGAGTATTGCTTTCTTATGGGCGGTTTGAATGAGCGCGCAGCTCTGGCTGCGCATGCGCTTTCGGAGCTGACGTCAGCAGGGGGAGGAGAGGTCACCAGCACTGAGGGAGCCTGATTTTAACCCCTTCAGCCCAGCGGCAGGGGGGCCCAGAGGGAGGAGGGCCTAATAACCCTATAGTCCCAGGAAAACAAGTTTGTTTTCCTAGCACTATAGTGCTCTAAATATTTTCCATAAAAAATGGTTACATCATTTTGTTATACAGGAGGAACCCAGATGGATGAAACATCCAGCTTTTCGTGATTCCCGAACAGCAAGACTCATACAACGTTACATTGCAGATTAAAGAAATGGATGTATTCCACTCACTTATCCTTCATATGTATACAGATGAGGCGTGATTTTTGAGCACCAATTGTGATGATTTAGACATGTTCTTAAAAGGATTAGTATGTCCTTGAATTTACTCCAGAAATGAATGCAGCTCATATAACATTTTGTAATTAAAACAGGATGTCAACTAAATGAAGCTTAAAAAATAAATAGGATGAATACAAAATGTGATGTGCCAGTTGTAATGTATTTTAAGTTATTTTTACAATTTGTTGTTAGTTTTCTAGAATACATTTTAATTACTCACTTATAATGCTAAATATGCAGTAAAATACAAGAAGAAAACACATGTCCTGCATGCTAGTTTGTTAAAATTTTAAATAATGACATTGCTTGACATGTTATTTATATATAACAATGAGACAGTGTGGTCTTTCAGTTTGCTGATGGTTTGTGAGTGATTATAATCACTGAAATAAGAAAAATAAATTCATGAGATGGACTGAGATTTCCGGCTACCTGCAAATATTTGGCACAGTGACACCAGCCAGTGCTTTTCTGGTTGATTGCACAATACGTGCTCTTATAACTATCAATTTAGATCAGTGTCTTCCACAATATATTGAAACATAGCCAAACTGCCTTACTGGTATTTTGTCGCTTGTTGTGGCTGGTCTGACTGTTATTTTTCTTCAATTCAAGTTATAGTTAAATTTGAAAGTTCAATATTAAAGCTTGTTGTGCAATCAAATGTGTGTTTTTTTGTTGTTTTTTTATTTATAATTAATTCAAAGTTAAAAATTATATAATATACACACTACATATTTATGTGATTATGGCTTTAAAATTTTATGGCAATAAGGGTTTGCATATTTTGTCTCTTTAAAAAAAAACCAATGTAGTGGTTTATATTTAGCAAAGTATAAACTGCTATAATCTATAATAGGGTTTTGTAAAGATGAACTAATATAAAATTGTGAAACCTTTTTCAAGAGTTTAGAAAAAGTACATTAATAAAAACTAAAAAAAAAACTACATATGGTGAAAGAACAAAGTCTGCTGAAGAAAAAAAAAACAATATATGAAATACTGAAATTGTGTTTTACTGAAATAAAGTCCTACATTTTTATTTTTTTAACAATGAACTGAGATAACCCTCAAAAAGGCTCAGGAGTTAAACAAACTATTTCAACTAGACTCTAAAAAGGCTAGCGTAGGAGAAATGTCTGTAAACTCCTTGTATTAATTATCACATTCTCTTGGAAGTACTAGAAGAATATTATCACCATATTTGTAGCTTGTTTAATGCAAACAAGATATTATTAACATCATATTAATTTATGGTTTGCATGATTTCTTCTCACTGTTACATTTAAACCAAACAAACAATTTTACTGGTAAAATAAGTTATTCATATGACCAACTTTTTGTAGCCAAGGTGGCATGGGCTGTATTATAAAGGTTCTATTTAAAGTCAGTGACTGAGCTATTGTTCTTAAAACAAAGTAGCCATACCAAATCTTTTGTGGCTAATTGCTGGTATGAAACCATTACATCTGACATCCATTTAAAAGCAGATCTGTCACAAAAATAAACAAAATCTCAAATGTGGCTATATGTTTATATCTATATATACTTTATTTTTTTACTGAGTGCTCTATCTTTCATAAAATACATAAAGGAAAGAAGGGACTACTTTTCCTTATGGATAGCCATCAAATTGACAACACGTGAAAATGGGTGTAGATTAAAGCAAGATTCTGTTTCAATTACAAATCAAATTTAATCTCAATCCATCAGTAAAATGAATCCCACAGAAGGACAAACTGCAGGCATTGTGGACGGAAGACAACATCATAAATCGATATATCACTTGTGAAATAGGTTGATATGGTAAAAGGCAAATGTAAAATGTTTATTTAGAATTTGATAAGAAATGTAAATAAAGATTACTAAGAAGAATATGCGATAAGGCCTGTCTGACAGTCAACAACATCACAAATAAATTAGCAATAAAGCATTAGAATAAGCCAAAAATGAAGATACACAGCACACTATATAGTCAATATAAACATGAATCACAGCAAATTAAGTTTAATACATTTGAGACTTGAGTAGTCAGCTAACTTATTATAAAAGGAAGTGTAAGCATACAATCGTGTAAACTTTATACAGATGTATATGTCCATATGAGTATTTTGTTTCAAACATTAATATAATCTGGAATTCTATGTATGTTATTTTTTAATTAAAAAAAACCCCTAAACAAATTACACCAGTGGTCTTTTTATGCACACTCATTTTCTCTTTCCTCTCCCCATTTAATTCCTGAAATGTTGTAGCTATACTGGCTTGACCTATGTCACAGAATCAAGGTTCATTAAATTAATATTTGTTTTAATTGCTTAAACATGAAAAGCATACCATCAGGTCATAAAACAGTAAATGTGAATGTGGATACTGATATGAAAAAGACACATCTCAGGAGATTTTGCAGATTCCAAAAATACCAGCATATCACTTCAACTAAAGATACTTATTGCATTTGGTTATTTCAAATTTCCTTTATAATTATAGACCTATTGTTTTTATACTTTTTCAATATTCTTTTTCTAAACCTGTTTAAAATGTGTCAGATAAGGAATGCATTCTAAACTCTAACTCATTCCTAATACTCCTTGAAACAATAAAGACATAATGAAAAAGGTCTGTAAATTTGCATATTGTTATTGATCTTTTTAGTAAGGTCTGAAGAAGAATCTATACGTAAAATTGGATTTGAACAATAGGTTTCCCCCCATTGTCTTTTAGGGCCCCCACCCGCCGCTCATGGATGGGGTCGGGGGGGAGGACAATAGGTCCCCCCAGTTGTCATTTAGGGCCCCCACCTGCCGCTCATGGCTTGGGGGCCTGGTGGGACCCTATGTCCCCCGTTTAGTTGAATAGTCCCCCTCAGGGGATACAGGTGGGGGTTCGGGGGGGACACTATGTCCCCACGCTAGTTAATAGATGCCCCACCATGGGGCCATTTATTGGGAGGGGAATGCTTTAATTATTCTTTACAACAGTGAGCACCCACAGGCTGCTCACTGTTTACTAGACATGCCCCTACTGGCGATATAGCGAGTAGGAGCAGATTAATTGCTAATACTAACTAATCTTTACTTAGTCTTAGTACCATGGGAATTAGGGAGCTATCTAATTAGATTATTTGCTAATACTAAGTAATCTTTACTTAGTCTTAGTACCATGGGAATTAGGGAGCTATCTACTAAGCGGCTGCAAGATGCAGACGCAGCACTGATCGGATCGAAATTTCATTCATTCAAATGAATTTTTGAACCGACTTAAAAGTACCAAAAGTCATCATAACATAAATGAACAAACTGTTCTCATTCTGTTAGGGAAAAATTATGTAGTTTTGCAGGACGTTCGGGAATAGTGAAAGGAGGCATCACAAGATCACGGAGGATAGGTGAGAATTGTGGGAATTGCTCTGACAAAGGAAATGGATCACACTTTGCTCCTCAGCTGGTCATAGCTTGTCAGGCTTAGGAAATATGCATAAAACAAAGTAGTCCCTACTTTGTCTTATATTTTAAAGAAAACTAGAGTAGATAGAAAGAAATGAAGAACAGATCTTGACAGAGGGAGAACAGAGGAATCAATTGGGGGAAGGTAAGTTCGGCATGACAATGTTGCTTTAAGATCTGCCCCATTACTATGGCATCCCACGTCCCAGCCTACCTTCTTCCTGGGTAACACTTATTTCATTGTCTTCCCAGCTTCCTTTGCTTCCATAATCTAATGCAATTTCTTTCCTTAAACTCTTCTTTTTTTATAAACAACAGTTTTAAAAGCTTATTTCAATACAGGCATCATATCCATCAATCCCTCCTCCCCTCTGACATGTTTTTCTTCACTTGCATTTTTTACACCTTTCTCATAGCTTTTAAGTTTATCTTACAGATTGTAAACTCATTTGAGCAGGCCCTTGTCACCTCTGGGGTTTGACAACATTATTCTACATATCTTGTCTTTTTTTGTCAGCTATTCCCATTCTGTTCTTGTGGAATATGTTGGTGCTATATAAAGGATAATGGTAGTAATAATAGTAAAAATAATAATAATAATAGTAAACTGCATTGTCAATGCAAAAAAATACACATATCTAACTGCCCTAAATGTGTACATGACTTTATAAAAATGAATAATTCATGCAACGTGTGGGTTGGATATCTAAACACAGAAACATAACTTTCAATACAAAAATAAAAATAACACCATCAATTATACAGAGTGTTTTTTCCCTAAGATTAAACATGTCTAACGCTGTTCAATTCACATTCAAGAATTATTTCCCCAGACAAGTAACTATTTTGACCTCTTCATGTCAACTTTGAAATCCATGTTTTAGCATTGCATTTTGTAGTACATTACAGTCAAAGTTGCTTGAAAAAATATAGTCTTTGATAAGTATGGCAACACATGATTCATTATATGAAAGTGATTGATTTTAATTTATCTTGGGATGGGTTACATAAGCATTTTCCCATGCATTTCAACACCCCACTACTTATGTCTATGGTATGGGAGAGGAATGTGAAATGGTGATGTAGTATTTCATGAAAGAAGATTGAAGCAATTGAAGATTGAAGCAATGTAGACAAATTGGCTGCTAGGTGTAATGTACTATTTCCCAACTATTTAAAACAGTAGAAATACAATGAGAATAATATGAGCTGTATACTTTGACACAAGAATGTCTGTTTCTTTGGAAAATAGATCACTAAGAAAGAATAGTATAGTACAAGTAGAGCCAGCCTTAGGAGTGTTAGGGGCGCCAGGTAGTTGACACAGCTCACAACAGAAGGGGACGCTTTAGAGATATGGAAGCCCCATGTATGACATTGTTATTTAGTATATTCCCTGATTGGTAGTATATCCTCTGGTGGTCCAGTGGTGTACTGCATTATCTGTACCTTACGCTGGTACTGACCATCATGTCCTTTCTCCACAATGCTAGCGCTAGTACTCATGGTGGAGGAAACAGGAGTACTCTGCCTGTGTCTGGCAAACATCAGATTAAGAGCCCTGTTCTCCCCCTCTCTGGACCAGTGGGGGTTATCCCGGTCCCCACTGGTCCATTTTCGTGGTTACTCGGTGTTCTAAGTTCTGATTGGATCCCTAACCATTAGCGATGGCCCTTGAAGCCGCCATTACAGTAGTCTATTACTACAAATACAGCATTGAAGGAAGCTGAGGCCTACAGAGTAAGATGGCTGCCGCGACTAGCCCTGCAGATCTGGGTTCCTACCCAAAACCATCCATCCACGATGACCTGCTGCTCCAGGTCTTTGACAGGCTGTGCGCCCAATTCTGGGCAAAGCTGAATACTCAGGTGCCTACCTACACTTCTATCAGTAAAAGCAGAGCATTCAGGAGCCGGTACATGGGCTGATACCACATGGCCTGCCATCGCCAATGCAGCCAACGCTGGATAGTGCAAAGAAAGAGGCACAGGAGACCAAATAACCACCGACGCTGGGTGATGGTGAGAGGAGCTCGGGGACCGCAGTTGACACCTGCATGCAGCAAACCTACTGTGACGGTAGTGATTTGTATTACTGTCTAGTATTCCCTTATTCCCCAATAGCAGAATAGCAACAATAATCCACAGGGTAAAATAATGCTGGTATCGCCAAATAATCCACACATGAGCCAAAGCTTAATGCTGGAACAAGACTGATTTACTGGAAGCAACAGGCATTCAATTTATACAGTAACAGACTCCTCCTCTGGGCCAGACTAGATAATTGAGTTTGAGCAACATACTAAACTCAATTATCTGCTGGCCAGAAACATTAACAATTTTCCACATTTTTAGGAATATACTTTATACATGATATAAGAATATAAAAACATCCCTGGGTAGCTGAGGATACTGGGATTAACATATCCAAATTGCACAAAAATCCATTTGGTAGTTTTTGTGTGGAAGTTTGACCGGCTCGCATTCAGGAGCCGGTCAAACTTCCAAGCCAAGAAAGCAGATATCGCTTTTATTCAGGAGACGCACATCCCTAAAATAGCTCGAGTCAGATACATTGTATCTAACTCGGATACAATGTGGTTGTATCCGAGTTAGAGTTCCATGAAATTGGTAGCAAGAGCCAGTCTCCGTTCGTGCAGAATTACACGTAAACCACCACAGTTATACGGTATCTGGTTACATGTGATTGAGTGGAAATAGGTCAGACGGGACTTCCATGAAGACCAGATGTTTGTGTGATTGCCATGCCGAAATGGTTCCAGGCAATCCACAAGTAAGTCCCGCTGTCCGCGTTCGGGAGATTTAAGATGGCCGCCATCCTTTGTTTTTTGCCACGTGTTCGTTTGCTGAATGGCGGCCACCTAGAAGCACTCAATTACCTTGCGATTTTCGTGGTTACTCGGTGTTCTAAGTTCTGATTGGATCCCTAACCATTAGCGATGGCTCTTGAAGCCGCCATTACCACAAGGTAGCCACAAGCGTGAGCCGCCTCCAGACCTGGGGAGAACACTAAGTTTGCAGGCACGTACACAATAGCATCCCTGCACCACGGCCCTGAGGAGCCCCACGAGGCACTGGGCACAAGAACCCCGGGGGGTACAATTGGGTCCCCGAGCATGACAGAGGCCACACAGGGGTCTATAAGCACAAGCACCCAGATACACCAACAGTCATCCTCCGGGCAGGACGGGGCCCACTAGCTACAACAAATCCCTTGCCAGGCAAAACAGGCACCACAGGCTAACAAAGGTTAAACATGTCCATTCAGAGTCACACAAACTCTGGTGGAGGAGAGCCCTCCCCCACTAGGAAGACATTTATTCACCCTGCGGGGGGGCATTCCACCCCCAGCCCACTCTGGCAGATTATAAGACCAGACGTTTCATATGTTCAATTTATTTTACTGTTTACGTTATTGTTAATGCACAGGTACATTGTTGGTACCCCACAAGTGACGACCACATCTATGTGTATGGGAGGGAGGACACGACCCACGCAAATGGGGGGTGTTGACAGCTCAATATGGGACTGGGCGGCCCACCTCCCACTTTGCCTAGCCAGTCCAGCCGTTGATTGCCTCACACGCCGACCACACCCATGGCCCTAAAAATCATCTTCATCAATGCTAGAGGCTTGAATACACCTAATAAATGCAGACTCCTGCTGTGTGACTTAAAAGCCAAGAAAGCAGATATCGCTTTTATTCAGGAGACGCACATCCCTAAAATAGCTCGAGTCAGACTGGGAGACAGGGTCTACACAAAAACACACAAGTTGAGGGCTCTCTGAAAGAGGGCAGGGGTGGCCATACTGAGTCAAAAACACTGCCTGTTCATTGCAACACAGATCCAGACGGACCCAGAGGGCAGTTATCTCACTCTCATGGGTACCATTTACAACACAAAGCTTCACATAGTCAACGTCTATGCCCCAAACAACACTGACGCCTCGTTCTGGGAATCACAGGAAATCCTAGTCGCCAGCCTACGGGGAGGGGTAGTAGTGGTAGGGGGCGACTTAAATGCTGTTCCCTGCCCGACACTGGACAGAAGCGCCAAACCGAGGACTTGTAGGTCACAGGGGAGAGGGGGTCAGGACAAACTAATGCACACATTTCTAACACATACGGGACTCTTATATGTTTGGAGACTCCAACACCCTGACAAAGAGGACTACACGTACTATTCCACACCGCACAACACATACTCCAGAATAGACAACATCTTCTTAAATGGCACGGGGATGGCCAGGGTGCTGCACTCTGAAATAAACAAGATCACCTGGTCGAATCACGCGGACATAGCGGTCACTTTGGGGGGTTACGGTGTAGCTCCAACTGGTCCTGGAAGCTCAACAATAGTCTGCTCAGGGACAATGAAGAGCTTTCCAACACAAGGGCGCCCATCCTAGACTATTTCCACAACAATGAAGCGGGGGATGTTACCCTGACAACATTATCTGCGGCACACAAAACAGTCCTTCAAGGTCACTTCATACTAGAAGCAAAGCAAAAAAATGGGCGAAAACATAGAAACATAGAATGTGACGGCAGATAAGAACCATTCGGCCCATCTAGTCTGCCCAATTTTCTAAATACCTTATCTTAAGTCTAAAATAGCCATTTGACTATCCCACGCATGCTTAAACTCCTTTACTGTGTTAACCTCTACCACTTCAGCTGGAAGGTTATTCCATGCATACACTACCCTCTCAGTAAAGTAATACTTCCTGATACTATTTTTAAACCTTTGTCCCTCTAATTTAGGACTATGTCTTCTTGCTATGGTAGTTTTTCTTCTTTTAAATATGGTCTCCTCCTTTACTGTGTTGATTCCCTTTATGTATTTAAATGTTTCTATCAAATCCCCCCCTGTCTCGTCTTTCCTCCAAACTATACATATTAAGATCCATTAACCTTTCATGGTAAGTTTTATCCTGCAATCCATGAACACGTTTAGTAGCCCTTCTCTGAACTCTCTCTAAAGTATCAATATCATTCTGTAGATACGTTCTCCAGTACTGCGTACAAAACTCTAAATGAGGTCTCACCAGTGTTCTGTACAATGGCATGAGCACTTCCCTCTTTCTACTGCTAATGCCTCTCTCTATACAACCAAGCATTCTGCTAGCATTTCCTGCTGCTCTATTACATTGTCTGCCTACCTTTAAGTCATCAGAAATAATCACCCCTAAATCTCTTTCCTCAGATGTTAAGGTTAGGACTCTATCAAATATTCTGTACTCTGCTCTTGGGTTTTTACGTCCAAGATGCATTATCTTGCACTTATCCACATTAAATATCAGCTGCCACAACTATGACCATTTTTCCAGTTTACCTAAATCATTTGCCATTTGGCTTATCACTCCTGGAACATCAACCCTGTTACATATCTTAGTATCATCAGCAAAAAGACATACCTTACCATCAAGACCTTCTGCAATATCACTAATAAATATATTAAAGAGAATGGGTCCAAGTACAGATCTCTGAGGTACCCCATTGCTGACAAGCCCAAGCTTCGAATTTACTCCACTGACTACAACCCTCTGTTGCCTGTCACTGAGCCACTGCCTTACCCATTCAATAACATTGGAATTCAAACTTAAAGATTGCAATTTATTGATAAGCCTTCTATGTGCAACAGTGTCAAAAGCCTTACTGAAATCTAGGTAAGCAATGTCTACTGTACCACCCTGGTCTATTATTTTAGTTACCCAATCGAAAAAATCAATAAGATTAGTTTGGCATGATCTCCCTGAAGTAAACCCATGTTGTCTCTGATCTTGAAATCCATATGTTTTTAGATGTTCAACAATCCTATCCTTTAACATGGTTTCCATTACTTTCCCCACTACTGAAGTAAGGCTTACTAGCCTATAGTTGCCCGACTCCTCCCTACTACCTTTCTTGTGAATGGGCACAACATTTGCTAACTTCCAATCTTCTGGGATTACTCCTGTTAACAATGATTGGTTAAATAAATCTGTTAATGGTTTTGCTAGTACACCACTAAGCTCTTTTAATAACTTTGGATGTATTCCATCAGGTTCCATTGACTTATTTGTCTTTACTTTTGACAGTTGAAATAGAACCTCTTCCTCTGTAAACTCACATGTAATAAATGACTCATTTGTCCTTTTTCCTAACTGAGGCTCCTTTCCTTCATTTTCATCTGTAAATACTGAACAAAAATATTAATTGAGGCAGTCAGCTAGACCTTTATCCTCTTCTACATACCTTCCTTCTTTTGTTTTTAATCTAACTAATCCTTGTTTTACTTTCCTTTTCTCATTTATGTATCTAAAAAATGTTTTGTCCCCTTTTTTTACTGACTGTGCTATTTTCTCTTCTGTGTGTGATTTGGAAGCTCTTATAACTTGCTTAGCCTCTTTCTGCCTAATCTAACAGATCATTTTGTCTTCCTCACTCTGTTTTTTTTTTATAATTACTAAATGCTAACTTTTAGTTTTTTACTATTTTGGCCACATCTGCGGACTACCACAGTGGTTTCTTGAATTTTTTGCTTTTACTGACAAGCCTAATGCAATTTGGTAATCACCTGTCTCCACAACATCACTACCCTCAGTGTCTGTCTCCATAACACCACTACACCTGGTGCCTGAGAATGTCTCCATAATACCATTACACTCTGAAAGTGCAGAAAATGAATTATGTAGAGCAACAGACTGTGCAATATGCCTTTTATCCTCAACTCTAAGTCTACCAGTAATTTACCTACAGTAATCCATCTGCCATTCCCAGTACATCTCTGCGGCAGTGGCTTTGCAGCAGTTCCAGCCTGAGTTTGTTTACTAGATAATTTACAAATCTCAGACTTCAAAAATACAATTTCCTACCGCAATATAGAGAGCTGTCTACAAATTAGACAGCATTCAAATCTCAAAAAGTGGAACGTGAAACAAATCATAACAACTATTACACTGAACTAAGTCAGCCATTTCAATAAGGTGAATAATTTAAATCAAACAAATCTTAAATTTTTGCTCTTATGAATACCTCAGATTACCTCCAGAATATCTCCAACCACACACTTAGAAGCAGCACTCTCCAGAATATCTCCAACCACACACTTAGAAGCAGCACTCTCCAGAATATCTCCAACCACACACGTAGAAGCAGCACTTAGATGAAGCAACCAAGCTATATTAGCCAAGCTAATGACAACAACCCTTATATTACTCCTAAAATGACCAACCACTAGGAATGTTTAACACCTGGATAGGCCTATGCTTATTTGCAAACAATAGCTAATTACCTAGCAATCAATAGTATGTATTTAGTTAATCAAATCAAATGCCTTACCAAATTACCAACAGGGAATGAAACCTTGTACAATCAGTAACCTTTTTATACAGATGAATCTTACCTGTAACAGTAGAAAAGAAAACTTGTAGCAAACTCTTAGACAGTTAAAGCTTCTGTAAAACTCTCCAGAATATCTCCAACCACACACTTAGAAGCAGCACTTAGATGAAGCAACCAAGCTATATAAAACAAGGCTCCTACTGGAGCTACAAGCCGCCTTACAAAAAGCAGAATCCCAACATAAACACAACCCCACCAAATCCAAACTAGCAGAGTTACAAAATATAAGACACTCCATCAGAGACCTGTCCCCTGGGAGAGGTAGCACGCGCCCTGCTGTGGTCAAGGCATCTCTACTATGAGAAATCCAACAAAATGGATTCGCTGTTGGCGAGATCGCACCGGCCTAGGCGGGGTAGCAAACCTATCACTAAGATACGAAACTCAACACACAGATTGGCCCATACACCTTCTGAAATCAACACCGTCTTTACTGAATATTATCAGAAACTATACAACCACTCCCCCCGTAGTACCACAGAGCAGGCCTAATACCAAGCATGCATAAACACTTACCTGGCGGGCAAAAACTTGACCAAAGTTACTGAGAGGGATGCAGACAAACTAGGAACACCCTATCCCAAGAGGAGGTAGAGGCAGCAATATTAGCTTTCCTTGGAAATAAAGCACCAGGCCCAGACGGATACGATATGGGGTACTATAAAACTTTTCGAGAGGTCCTAGCGCCCCAACTCACAAAACTTTATTAGCACTTCCAACAGTGGGGGCACACCAGATAGGGACATGGCCATGGTAAGCATTGTCCTGCTCTCTAAACCAGACAAGGACAACTTCCTAGCAGCTAACTCCAGGCCGATCTCCCTGATCAACTCTGACCTCAAAATCTTTGCTAAAATACTAGCAATGAGATGGATGCCATGGTACACCTGAACCTGGTCGCCTTTACCTCGGGCCATCACATATATGGAAACACCCGTTGTGGGGCGGATCTGATGTGGCACATGAGGGAACTCCCTCTCCCTAGATGCCAAAAAGGCCTTTGACTGAGTACAGCCTCTTAGAAACACAGGGCTTTCCCATGCCCTACATCACAGCGATCAGAACCTTAAGTGCAGGGCATTCAACTTGAGTAATGGGATGCGTCAGGGATGCCCCATTTCCCCGTTCCTCTTTGCAATTTACTTAAAGCCACTTCTGCACTCAATCAGAGCAGATCCACACGTTCAGGTAGTCCAGCTGGCAGGGCAGCAATTCAAGGTGGCAGCATACGTCGATGATGTGCTGCTGACAATCACAGACCCTGTACGCTCCATGCCCAGACTAACCATGCTGCTAGAGAAATACTGGGCGGTATCGGATTATAGGGTGAACATCAACAAATCAATAGCAATACCCATCCACATGACAGACCAGGACATAACGCACATCAGACAAACACATCAGATCAAGACTACCACAGATGCATTCACTTATCTGGGGGTACAACTCACAGCAGACCCAGAGGCACTATACAGGCACAACTATGCACCCTTATTCACCACACTCAAAAGGGACCTAGACAACTGGACAGACAAGCCAATATCCTGGCTGGGGCACCTGCACTCTGTGAAAATGAATATCATGCCTAGGCTGCTTTTCATGTTCCAGGCTGTTCCAGTGCAGGTGACAAGAAGTGACTTGGCTGACATCCAGAAGGCCATTGACACCTTCATTTGGCAGAGGAAGCAGCCAAGGGGGGGTCCGTGCTATCCTCTATAGACTGAAGTGGAGGGGGGCCTGGGGTTACCCCATCTATACCTGTATTATCTAGCAGCGCAATTGGCTCAAGTTGCCCACTGGCACTGCCCTCTAGAACACAGGAGATGGGTGGACATCGAATCCCTACTAACAGGTGCGGACCTCCCCCAATTTTACATATGGACCTCTAGGGAACACAGGGCACTCCCCAGGACAACATGCCCATCCATCCTAAACTCCTACAACATATGGGACATGGTAGCTCAGAAATACAAGCTCACTCACAACCCCTCACCCTTGACCCCAGTGCTGAGGAACAGAGCCTTCCTCCCAGGCATAAGGGCAAGAGACTTTAAGGACATCGAAGCCACGGGACTGCAACGATACATACACCTTTACGTTAATGACAAGGTAGTGACATACAAACACTTACACACACTAGCAGACATGAAACCCAGAGACTTTGTTTGCTACATGCATCTCAGGGACTTTGCACAAACCAATGACGTAAAGACGGCAGCTGGGAAGCGACCAACCTTTTTCAAAAACATATGCCTCAAGGAGAGCTCACCCACAAGGCTAATCTCCCTACTTTATGACCAGTTGAGCTCAGAATCAGAGGCGGAGGGTACTTTGCGATACACAAACCGGTGGTAGGAGGACCTGGGGGAGACACTGGAGGGGACGGAATGGAGGGACACATGGGAGGCCTGTGTGAAAGCGAACAAGTTTACAAAATGCTATTCCGTTGGTACACCACCCCCGCCAAACAGCACCACGTGAATGCCAGCCCCACAGACACCTGCTGGCACCTGTGCAGGGAAAATGGCAGCTACAATCACATGTGGTGGTTCTGCCCCAGAATCCAGGAGTACTGGAGGGGAGTGGTGGACCTCAGCTCTTGTATCCTATAAATGAGCCTCACTCTAGCCCCCTGGGTATGCCTCTTGTCCAGGCCTACCGAAGGATTGGATAAGCACACACAAAGACTACTAAACATGATTTATCTAGCAGCCCGCAGGGCTTTAGCTCAAAACTGGACAAAACCAGAGACACCACACGCAGACCTGATAAAAACAAAGCTAAGGGATAATAAGCTGGCAGCACAGGTACGAAACACAATGACCTCCCTCCACAAAGTTTGGGATCTATGGGAACAGTTCAAGGGGTAGCGTCCACCTGACATAACAGGGTGAGGGGGGGTAGAGACCTATCAAAACCCGATAAGGAGCAACCACTCTTTTGGTAAAGAAAAGACTGTAACTGACAGTTACACAGGGGACACCCTGGCGCCGGGGTGGGCGCCGGAGGGACCCACAAGCCGCTGCTGCATTCTCTTAAGCGGATGCGGCTCGAGGGACACCAAATTCTCCCATTCAGGGGACCACTACGATCACCCTCTAGGGGCCCCCACAGGCCAAAGGTCACAGCGACAGGCGGGAGAAACAGGGACACCACACTCAATGGCCAGTGTGGACGGCAACGGACAACACTGACAAGGCCTCACTCAATGGTACCTAACCTTTTCTCAGTTTTCTTGTTTATGTGGTTCTATTTTTCATTATGTATTTTATATAACAAGGTAAAAATAGCGATGGATTACGCACATTTTAGTCCTGCATCCAGAGGGCAACTGAGCATATTGATCATATCGGCTTCCGCGCAAGCCACTCTGTGTCTGACTGTTTTACGTCCAATCGCATATGTCACGACAAAAATAAAGAATTGGAAAAATAAATAAATAAAAGCATTTAAACTGCTTTTGAAAATGGAGATTACATTTTCATCCCACTTGCATGCCAATAGTCAGCCACCAGTGGCTTCTAGCTCAGAAATGCATTCTTTTAAAGTCTAGTAATCATTCCTAGAGTATAAATGAGGGTTCATGAGTGAGGCTTTATGGACTAAATGTCATTCTGCAAAATACATGAAAATTAAAATACTCGATTCTGGTAGTAAGGTTAAAGCAGCACTCTCACCCTCCTCCTCGATGTATATATTTTATTTTATTTTTATTCGAGCAGTAGAGTGTGGTTTTAACATAGATTAAAGGGGAACTGAAACATGAGAAATGGCACTATAAGAATATTGCTTATTCAACTATGAAACAAGAAATACCTAAGTCAGACATTTATATATGTAATTCAAGCATATATTTCTTCCAAATAAAACCAAAATAGAATACATGCATCTAAATATAATATAGTGTTGAAAAATATTTAATAAATACCCTCGTACTGGAAGACTTAGATTGCAAGCAGCTTTAACAACATCTTCAAATTTCTTCATGCTTTCTTCAATGGAACAGTTAATGTTCCTTTCACTGAAAGATTGTGAAGCTGCTCCAAATACAGATACTTCTGTTGCCCCAGCTGCAATCTGAGAGAAGTATAAGGATATAATGTGAATAAAATCTTCTAATTTTGCTGACATGTTTAATAGAAGCCATAAAGCTGCAAAACATTACAATACTCGTCTTCATTACATATCTGTAAAGGTTTCTATTATTAACTACATATCAAACATAATTTAGACACAGCCGCCCAAATGTCCCAAATACGGCTGTGGCTGAATCCAACGAGTGGTCCAAAAATTGTTTAGTATTTTTTTCTTCCAGTTTTTGTAATTTAAATATTTTTCAATCATAACACATACCTGACACTGTGATGTGAAATGTACTATAACACGACAACATTTTAGGTTTGCAAACTTTCCATAGAGATGCAATATGAAAAACTTACGAAATATGTCCACTGACATGGTGTAAAAAAAAAAAATGATATCTTTTAGTATTTTTTGCACTTTTTTCTTTTTTCTTTTTTTACTTAATGTGATTCTGCAATAGGCACGCTAGTCTGTGCACATAGCCATATTAGAGTTTCTTATGGATGATAGCAGAGCTTCCTGTCAATAAGATGAAAGCAACTGTTTATCATTAAAAGGAAAGAAGCATGATAGTTCCATGAGACATTGGGAAACAGACACTGGCCAGCGGGTGTGGATAAATAACATGGTGAGTAATATTAAAGTTTCCCCATCCATGGGTGCAGATGGGGGGATACTTATAGAATATAACTGGGGAGGCAACCTGCCTTGACACCACTCAAGCTATTTTGGCATACCTACCCTCTCCTTGTGGGATCAAGGTCCACTGCCCTCTAGATTATTTAAATAGCACCCACCCACTGCCCATTGGTAGGATTTGCAGAGAACTGTAGGAAGTCCCCCCTGGTTATTCTTTGAGTAGCCCCCAAATACTGCCTTTGGGTGGGGCCTGCCGGGACAGTTTAGTGCACCCAGTTAAATTTTAGAGACCCCACCCATTGTCCATGTATATATTGGAAGCCCACCTGTCACGTTTTATAGAGCCCCACTGCAGGCCACAGGTGTGGGTATGGGAGTGGACAGTAACCTCTACAACCCACATTATTGGTTTTTCCAATGGCCATTAGATGCAAGCTCACCCGTCACGTCAAGGCAAACCTCTTAGGTGGCTCCTGACTCACCTTGTTTCCTTGAGCTTCAGGCAAATAAATCTCTAATGAGACAGAGGGGGGTATTTTTCCATATAACTATATAATTTAACCTTGCTCTGCTAAAGGATTCTTAAACTATTTGCCTGCTGGCTACTTGTTCTCTATACCAACAGAGAGAACAAAAATCATAATGTGTTATTAAGCAGATTCATTAGCATTTTATGTGAAGCTCCTAAATCTGATTCATGCACTATGCCTTCACCTCATTAAAAAAAATTAAATAAAAAATACCGGTAGTCAAAGAGCACTTACTGAACTAGGAAATGTACTTACTATACGGTCTGGACTTAGTTGTTATTATTATTATAAAAGGTAGAATTTAGTATAGCTTGCATATGCTTTTTCTTATTTACATGTACACTTGTATGTATCTACTGCTTCTTACAGGAAAACAATAAAATGCTCTTATAGTAAATTATTATACATTTTATGGTAATGTCTTCATCTTCAAAGGTATATTGCAATGCTGTTTTTATTAACAGGTAGCTCACCAGAATTTGCCTAACTTCAATTTGCAATTTTAATAACAGAAAAGAGGTACCCATCACCTGCTCCCTTGATCACATCCCCCCTCTCATTATTCATTCAGGCCCCAGGGAGAGTGCCCAGCTTAGCGGACAGGGGCACATGTATGAGTGTGGGATGGATGATGCATGATTGGCTATATGCTGCATGTGGGAGTGTGAGATGTGAGGAAGTGGGTGGTGACAGATCAAACTGACCTCAGTGCCACTTAGGAGTCGGGCCAGCAACAAGTTTCCCTGCCTCTCCTGTTGCTGGGCTTGCTGGATTGTCGGCCTGTGGGTGTCCTGGATCCTGGATGTCTGCCCTCAGGGCTGGTAATGGTGCTGCAGCAGACGGTGGCCTCCTCCTTCCCCAGCAGCCTGGAGGTGAGGTTCCACTCCCCAGCGGTCTGGCTCCCCATGGGCACCATCCCTGTGTCTCCCTGGGGCTTTGCTAACGAAGGCCGACATTGGAGCCGTGTTTTGCTTGTTGCCAGTTCATATGGATTGTCATCAACTCCTGGGTGGTGGGTTTGTGGTCGGTATTATGTGGATACGTGCTTCCCAATGTGTTGTTCATGTCCTGCTTTTACGTTGAGTGTGTCAGTGCTTTCCTGGAGTGGGTGGTGCGGCAGGAGGCAAGGATTGGCTCGTTGCTGCGTTACCTTGATGGCTTTTGTGTGTGGGCCTTCGCTGACTTGTCGAATCTTGCTTGACTCGGCGGAGCTTTAGGGTCCTCTTAGAGCACGATAAGACAGTGGGGCCCAGTGATGTGCCTTAGCTCCTTGGGTATCAAAATTGACTCTGTGGCCATGGAGTGCTGGCTGCCACGGGATAAGGTTGAGAGGGTGTGGCGATGGCCAGGGGTCTGAGGAGGATGCAGCTGTGCAAGCTACAGTCCCTGTTAGGGAGGTTGACCTTCCACTGCTGGATCAGGCCCATGGGGCAATTGTCCCGCAGGTGCCTGGTGGTCGCTACTACCGGGACCGTGGCATTTTATCTGGCTCTGGAGGTCTGGGTTTCCTTCCTGAGTATATTGGAAGGTCAACTTTGCAGGCGCCGGAGGTGTCCAGTTCGGACTTGCCCCTCTATACTGATGCGGCTGGCTCTGTCTGGTTGGGGCGATTCTGGGATCGCGCTAGTGTGCTGACATGGTCGGCGGCTTGACCAGGAATCTTGCCTTCCTGGAGCTTTCCTGTTGTGGTGGCATTGGATTTATGGGGTCGGGAGCTACAGGACAGTCGGTTGTTATTCACCGTGCCAACCTCGGGGTTGTCCAGGCAATTAGCCAGCTCTCGGCCCCCCTTTTCTCTTTTGGTACTTCCCCTGCTCCAGTGCCTGGTGCTCCAGTGCCCGTGTCTTCATGTGTCGTATAGGTCCGGTTCCTCATGGGCCAAGGTACTCCAGGGTATGGGTGGAATGGCAGGCGCAGGAGTCAGAGGTGGGTGTATTTGCGGGTTCGCCTGCTCGTTACAAGGTCTGTTGCGACTGTTGAAGCGTTGGGTTTCAGCGGATATGTCACCCTGCAGGGTGTCCTTGCGCATGTCCAGTTTAGTTTTCTGGTTAAGTCCCAGGGTTGGATGTGGTCACCACAGAGTTTCTGGTATGGCATGCGGTGTAGGGCCCGTGCAGGGGTCGGTTTCTGTGGATCCAAAGAGGCTGGTTTTTGGGGCCCTATGGGCACAATTGTGCCAGGTGCTCCCAGAGGTATGCCTTGCCGTTTCTTCATTTCTTTGGGACCATGAGGATTGGGGTATTGGTGGGTCCGAACTGGTCAGCCGGTAGAGGAGGATTCTGTTTGCGGATGTCCGGGGTGGTCAGGAACTGGTGTCCTTCAAGACTCGTCCATACAAGACCTACATCCTTTGCAAGGGCAGGTGGGTCCCGCTGGCAGCGGTCCCAGGATTGGACGCCTGTCCGGTCTGGGCGCTCAGGGAGTCCGCGGTACAGCCGTACCTGGCTGGCCAGATCATGGTATACGAGGAGGGGAACTTCCTCTCCCATTTTCAATTTGTTTGGCGGTCATTCCACATTGGCGCTGCGACGGAGGCCTCTTGGCTGGGTATGCTGAATTGGGATGTGCGGAGGATAGGAAGGTGGGACTCTAGGAGATTTGTTCCGGTGTGCGGGATGCTGGTTTGCTCCGTTGATTGTTTTTTCCTTCTCAGGGCTGATGATTGAGCACTCGACGGTGGAGGTTCGGTGGTTCAACGCCGGGGGGACATGAAGTGGGTCTGGCTCCTCCCGGAAGAGGTCAGGTTCTCTCGCTTGCGGGGGTGTCATTGGTTCTGGTCATTCCCCCTGGGGGGGATACTGACCTGGGGACGGTGCCACTCGGAGACTTGATGGACATAGGGAAGCGGGACTTGTCCCAGATCCTTATGTCATTTCCGTTTTATTTTTTTGCATGGTGTGGTCGGAGGTTGTGGCGAGGAACTATTGGCGGCAAGCACACATCTGGAGTGTGTTGGAGTTCTGCCGCGAAGGGTTCAACCGTTGGGTTTCGCGGTTCGTTATAGGGATTTGGGGGAATGCCTATTTCATCAGGTTTTGAGAAGGAGGCAGCAGATTTGTTGCGGCTGGATGGGGCTCATTTGACTGAGGTCAGGCTCGACCGTTTTAATCTGGCCATTCAAGAGACGGTGGAACTGTTATGCTACTTAGAGTATTTGCAAAGCAAGAAACAGTTCATAGTAAATAAGCATGATGGGAGTTGTCCTTCATATAATTAATAACTTGAAGCAGAGAAGATTTGAGCAAGCAGGAATTGGTTCATTAATAAATGATATTGCAGACAATAGTTGAAAGATATACTTAAGGTTAAGGTGAGTTGTCCTCCAAGAGTTCAGAGTTATAGTCCACTTGTAAATTAGCAAAGTATCCGTTCTCCAGTAATCCTCTATGGCTTGCAGCAATCCTTGCATTGGCTCAAAGGCTGGGACGGCTTGTCAGAGCTTGTGGAGCCGGCGTGTATACCCGGAAGTAGATTCCACAATCACCAAGCGCCTTCTCCCTGGCACGGTCTCCCTAAGTACTGTCAGAGCCGCGTCAGAAGGGGGCGGGGCCGGCTCCGCAATGCGGAAGTGCCAAACCCGGAAGAGATACCGCATGACAGGAACAGGGCATGGTTGGTTTGTTTGGGGTCTTCCGCTGATTTTAGGCTTAAAACAGCGGGGTTGTGGCGGGGTTGTGTCCTTGCCAAATAAGGGATGGTTTGGTAGATTAGATGAAAAAGGAGGATAATGGCCGGGTCTCATCCTCCCCCTGTCTCTTATGGTGAACCTGGAGGAGGTAACAGGTTGGACGTGTCCCCACTGGGTTGTTAGTCGACCAGTGGGGAGCATTATGGTTGGGCCCCACCGAGTTGGTGGGGAGCCCTGAAAAGAAAGATGTTTTTATTATGCCGAGGGGGGGAGGTAAGAGCCTTGGGGAAGTTAGATTGGCAAGGACGGTTTCTGTAGTTACTGTGTGACTATATGCAAATTGTTTATGTTAATTTATGATATTTATTATTTTGTTATATGTTAAAGGAGTCCTACAGTATTTGGTTGTGTTAATAAATACTGTGGCCTGTTTTCTCCAAGAAGTTGTCTGTCATTATTTGAAGGGGTAAGTTATGGTTTTATGGGGGATGAAGGGAATGCTATCCAATGCCCACTACGTACATACATGATTCTCCCCTTTATTTCAAAACTGCATATTGTATAAACCTTTTCTAACATTTTAAATTATAATTGTACCTCCTCAGTCTGGTTTCCTCTCTATGCACTCTACTATAATAATTTTAACTACATTTACTAATGATTTACTCCTTCTCCAATAACCATTCCTCTTTTAATTATCTTCAATCACTCTACTGCTTTTGACACTTGATCACGTGATCTTCTTTAAATCCTTTGCAACCTTGAGTGTAATAACAATATCCTCCTTTTTTGTCATTTTCTCATTATACCTCTTCCAATGTCCCTTTATTATAACCATTCCCAGAAGATCAGCTATCAATCTTTTCAGTTTTCTCTTAGTACTACTTCTTTCAGAAAATCTTTTAGCTTATTGGATTTCACGAGGATCTATATGATATTGACATCCACATTTATCTTCCCCCCTTACCTCTGTCCTGAATATACCCTTAACTGCCTGTCTTCTCTCTTAATAGATAACGGCCCATTTACTAAAATTTAGTCTCTTTCGAAGACTGCCCCTCCACTCTGCTCTGCCAGGAATAAAACCTGTAATTCTAAAATACTATAGCTTGTGCCTTTCCTCCGAGCTGATCTTGAATATGCCAGATTCCTAGAATATCTTAGTATCCTAATGAGAAAAACTAAACATAAAGATAACACAAATCTAAAATAAACCACAATATACTGATTGCCAACATGCAGAACTGCATGTTGGTTTAATTGTTTACTCAGATGATAATAGAAACTTGGATTTATTTGTTTTCTTCCCTTGGACAGCTAATACAATTTATTGGCACATGCTAATCTAATATCTGTAAAATCCATAATGCTATGGTCATACTGTTCCTTGATGTCTCACATTGTTAGTATGCAAGGGTTCTAGTAATGTCTACTAAGCATTGTATCTCAGAACACACATCCATTGTTACTTGTTAATATATTGAGAACAACTCTTGACCTTTTTCACGATTGCTAAATGTAATCAAAGAACTATCTGGAAGTTCCCTTTCACATCTTAACTAGTGAGTAGAGTTGAGCGAACCTGTAAAGTTCAGGTTCGTACTGAACATTACGTTTTATGGACCCCGGACCTGAACACGGACATATCAGTGTATGTTCGAGTTGGAGTTGGGTGTTCGGCGACGTAATGGCGCGTTTTGAAAGGCTGCAGGGCAGCCAATCAATAAGCGTTTGACTTGTGTGCCCTTAGAAGCCATCACAGCCATGCCTACTAATGGCATGGCTGTGATTGGCCAGTGCAGCATGTGACCCAGCCTCTATATATAAGCTGGAGTCATGTAGAGCCGCACGTCACATGAGCTCTTAGTGTAGGGACAGGATGCTGCCGCTTTCAGGGACAGAATAGGAAAGAATTCTGCAAACTAGTACATTAGTGGGGTGCACTTCAAATCTGAGCGTCAAATAGAAGCGTCAAATACTGTGGTTACATCGGAGTTTTAAAAAGTCAATTAAATAGAAGCGTCAAATATTATGGTTACATCGGAGTTTTAAAACATCAATTTTTTGGGGTGCTAAATAGTACATTAGTGGGGTGCACTTCATATCTGAGAGTCAAATAGAAGCGTCAAATACTGTGGTTACAGCGCAGTTGTAAAAATTCTAAATGTTTTGGTGCTAAACTGCTAAATAGTAAACTTGGGGCGTGCTCTTCATATCTGAGAGTCAAATAGAAGCGTCAAATAGTGCAGTTACAGCGCAATTGTAAACATTCTAATATTCTGTGTGGTAATCTGCTAAATAGAAAATTTGGGCACTGCACTTCATATTTGAGAGTTAAATAGAAGCGTCAAATAGTGCAGTTACAGCGTAATTGTAAACATTCTAATTTTCTGGGTGCTGATCTGCTAAATAATACATTTGGGCCCTGCACTTCATATCTGAGAGTCAAATAGAAGCGTCAAATACTGCGGTTACAGCGCATTTGTAAAAATTTTAATTGTTTTGGGGCCAAACTGCTAAATAGTACATTTGGGGCATGCTCTTCATATCTGAGAGTCAAACAGAAGCATCAAATAGTGCGGTTAGAGTGCAATTGTAAACATTCTTATTCTCTGGGTGCTAATCTGCTAAATAGTAAATATGGGCCCTGCACTTCATATCTGAGAGTCAAATAGAAGTGTCAAATAGTGCGGTTACAGCGCAATTGTAAACATTCTTATTTTCTGTGTGCTAATTTGCTAAAGAGTAAATTTGGGCCCTGCACTTCATATCTGAGAGTCAAATAGAAGCGTCAAATACTGTGGTTAAAGCGCAGTTGTAAAAATTCTAATTGTTTTAGTGCTAAACTACTAAATAGTACATTTGGGGCGTGCTATTCATATCTGAGAGTCAAATAAAAGCGTCAAATACTGTGGTTACAGCGCAATTGTAAACATTCTTATTTTCTGGGTGCTAATCTGCTAAATAGTAAATTTGGGCCCTGCACTTCATATCTGAGAGTCAAATAGAATCTTCAAATACTGCGGTTACAGCGCAGTTGTAAAAATTCTAATTGTTTTGGTACTAAACTGCTAAATAGTACATTTGGGGCGTGCTCTTCATATCTGAGAGTCAAATAGAACCGTCAAATATTGTGCTTACATTGCAGTTGTAAAAATTCTAATTCTTCAGGTGCTAAAAAAGTCAATTTGGTGCCTGCACTTCTTATCTGAGTGTCAAATAGAACCGTCAAATAGTGCCGTGACATAGCATTTTTAAACATTCAATTTTTTTGCCTGCTAAATAGTACATTTGCGTCCTGCGGTGCACTTCATATCTGAGAGTCAAATAGAACCATCAAATAGTGCTGTGACATAGCAGTTTTAAACATTCAAATTTTTTGGCTGCTAAATAGTGATGTCCCGAACGGTTCGCCGAACGGTTCGGGAACAGTTCGCCATGAACGGTTCGCCACGGACTCATCATTGAGTAAACTTTGACCCTGTACCTCACAGTCAGCAGACACATTCCAGCCAATCAGCAGCAGACCCTCCCTCTCAGACCCTCCCACCTCCTGGACAGCATCCATTTTGAAGCTGCATTCTTAGTGAGCTGTCCAGGAGGTGGAAGGGTCTGGGAGGGAGGGTCTGCTGCTGATTGGCTGGAATGTGTCTGCTGACTGTGAGGTACAGGGTCAAAGTTTACTCAATGATGAGTCCGCGGCGAACCGTTCGGGACATCACTACTGCTAAATAGTACATTTGCGGCCTGCAGTGCACTTCATATCTGAGAATCAAATAGAACCGTCAAATATTGTGCTTACATTGCAGTTGTAACAATTCTAATTCTTTAGGTGCTAAAAAGTCAATTTGGTGCCTGCACTTCATATCCTAGAGTCAAATAGAACCGTCAAATACTGTGGTTACAGCTCGGTTTGACCAATTCACATTTTTGGGGGGGCTAAATAGTACATTTGCAGTCTGCACTTCATATCTGACAGTCAAATAGAACTGTCAAATACCAATATAACAATATTGTAATTTGGGGGCAATACCCTCACAAGTCAAACTGAGAGGTCAGTTTATAGGGAAAACTGTTTCCTGGATACAATTCTAAAACAATTCCCATATGTCCTTTGCAGAGTTTACATGCTGGAAAAACACAAGGGGCCAACTGCTGTGGCTTTCTGCCGTGTGCAGACTGGCAAGGAGGGCAGGGTTGAGGAGTGGGTGGAAGATGATGTGGAGGATAATGAGGTCCTAGACCCCACATGGAATCAAGGTCATGTGAGTGACGTGTGCAGTTTGGAGGAAGAGGCGCTGGTCACACAGAGGCACCAGCACAGCATAAGAGGGAGCAGGGTGCAAAAGCGGAGCGGCCGTCCCCTAGCTCTCGTCGGCATGTATTATCTTTAGAATTCCCACAGTTATCCAAGTAACAGATGGAGCGATAAAAGGAACCATAACAGATTTAATGAGCCATTTGCAGTTTCGCAGTCTGGTGACCGGGACCCAGACACTGTCTGGGCGGCGGTCGGACGACCGGGACCCAGTATGCCTGATGTTGAAGTCAGGAGTCACAGTGTGGAATGGATTAGCAGGGTCTGGTGCAGGGTAACCACATGGCCCCTGGTGTTGAGCACCAGTGTTTGTGCGGCCACATACCAGGACCCTGATGCAGCTTCAGTAAAAAGAGTACTGGATACCAGAAGCCATCACTAGACTGATCCACAACTTGGAACAGGATGTGACATTCACTGTAGAGGCTGTGCACGCTTTTGGCGTTCTCACCCTGCTGCTGCTCGCCTGTCTGCGCTGCAGCGTAACTTTGGCCTTCCCGCTCACCGCCTCATATGCGACGTGCCCACAAGTTGGAACTCCACCTTGCACATGCTGGAGAGACAGTGCGAGCAGCAGCAGGCGATAGTGGAGCTTCAGCTGCAGCACACACAGGTCAGGAGGCTCTGAGGAACAGCACCACTTCACCACCAATGAGTGGGCCTCCATGCAAAACCTGTGTGGCATGTTGTGCTGTTTCGAGTACTCCACCAACATGGCCAGTGCAGATGATGCCGTTCTCAGCCTTACTATACCGCTTCTATGTCTCTTTGAAAAAACGCTTTGGGCGATGATGGAAGAGGATGTGGCACAGGAGGAAGAGGAGGAGGAAGAGGGGTAATTTCCATGGTTATCAGGCCAGTCATTCACAAGTGGCTCAGAGGGTGGGTTCCTGCACCAGCATAGGCCAGGTACACAATTGTCCAGCATCTCCACACTGTCCCATGGAAGCGTTCAGCTGTCCATCTCCCAAACACTGGAGAGAAAGAGGAAGTACCCCCCTACCCACCCGCGATCCCTGGCCCTGAATGCCAGCATTTCAAAATTCCTGGCCTTTGAAATGCTGTCATTCCGTCTGGTGGAGACGGACAGTTTTAAAAACCTGATGGCATTATTGGACTGCAAGAAATGCACCGCAGGCCACAAATGTTTCTTTTTTTATATGTCCCAATATTTTGGGGGCTACCCCAATAAAAAAAAAAAATTTTAAAACAGTGTTGGCTACCTCCTGCTCCTGCACCACCGCTTTCACCTACACCGCCACGGTCACCGCCTCCTCAACCTATGGGTCACTTAGTATAAACTATGTACACAATAGCAGAGGCTTATGAAGGCCTTTTCTCCACGCATCAGGAGTTGAGCTCAGTTTGAACAATGAAAGAGAATACCCTGCACTCCAACCCTCTCTCAAATGGATAATTCTGGTGATCCTCCTGACAGCCATGCTTTAGATTTTGATTTATGTTCTTCCAAAGCTAAAATCAAAGATTCCATCTAGTGCTATTTTATGGCTCAGATGTATTTTTTAATTTTTATGTATTTTATGTTATTTTAAGTGATTTCCCTATCCACATTTGTTTGCAGGGCATTTGTCCTACTCTTACCTCCATTTTACTTCCTTTTGCAGCCCTCTAGCCCTTTCCAGGAGTTTTTTAGAGCCATTTTTGTGGCCAAAAGTTCGGGTCCCCATTGACTTCAATGGTGTTCGGGGTCAAGTTCGATCCCGAACCCGGACTTTTTTTCAAAGTTTGGCCGAACCGGCCGGAACCTTACATCCAGGTGTCCGCTCAACTCTACTAGTGAGTACTTTTGGTATTTCTTAAATGCCCTTAAATTGTGCCCCTAATCAAGTCTGAAGGAATGTTATCCGAGTCTAAGTCCTCTAATATCTAGAATATACCTAGAGGTTCTGGAGTTATTATAAACCATAACCATAAACTATAAAACTGAAAGTCCAATGGTTTATAGATGTATTTAAAAGCAAGATTACATTATTTTCCCCAAATAAATTATTATTAAAATTTGTGTTTACATTTTTTTTTCCGTTTAATTTGTTCCACAGCAACTGGTAGAGAGCGTACTTCATCTGCTGTGGGAGCATGTTAGACTATCATACAATCCTACATTATCACTAGTGTGCATACTAAATTAAAGTCTGCACTGTTAACACTGCAATTTGCCATGTTACCATGAATTACCTGTTTTCCTGTAAAGTTCTGTTACCCTGTGCAATTCAGTATTTTTAATCAAAATCAGCCATTGTCAGGCAGATAATGCAAGCCAGTAGATTTGGGAGATATCAAAGAACAATACTAGTCTATTTCCATCAATGCCAGTAATATTAATGTTTTAGGGGGACCCAGTATTCTGCAAAGATTATCTCAGTCATAGATGCCATATTCTATTCTATTTTCAACCAAATCATTGTCAGGATACACTAATATTCCCAATACGCAGAACTTAAGTAAAAATAAAGAAAAGCCTAAGTCATATTGTCGGACCTTAGAACAGACAGATATAACATATAAAAAGAAAAGTGCAGGACAGTCTGAGGTCAGGAATACAAAGTGTACATAAACGGTAGCCAAGCTAAAGGTCAAGGAATAAAGAAGTCAGAATAGTCAGGTAACAAGTCAAAGTTCAAGGGATACAGAAGTCAGAATAGTCAAGTAACAACACAAAGTCAAAATACACAAGAATCAATACCATAAACGTGCTCTTGGATCACCGCAATGTAAACCACAATAGGGCACTGAGAAAGGAAGGTTTAAATAACCTAAGATACTCTAGGATTAGCTGCACTGGAGCATGTGACATTGAAACTTGGGTGTGTGACGTCACACACACGTTAAAAGGTTCTGACTTGCAGCAGCCTGTGTCTGACATTGGCATTGTGACATCACACACATACGTTCCCAATTGTCAGGGACTAAGGGGTTAACTGTGAGCCTTAAAATGCACTGACTTGCAGCATCCGGCATCTCTAATGATTTCACACAAGGCCGCTGCATGAGGGAAGGAGCAAGAGAAGCATCGGTTGGGACCGAGATCAGCTTCGGAGTGAAACTGACAGGTGCTGCAAGAGTAGGTAAGTGTGTACTGGTGGCATTTCTATTTCCATTTGGGAACGCCACAGCAAATAGATACGCCTACCGGGTCTCATACCATTTTCTGTTAGGAGCAGATCCAGCAGGCACCATGACAATCATGTAGTCTCACTTTAAGTTCCTCCATGAGTCTCATAAAGCTTACTTTATTGTAAAAATGTTCAAAGATCAACATTTAATTCAGGATTCCCATAATTCTCCTCGACAAGTCGAATACATTGGTCTAAAATTTTCTATTCATGCCACATCAGCATCAAACATGGTAATACAATCCCATTTTCTTGCAATCTCTGAAGCAGAGGTTGTAGAGAGGGTTATGATGAATAGCTGCGTCTTGTTTCACTGGGTCCATGTACCAACAGTATGTACATTTGCAACCATATTCTTTCATTGTTGTTAATGTGGCATTCTTTCCTGGGTTTTAAAAATATTTTCCCCCACAGCTCCTCAGTAAGTTCCTGCACTAAACAGATTTAGGATTGCCTCACCCATTGATGTGGTATGTGTCGATCATAAGTATACAGTAATGGTTTGTCAGTGGAGGTATGTAAGGCATGTAAAACTTGACAGACTAAGGAGGTGCACATAGCAACCCCCCCTCACTGGTCAATTTGTACAGTAATGCTCCACAGACCTAGGTGGAGGATATTCTTTAAACAAAAGGGGGGAATAAGAGACACAAATGGGGAGAAAAGAAGATGGACAAAATTGGGTAGAGGAAGAGAAACAAAAGGGGGGGAGAAGAAGAGGAACAAAATGAGGGGTAAGATACAGAGAAATTGGTAAAAATAGACCCAGAAAGAGAAAAATAAGAAACAAAACAGGGTACTGAGTAAGAGTCACAGAAGGAGTGGGGTAAAATACACAAATCGGGGTAAGAGTCATAAATGGGAGCAGGGACAAATTAAGGTAAGTGTCACATGATGGTAGTAAAAAACACAAAAGGGTGGTCAAGGGTATAAAATAGGGCAAAGAGAAACAAACGATGGATAATAAACACAAAATGGGGTTAGATACACAAAAGGTGGGATGTGAGGGGGTGATATACACAAATGTGGTAAAGTAATAAGGGTCATTATAGAGAATATATGGTAATACAGACATCTCAATGTATCTTACGTTGGAATCTTCATATTTAAAATACATCATTATATCTTCTGACAATGTATTGATTTCCAGGTAACAAATCAAAAGAGCAATCACAGCAATCATTATCTATCATGAATTACAATTGCAAGTCATCCATTACTTTAGCATTCTAAGTGGTATAAATGACAAATGCTGGACAACTGAAATCCAATTGTAGTGTGTGAAATAATATCTAGCACATCGACAAAAGGACAAAATGTGGGCTTTTTAGACATGGAACACATGCAATAAATTTTAGGGAAAAATGGGGCATGATCATTTATTAGTAGATTTAAAAACCAACCGCCAACATATGAGTAAATGTAAAGACACAATTACTAAGTGTGATAAAATCTTACTATACTTACTGCAGAATTAAATCCTTGTATATTTGGTGTAAGAACTGGATAGCGTACACCAGGGTACTTTTTTATACTTTGCATAACTTCTGTATGATCTGACATCTGAAATTAAGAACATTTCAAATCATTAAATGAATAGCAAAGGTACCAACATAACATATGTGCTTTTACAGAGTTTTACATCAGTTAGCTGTTATGTTGTTTTTCTAACTTTAATAAAATAAGTGCTCTGTTGCTTTTGAAAGTCTTCTGAATCATCTCCACTATCCAAATTTATATGTTCTACACTATATCTCCTTCCTGTCTTAATGCTCTTCAGTTCACTACCCGACTTTCCAATAACTCTCTCTCTCCATTTCTTGTTTCTTTTTACTCTGACAAGGAGAAACATGAGCTTATGAAGAACAAATGTAATAATATTGAATGAAGGAAAGCAAACAAACTAGAAGTAGATGTTCCATAACAACTATTCCCTGGACCATTACCCCTGGATTATTATATCAGTGACTTTAAAGGGACACTATAGTCACCAGAACAACTACAGCTTAATGCATTTGTTCTGGTGAGTAGAATCATTACCTTCTGGCTTTTTGCTGTAAACACTGTATTTTCAGAGAAAAAGCAGTGTTTACATTGCAGCCTAGTGATAACTTCACTGGCCAGTCCTCAGATGGCTGTTAGAGATCCTTCCTGGATCCTTCTTTGTTGAGCTAATGTGCCTATGCCTACCTAGAATCCCTCGCAGTAGTGAGAGCACTGTTAAAGTGATATTTATGTGGGAAAAGTAAGTCTTATGGCTTGACTGGCGTGTGTCTTTGTGTTTAGCAATGTATTAACAATATATATATATAGAGAGAGAGTTCTGATATTTTGATATATCTTTTCTTCTACACATTTATCAAATTAGAAAAATCTCAAGTAAGAAAGTGTATGGTGGTATATTATATGGATAAGTGAACATACAAATTAAAGTTAAGGAAGGCTATAGATAAAAGTAATGTTATTAATCATGCTTGATCTTAATATGATATTATTTGTGAACTGATACAAAATATGTTCCTAAAATATTATCCTGGTGTTGGGAGAAGCAGGAGTATCACTCACTGAATACTCAATATCAAACTGAATACATTTATTTTTTACCTTGGGGCACACCATTCCTTTATTCTGTAAATCAGTTCTAATGTTACTGGATAGTTATACTTTGACCTTAGATTTAACCTTTTATTCTCCTTTGAGCTAAGTGATCAGTAGGCTCAATTCATCTTTTTAAAACTCAATTCAAAGAGCATTGTATGTGCTCTTAAATGATTTACCTTGATCATCCGTCAACGTCAATAAAATCTAGGTTCTATATTGTAAACATTAACGTAAGCTGCTGAAGCACACTTAACAGAGGCATAAAAAATAAAAAAAATCTCTACATTGTGCTGTCCTAGTCCCTCTTGTTTTCGCTTCAGGTGTTTATTCGAACGATCTCCTGAAGAAAATACAGCATCCAAGTAGATATCCCCAGCAATCAGACATATACCCAAACATCAGCCTGAACTAGATGAAGGGTACAACAGGAATGAATTTATTCAGGCCAACTGGACGGTTTATATGCTAGTCCCAGTGCAAGGGGTTTACTGTGACATATTCCAGGGGCATTCTCCACTGGACCTGATAGGGGACGATGAAAAAATACACACTGTAACTACATTGGCTCTCAGGCTCAGGATACTCCCACATAAAACAAGATAATCCCTCCTCTGTGCCTGTGAGATAATTGAGTCAGGAACTGTTTTAAACTCAATTGTATCCAGGCACAAAAACATACATTTTAATAACACCCAAAAAGTACCCCCAAAACAAATGGAAACCCTCCACAACAGTCACATCCCCTGATAGCCCTGTTCTGGGGGGCCAACATATCAAAAATCACCCAGATTGGTTCAGAGGTTTGGGATTTGCATTGAAGTCATATTGACTGCACACAAAGTCTTATGCCCAAAACAGTTCCATAGTTTCAGGGGTAGCGGTCGGTCTATTTTGGGGAGATCCAAATCTGAAAAAATCCACAAACTGTTTCCCTGGCTCAAGGGTAGCATTTGTTCCCCTAGTTCATGGGAACAAACCTACTGAATAGCGCTCTCCTGGCTGGTCTGTGAAAAGAAGCAGGTGTTCGTGAAGTTTACCAGCATTCGGGACGTCGAGTGTCCTAGTTTAGTTCCAGACACTCGACGACCAAGTCCCGCTGCCTCTTTTCTTGCGACAAGCTGGCCGCCATTTTATCCAGCACGTGTCATTCGGCCATATGAACTGTGGCCACACAGGGAGAGCCCTTTATCTGCAGTTTGCTTTGTAGTTAATGAGCCAGGGGGGTGGTCGGTGTTCGGTAGTTTTATCTACCGAACAGGGAAAATCAAAGTTAATGAAACAAAAGGTGTAGTTTATTCACAGTATTCTTCTCTACTGTTCAAGAACTGCAGAGGACAGGTTGGCATGCAAACAATTCTTGTATCCAAATACAAAAAAATAAGTTCTGCACTCACTCTCATCACTCCTGGGCGGCAGCAACAACCACAGTACACTTCAGCACCAATACATACAGTAAAACCAAAGAAAAAGTTACCTGCGCTCTCTTCTAAAATTCTTGTATCCAACACACAGAATGCACTGAACAATGTAGATATTGTAGAACAATGAGGTATTGCTTGCACAGGAGTATCATTTTGCAGCCTAGTAATATTTGTGTTGCAGGCATATGTTTGGTTGTTGAGGGAGCTTTGGGAGCTAAAGCCCTGGATATGGGTTCTTCAGTCCCATATTTCTAGCATTGGTTGAGAGGACTTGGAGATATTAGCGTTACTCTTTATTCTTATTTTTACATGAGGCAACTGCTTCTCAAAGCAGCCATCTATTATAATTACACAGATTAGTGTTATGGTGCTCCATGGATGAATTTTGCTGCACACTATGAGTTAGGTATTATTGTGGGATCACATAAAATACTTGGCTGTGCAGCATTCACTTGTTTCTGGTTATGCTTTCACTGAGATCTAGAGAGCATCAGCAGCACACTGTTTATGGGTAAGGAGGAAGGGACATAACATAGAAAGGCATGACATATCCCCACCTCTCTGTTAGTGTAGGGGTCATTGAGTTTTCTTTCAGACGCACCCAAGTCCCAGATATTTCTGGAAACAAGCAATGCCCCTGGGAGCAGGCTTTCTTATAATTTGGTTTCTATTAACCAAGATCATGAAAATAAATAATTTTGTGTAAAATGTATGTCCTTTTAGTGAAACATGTTGTCCATTTAATGTTAGATAAGTAAACTAATTTAACGGGGCACTCAAGGCTGGAACTGTCCAAATCGTTTTTAATGCATTGCACAGTGGTTCCCAAACTGTGTGTTGCGGTGCCCTGGGCACAAAATATTTTCAAGGTGCTATGATCATAGCACTGGGAACTGTGCCTCCCTCTCCCATGCTGGCTCTGCAAGACTGGAGGGGAGATCAGAGATCTAAGAAAAGGAAAAGTAAATGCCTTGTCTCTATATCCCTAAACAAAAGGAGAGGAAGATAGATATAAGGCAATGTGGTCAGATTGGTGATACCAGCGCCACCTAGGGGCTTGGACCCAAAAAATAGTATATAAGAAAGAGAAAAAAGAAATCTCCAGCTAGGGAGATCCTTGTATTGGTAATAATCGTAAATGAAAAAAACACAAGTGAAATGATTAACAATTATATCACTAATTTGGTTATGGTAGGTATATACCAGAGGGAAGGACTTGAACTAATTTTTCTGATTACTGTCGCATGTACCCATTAACAAAATATATATATCTTTATTTGTCCTTTCACCATAAACTGTACACTGTGAAAAAAAAAAGAAACAAGAAAAAACAAGCCTTAGATGACTAGTAGCAAGCTAACAGTATTGTAACTGCTCATCATTAAGTAGCGTGTGGTCAAAATTCTGCGAATAATGTAATTGGCTGTCCGCTTAACAATCACTTGTATGACTAAATGCAAAGGAATAGTCTATACTAAAGGGCAGACAACTATCAGCTAAATAGTAATCACAAGGTTACCCTCCAACCTACAGGGATATATGAGAAAAAGACCTTAGCGCTTGAGTATATTTGCTATATAGGGTAGTGGAAGTGTAAATCCTAATTTTACAAACGTAAAAATGCAAGAAAGCACAGGAAATAAATAAAGGAATCATACACTGAAAAAAAATGTATACAGATGGAATTCAGGAAATCCTTCTATCTGTGCTCAATAACACAATTGAGTATGATATGCAGATGGCTTCTCACTCCTGTATATTCATGAAGTCTACTATAGCTTAATAACCCTTTGCATGCCATAGCTAGAGCTACCCCGAGGGATGGAAAACTCCAGGGGACCCTATATGCATTCTCCAGATTCACTTAGAAATCCTCAATGCTAGTCCCTGAGTCTCCTAATTAACACCTTTGTGGGTGTTCTAAGCTTCAGCTCACTCTATAAAGCGTCTAATGGTCACTCTCAATCCCAGTTGACATACCCAACTAACGATAAACAAATCCTATTGAAAAAGGAAAAAAGGGTCTAACTACCCATTTGGTGCTAAATAAGTGCTCAGTGAATAGGTGAAAAAGTAAAAGCAAAAGAAAACCAAACGCGCGTTTCGGTGTAGTGTTACACCTTCGTCAGGGGCTAAGCTTACCTCCTAAAAGACCGGGACTTTTAAATGAGTGGCAGCCAATAGTATATGGGTTTCCCTCTCTTCATCGATGACGCATGGGTCTCCCCAGCGTCATCAGTGACATCTCAATTGTCATAGCCGGAGGGTGGTACCGAAGGCGGAATTATACATTCCGTCGTCGTCCAATTTGCAGGACGATCTGTTCCTATTGCCCAGAGCTTCTGCCATAATACGCTAGTGCTTTTTCTCTCTGAAATAGATACTGTAGAGAGTAGAGTGGAGTGCTATAATTATAAAGACAATCCATTCAATATAATAAGGATCAACTCTATACTCCAACTTCAATAGATATGATCATGTTTATTCATACTTTATTGCAGACCCTTTACCCTAAACAAAATAATAAAAGGTGGGTCTGTACAGTACTTCAACATACTCTGTGTAACGTACATGATGTATCTTATGAATAATCAGTCCCTACATATTTATAAATATTGTGAAGGACTCTTAAGGTGACAGTATCATCAATGATCGGTGTTTATATATTTCACATTTATACATTGTTCTAATGGACAGGAGGTAAGTATTCTTATTAAGACTATTTCCATAGTCTTAATAGAAGTTACTCCACTCTATGGATTGGGTGTCGATATTTACAGTTCATTTCAGTATTTACGTGTTACATACATATTTGGAGATCATGTAATGAATGGGGAATAAGAAAAACCCTAATTCAATCCCTTGGGAGAGAGTGTTTTTAGGCGATAAATCCAATAACACTCCCTCCTTCTCAGATGTTGGTCCCAGTTGCCTTTCCTTTGATCCTGTCTCACAAGTTCTATACCTTGAAACTTAAGTACTGTGGGGTCCCCTTGGTGGACATTTTTTACATGTCTAGAGATTGGAGTCTCTATATTTCTTACGGTTTTTACTGAATTTACATGTTCCAAAATCCTTCTCCTAAAGGGACGAAATGTCTTCCCCACATATAGCTGCATGCATTGACAGGTGATCAAATAGACTAGGCCCTTGTAGCTACAATTAAAGAAGAAGAGGGTATCAAATTGCTGAGTATATGAGCTATTTTTAAAGGCTTTTGAATCCTTTTTGATGAAGTCGCAGGCTTTACACCTATCACACTTATAGGTTCCTTTCAGACTGTTGGATAGCCAATGAGTGGGTGCTGGATTTCTCTGGAAGTGACTATGTACAAGGGAATCCTTAAGATTCCTTCCTCTTCTAGCTACTAAACATGCATGTGTCGGTATAGTGTACTTCAGTTGTTCGTCCTGTTTCAGCAAGGGCCAGAACCTGTTCAGAATAGATCTAACTTGGTTCCAACCCGCATCAAAAGTAACGACAATCTAAGTTGTTTCTGGTCTGACTCATTCGTTTTCAAGGATGATGGACAATCTTCTCTTACGAGACTCTCTCTCTCTCAGTAAGAAGAGCTCTATGATAAGCTCTCTTGAGGCATTTATTTGGGTACCCCTTAGATCTAAACATTGACCGCAACTCTCTAGCCTTCAATTTAAGGTCTTCAATGTCCGAACAGTTATGCCTAAGGCATTAATATTGACCTATTGGAATTCCTTGTGGAGTCGGTTGGTGGCTCCTCCAATTAAGTAAACTATTGGTGGCCGTACTTTTCCTGTATAGGTTGTCTCTATATCCCTAAACAAAAGGAGGGATATAGGGACATAACCCAGATAGCCTTCCCATGGAGTCAATCGCATACCGAAAGACTGTAAAAGACTTTGACTCCATGGCGATTGAACTGTGCGTATGGGATCTGAGCGCTATTCACGAAGAATATGCACTCAGATCCAGGCTATCTGGGGATACGTTGCACGAATGTAATATGTTCGGTAGTTGTGTAATTATTTATTTTCATATGTTTTTTGTGTTTTACTTAAAATGGCGATTTGCCTCTGTCCTGGGAGATAATTCTCAATTATCTCCAGGGCAGAGGGGAGGAAACCAGGATGCATTATGGGAATATTTTGTGCCTGTATGTCTTAAAGTGCCATATGTCTGTCTGTCATTACAGTCTCCCATTTGGTCCCCTAGGGGAATGTCCACCAAGTGGGAGACCTGCATAAATACGGGCGGGTAGCCCACAGTAAAGGCAATTCTTGTTTTACCCTCAATGCGGAGCTTGGTCTCATTATTGGGGGGATTTACTACAAATGGTTAGTGACTGATTGCTGAAACTGTAAGCCGCTTGGAGAATATATTTGTTCGGCTGTTAGCCGTGATTCGTGGATTTATTGGTCGGGAGCTTGGAGCATCCGTACGGGTCCCGTTCAGGAGATTGGCGCATTCGCCTGGTTGCAGTTCGTACGGTTGAAGTATATACGAATGGAGCTTGCATTATTGCTAAAAAGGGGAAGCTTAACTAAACGGCAGTTTCACTCCTTTGTGCCAGGGGTGTCTTAACAGTTAGTATTTTAGAATGAAGGTAGTGTGAACGAAGAGGCATGTTTATACACCAAAAACTGTGAAATATATATATATATATATATATATATATATGTTTTTCTTTGCAAGAAAAATATACAAAAATTAGTCATGCAATGAAATACATCAAATTGTTTTAGGCTAAAATATTTAAAATGAGTACTTGTTTTGTTTCCTGGAATATTGTTTTAAGTCTTTTTTTCATGTTATTATCAGACATAAATGCATGAATTAAGCAAAGCGCTAATGCTCCAATGGCTAACCATCAGAACTTCAACTCTTGTGGGCAATGATTCCTAAGACTTCTTGTTAGCCAAATCACCTATAACAGCTGCAGTGTCAAAGGTTATTCATTATTGGTTTAAAGAATTGAGCATGGTAATTAGGGAATTGATTCTGGAGAAATTACATCACTTACTCTTCATTTAACACATATGAATGCAAATTTACCCAATTGTGTTTAGGATAAAGAGCACAAAGTGTAAACAACCTATTTTTTATAGCACCTTTCTGTATGACAGGAAAATTTGCATGCACCTGTTTCCTAGCATATTTTCTTTAAACAGGATCCAAGTGTAATATTTATTGTCAGAGATCCTTTATTTCTTTTGCCCACTAAGGTATAGATTAACGCTCTCATACTATATGTTGTGATCTATGCATTAGGCGTTACTATGTTCCTAATTCTGTTCTCAGGCTGTGCTACTATTTATTAGATTAAAATGTCTTTTGGTACTTTTGGAATTTAAGGCTATGTGGATTTATTTCTGCCTGAAGGGTTTTTCCTCCCCCTCGGAGGAAGATTGGCTAAAGATTACTTTTGTCTGCTGTGATCTCACATCACATAACTTTAGGCTGAGAAGAGCATGTATCTCTTGAAGCTGCCATTATATTATTGTGTTTGCCACGCACAGCATTGGCCATTATGATTTTTAATTATGGTGTGTTGGGAATAATACACTTTGCCTATACTGACCCAAGGCTTAAGCTACAGATGACCGGATGGCCAGTCTGTTTAAAATTGGCTAACATGTCAGCTATTTGAAATAATATACTTTATCTATATCCAATGCTTAGTGAATACAGCTATAGACAAGAGCTATAGAACATCATGTAACAAGTAACAGGTGCTATATCCTGTATGTTTCCGCTGTTGGCCTTATTTCCTGTTTTCTCCCTTTGATCATAATTGCATAGTATTGTGTAATTTAGAACTGAGTAGTAAATATCTTTAATTCGTAGTGCACATGCATATTAATTTTAAGTGCGTAATTATAGTGAAACTTAGCTTTGAGCAAGGCCTGAAAATGAAGATACACCTGCAAGCTTGCTATAGGTTAAGATGTTAAGATAAGATAGATGATTTTATTAGAATTGGATAATGCTTGTAAGACTAGCCCTGTTTCCTCTTGAACATAACCTGTTACACAGTCCATTAAATGTTAGAAGTCACTTTGAACCTTACTTTGTCTTATCTTGTTCATTGGGGCTCCTCAAAATTTTAATCAATAGAAAAATAATAGAATTATGATAAAGTGAAATTTATCCATTCTGTATTACAAATTAAATTGTATTCTTTACATGCGGACACAATATAATTTCTCATGCCTTCATTGGTCACAGTAGAAGTTATAACATGACTTGTCAACATTTGATTTGTATTATGTAAACACATTTTTATAGAAGATTAAGCTGCAGATATATAGAAATATAAAGAAAGAAACTTACCTGAGGAACCCACCTTGAAGAAACAAAACTAGTCACTTCTATGGCTGGTAATCCTGCTTCAGAAAGACGGTTAATTAACTCAATTTTAACATCAGTTGGAACAAAGGTCTGTGGAAAGAGTTTTCAGTGAGTTTTTCTTCTCATGTTACTATTTTACAGCATTTTTCTTTCTCCATAGTAGTTGAAAGTATACCTCTCCTAACCTGTAAAACAGCATTAACCACTATGCCAGTTATTAAGTGACAGAAGAACATAAGAACCCTCTAATAGACAGATCTGCTGTTCTCTGGCACAAAGCTATTCGCCAAACAGGTGTGTCTTCTGCATGCTGAGAGAATACCTGTCACAGCAGTCTGATTGGTTGGCTTGAAATCCAACCAATCAGAGTGCTCTGTGTCATTTTACACAGACTCATAACTCTCTGATTGGCTGCTTTTTTTCCCCATAGTGCTACGGGTATTATGGTTTTTTATTTGGCCTTTTTTTAGGGCTGAAAAAAGAAGATTTTAGAAAAAAGACATCATATGGTAAGTTTTCTTTCTTTTTTTTTTTTTTTTACAGGTACTTAGTTATTGTTCCCCCCTCACTATTTTTAGGGTGAGGCGGGTAGGTAGGGCTTTATTAATTGTTTTTGGGAGGGGGGTGACTACTAGGGACCCCTAGTCACCTGGGGGGGTAAAATTCTTATTTAGGGCCCCCCCCGCCGCTCAGGGGTGGGGGCAACAACAGGTTCCCCCCCTTATTCTAATTTAGGGCCCCCACCCGCCACTTAGGGGTGGGTGCCGGGGGTGAGGACAATAGGTCCCTTCCCCATATTGGTATTTAGGGCCCCCACCCGCCACTCAGGTGGGAGCACAATAGGTCCCACTAATTTAGGGCCCCCTCCCACCGCTCAGGGGTGGGTGCCGGGGGGGAAGGACAAGAGGTCCCCCCCTTATTCTAATTTAGGGCCCCCACCCACCGCCCAGGGGTGGGGGCCGAGAATGAGGACAATAGGTATTTATTGGTATTTAGGGCCCCCACCCACCGCTCAGGGCATGGGTGGTTGCTCGGGAGGGGGGGGAACTTTTTATAGTGAGCAGCCACTGGCTGCTCAATGTTTACTAGACATGCCCCTATTCACGGTATAGCGAGTAGGGGCAAAATGTACTAATACTAAGTAATCTTTAAAGCTGACTTAAGGCCCCACACCACTCATTTTCAGAGATCGTCATTCCTAATTCATTGTTCCAAAAATGTATTGTTTTAATAGTTTTGGCATTTATTTCTTCAATCATCTTATTGGCTTAGAAGTAATTTTACCCATCTTCTTATGACAGAACATTTGTTCCATATGTTTCTGGATGTTTGATGAAGTTTTAAACAGAGTAGTGTTTAAAAAGTTTTAAAAACGTAGAAATGTAAACACTTCTTTATTTGGTATCTGATATTATGTTGTAAGGTCAGAGAAAGATAAGATGTCATCTGAGTGAGTAATCTCTTCAATAGTTATTGGGCTAATATTAGGCCATTGGTTTAGAGATAGATCCATCATGTTGTCTTCTAAAGTGATTAAACAGCATGTTTTTATAATGTTATGACCTAAACCTATATATTTCTTTAACTCATCCCATACCTGTATAGTTTGTTCCAATATATACGATCTACTTGTTATTTGGTCAGTATGTGCTTTATCACTATTACACCAAATGTAGTTTGTGAATATGGCCAATAAAATTAGCTTAATAATGGGGATTTTTTTTTTTTTTAATAATAATACTTTATTAAGGCAAAGAAATGCAGGTACAGTAGAAAAATACATTCATCTGGTTACATAGTGGGATGGAACAAGTATATAACATCAGATTATAAAACAAGTATATGCTGAGTATTAAAGGTCTGTACCTAAATGGTGTATCATTGGACTTTGGGAGATCCACTTGACTTGTATATAAGTTGTGTTTATTATGCTTCAACAGAAACTAAGGTATCTGGGTAAGAAGGTGTGACTAAGTAGATTCATGTTGTTGGTTTGGTGGAAGTGTAGGTATCGAGCTAGCACAGCCATATGTTGGTAAGAAAAAAACAACACACAAAAAAAAAAAATAGAAAGGAACTATAGGAGATACTTCCATATATTAACGGAAAACTAGAGGCTCTATAATGCCTTTGATATATTGTCAGAGCGGAGGGATTATATACTAATGTTCATATACATTGAAGGCTATTTCCTACTTATTCAGTGATATCTTAGCTAACTGGCTGACTATAGAGCTCTGGCACTCCGTTACCTCTGTAGGGTGAGAGGTATGCAGGAATGTGGTAAGGAGAGGGGGAAGAGGAAAGAGGTAGGGAGGAAGTATAAAACCTAGGTTCTTTCTGTAGGAAGTTCAACCATGAGTCTGATATCTTTTTGTAAAGGGAATAATTATGTGAAATGGAGAAACTAAGTTCCTCCATGATTTGGATTGATTCTACTTTGTTGATACATTCACGAATAGTGGGTGCTCATGGTTTCTTCCAGTTTAGGGGAATTAAAAGGTTGGCAGCTGTCAGGAGGTGTATAAGTAGCTTTGAAGTGTGATTAGGCAGTGGCATGGGAAACAAGTAGAACAGAAAGGGCTTTGGATCAAGTGAAATATGAACTTCTGCCACGGTTAGAATGAGTCTAGTTAAGTTTTCCTAAAATTTTTGGATGGTTGGACATGTCCACCATATATGACCTAGAGTACCAATATCCTGTTTGCAATGCCAACAGTTTTCGGGGGTCGTTGGAAAGATGGTTAATGAGCCGGTGAGAAAAAGAAGTGCTTTAAATACAGAGAGATGTCTACACATGATCTTGTGGGTTTTGCAGTGTGTTTCGGATAGGGTAAGGTCTCGTTTGGCAGCTGTTAATTCATAGCGTAGAGGAAATGTGTTAGTTGGTTATATCTGAACTGTTGCAGAGTCATTGGGTTCCCGTCAGTTATCAGTTTATGTACTGGGGTCATCCCTGTAGTATGTTGCAACATTCCTAGGGTTAGGTATTTGATATCATGGAAAGCCTTGTAGGCTGCAATGGAAAGTCCTGGTTGGAAAAGAGGGTTCTGGGTTAACATGTATAGCAGAGATGGATGAGGGGAAATCGAACTGAGATGTCTCGCACCCATCCAGCTCCTCAGGATAGGAATGATAGTCGGATGGGTGGCATGTTATGGAAGTACTAATGTGCTGCCTGATTTGTGCCATAGGACAGTATATATTTGTACTTAGAATGTAGAGTCCTCCAGTTTCACCCATTGTGTAGTAGCATTAGGATCTGACCATTCATAGATCCTGGTTAGGAAAACTGCTTTTAATAATGGGGAAATGTAAATCTCCTTTACAATGTTTTTTTTTTTAGCTAAAAGCAATTAATTTATTCTGGGCTTTTTCCCCTTCCAGATATATGTTGCAAAGCTATGCTGGATCATATCTAACCACCTCTTGGGTATTTTAAGTGGTAGCATCAAAAATAAAAAGGACCATTTTGGTACTATATATGAATTTATAGTATTGATTCTACATAGCCAAGAAACATCCAAAGATCACCATTCTTTCAGTGTCTTATTGATGTACTTCAATAATTTGAAAACATTAGTTTCCATAGTTCTTTCTACATTTGCTGTTATAATTATTCCTAAGTAGTTTAGTTCTTTCTTGGTCCAAATAAAATCAAATTTTCTTTTTAGATCTTCAATAATTACTTTATCAATGTTGATAGTCATTGCTGTCGATTTAGCCACATTTAGTTTGTAGTTTGCAATGACACTATATCTGTCAATTTCATCCATTAAACCTCTGAGAAAAGTAGCGGGTGATGTTAATGAAAGTAAGAGGTCATCAGCATATATGGATATTTTAATATCCTGTTCTTTAGTAGCAAAACCTTTTATCTCTTTGTTTTCTCTAGTCTTGATAGACAATGGGTCGACTGTTAAAATATATAGTAATGGAGACAGGAGGCAATCATGCCTTGTACCGTTTTGCAAGTCAAGCCATCCTGCACATATATTTGCACCTATGGTTCTGGCTGAGGGATTTGAGTACAGTGCCATTAGAGCACCGTGAATCCATCCCACCAAGCCAAAGGATTTTGACACATTATCGAGAGAGCTCCAACTGACCCTGTCGAAGACCTTCTCGGCATCTAATGAGAGGACCAGAAGGGGCCGTCAGCTTCTGCTCATTTGATTGATTATATCTATAATTCTTCTTATGGAGTTGCTGGCAGATCTACCAGGGATAAATCCTATCTGATCCAAGTTTATGATTTTTTTTATATTATTGTCTTTAATCAGGTTGCTAATATAGAAGCGTAAATATTTATGTTGGTATTTATAAGTGATATGGGTCGATAATTTCGCAAATCTGTTGGATTCTTATTTGTTTTTAATATCGGGAGTATATTAACCTGTAGAAACTCTTTAGGTGTATTTAAGTTATTCACTATTTCATTATATAAGTTGGTCAAAGGTATAAAGGATAAGTTCTTTTTAAAACATTTTTATAAAAGAAATTAGTATATCCATCTGGGCCTGGTGTTTTATATACATTTAATTTTTCTATTTCATTGTTCACTTCACTAGTAGTGAACCCGGTGTTAATAATTGTAGATCAGAGTTTGTTATCCTGGTAAGATTCAAGTTGTTTAAATAGTTTTTTTATATTATGTTTATCCATTGACAGACCGAGATTTTATAGTTTATTATAAAATTCATTTAATTTTTCGCCTATTTTCTCAGGAGTGGAAAATATTTCCTTACCATCTATTATTTTATCTATTCTATTTTTAGATTTACTTTTTTTGTTAGGTTTTTACTTGCTCTGTTCCACGTGTAGTAATTGTTTATTCTAAGTTTGTTTAAAATAATATTAACTTTTTCCTCTGTTTTTAAAATGATTTTGTTTTGAAGTTTGCTCAGATTTATTTTATTTTATTTTAATTTGTAGGGTTCTGTTTATTTAAGCTTGATAAATTGAAAAATTGTATATATAAATCCGTCAGGTCTTTATCCTTATTTTTTTGGTCAAATTTAATTAAATAACCGCTCATGACCACCTTGTATGTGCACCATATTGTAGAATCATTTACGTCTAGTTTTTTGTTTTCCTCGTAAAAAATTAAAATTTGGGTATTATGGGGATTACTAATAGTTTTGGCCTTAACCAAACACATATCAATTCTTGAGTATGATCCGTGAACCTTAGACAGATGAGTATAGTCTCTACCCTCTGGGTGTATTGTGAGCCATGCATCATGTAATTCATACCTTCTACATATGCTATTTAAATATCAATGATTGTTTAATAACTTATATTTCGGTATTAGGGATTATTTGTGATGTTTTATCAATTTTATAGCTGTACACACAATTAAAATCCCCAGCTATAATTAAGGTGCCACTGATTATTTTCTGGACTCTTTCCATAATTTTTGAAAGTAGAGCCGTAAGATTCCTATTTGGTGAGTAAATCTTAACTAAAGTATATACAATGTTGTTTATATTAATCACCACAATCATATATCTAGCTTCAATATCAACATTTTGATAGATAATATTGATGTGCAATTCATCAGAGAAAATTGAACTCCTCTTTTTTTTTTCCTTTTTCGAATGAGGCTTGAAGTATATTTGGAAATTTTCTACCACCCCATTTCTGGATATTTGACTTTATCCAGTGGGTTTCTTGAATGAAACCCACTTGTATTTTTTCAGAATAAAGTGAATTGTCATTCATCAGTCGTTTAGCTGGGGTATTTAAACCTTGCGCATTTACTGACATTATTTTAACCGTTATAAGTAGCTTTTATATATATATATATATATATATATATATATATATATATGAATTTAAGCTCCTGGTCTGATTACATGAAACATAACTGGGACTTGACAATAAATGAAAATAAATGAAAAAAAATAAATAAATAAAGATTACAAAAAATAACAGTTAACATATTATACTGTAATATATTCTTTGTTGATTTGATTTTTTTGAAAGAAAAAAATAGTATTATTAGACAATACCTGTTCATTTTGTAAACCATCTCTTGGTCCCACTTCTACTATTTTAACATGTTGAGGAAGTCCAGCTGCATAGGATTCCTATAATAATACAATAATTATGAATAATGTACCAACAGCATGACTGATTTACCTGTTTATATATAATATTTAACATGATGTTACACATTGGGCTTGATTTGCTAGAGCTTTGTGCTGTTTTTTTTTGAAGTTGGGACAAACTGATATTTATTAGGTGATATAACTTAGCCACAAAACAAAAAAAAGCTTCTGACTGAAGAGAAACTACTCTTTGGGAAGCCATTGAAATTCTGATTCCAATGCATATATGCTAAAGTTACAGGTTTATAAGAGCGAAACAGACTTTTTAGTAACTGCTAAGCATGGCAGGATGAGTTATTGGCTCCCACTAGATGCATGACACCAGTCTGCCTACACTTGAATTAATCCTTTCAGTTCCATTGTAGAGAACAGAATATAGCCTGTTTGATGGAAAGGAAAATATATTTCTAAATCAATTAGACCCAGCATGTAATAAAAAAAAATATTGGTTTTCTCACTATTACCTTTAAAAAAAAAATCACACAAAAAAGCTGCTAAATTAAGAAATACAAATAGAAATCCAGAAAAATATCATAGTGTATAATGCGTGTTATGAATATGAAGAAAAAGTATATAGTGCGCTCTCAAGAATAAGAAATATAACATAATAGCATATACAAGAAATATAAGAAATATAGCAGCATGTCAATTTATCCATTTGTATCAAGGACCACTTGCAGTGCATTACTGGGTTCTCCAGGATTCCATGGAAGATCAATATGAGAGATTTGTTATGCTATTTATAAATAGAAATTATTTTTTAAGAAATGCATTCACATTAATTAAAATTAATTATACAGATAGAGCTTCCACAGAATATCTCAACCTCTCAAAGGGTAGCAGATGCAGGTTAAATCTTTGCTGTGCAAAAGTATTTTGGCAATATACAGATGAAACTAAATTTAAAAAAAAGCAAACAAACAACTAAAAAGTAAATCAGAACAATACAAATATATGTTCTTGACATAAGCAATTGTAATTGAAAGTTTACAAGCAGTGCATATATGCTAAAGTATACTGGAGACCACATATAACTATAAAACACATGCATTCCTTGATACAAGAGTAGATATAGATACAATAATACATTTTTTTTTAGTGCGTGCCCTATATACATATTTTTAAATGTTTTCACACAAATTAAACTATTTTTTTATATTTTAATTTTTTGCATGTGTTATTCTATTTTGCTTCTTTTTATGTGATAATTTATTATGGGTATGCAACAAAGTATTCACAGGAAATGTATATGCAGCAGTATATTATTTTTATTATTTATAAAGTGCCATCAAATTCCGTAGCGCTACAATGGGTGGACTAACAGACACGTACTTGTAACCAGACAAGTTGGACATACAGAAGTAGAGGGGTTAAGGGCTCTACTTAGTGAGCTTACATGCTAGAGGGAGTGGGGTATAGTGACACAAAGGTTAAGGTAGAAGGTAGAAAAGTAGGGTGCTAGAAAAATATTCACTGAGGGCTTAGTAGGTTATTTTTGACAGTTGCAGGAGAGGAAGGAGGGTGTGGGCAGTTAATGCTGTTAACAGTTTAATTGACATGCTTTCCTGAAGAAGTGAGTTTTTAATGATTTTTTGAAGGAATGGAGACTGGGTGAAAGTCTGATAGAGAAGGGAAGGGAGTTCCACAGAAAAGGAGAACTCTTGAAGGTGAACATCAGAGGTGGTAGTATGGATACAGGATAGACTTAGGTCTTCGGCAGAGATCACAGGCCTAAATGAGACATACTTGTCAGCAAGCACCAGAATCTTAAATTGAGACCTATATCTTACAGGAAGCCGATGTAGGGACTGACAGAGAGGGGAGGCTTAGGAGGAGCGGTTGGAAAGTAAGAGGAGCCTCACTGCCAATTGCAACAGTGCAGGCTGGGAGCACATAAGACCACCGAGAAGAGGTACATGGTATATTGGTATATGCACTAGTACTGATATTTATCATATGAAACAAAATGTGTTTTTAGTATAAACAATAACATTTGATTAGAGCAGGCTTCCCCAAACTCTGGTCCTTCAGATGTTGCTGGACTAGAACTCCCATGATTCTCAGCCTATTTCATTCATAGAATCATGGGAGTTGTAGTTTAGCAACATCTGGAGGGCCAGAGTTTGGGGAAGCCTGGATTAAAGTAACCTAATTCAGCTTAATCACTGAGCTTCAGCAGAACAGCTCAAAAGATAAGATATCACGATGGTTATAGAAACAAATTTGGGTATTTCAGCATATAATGCTAAGGTCTTAAGAAACTGTTTTTTCATCTTTTGTTTTAAAGTCTTACCTGCTCAGGAGGAGAAGTAGCATCGCTGATCCAAATTTGGTCTTTAAGTAGATGCTGGTAGCTGAGGCAATGCTTTACAGCAGTTGGAACATTACCCATTGGGTGGAGATAGACTAAGCCCTGCAATTAAAGGAAATAAGGAACATTTAAGTCAAACTTACCATAATTTTATTTTCCTGGCTAATCATGGCAGCATCACTTATGGGTATTCCCTAAGATAAGTAAATGAAAATAGCAAACATGCTGCAAATGTAGATGTTTTATTACCAATTCTGAACAGAAGATAATGCACTTTTACTAAAAGATGTAGAGGAGTAAGCCAGATCCAGTTTATAGTGTTTTGTAAATGTGAGAGGAGAGAACCAAAGTGGCTGTCTTGCATATATCATCAGGAGGAACCTCTGCCCAATTAGCCCAATAAGTAGATAATGATCTAGTACAGGGGTAGGCAACCTACGGCACTAGTGCCATGCACGGCACTCGAGGTGTCTTTGCACGGCACTCAAGGCTGCTAGAGCCAAACAGGCTCTGACCTATCACAAGTCCCAGTGAAACTTCAGATATCTGCTAATACGAAAAGGTGGTGAAGGACAATTCTCAATTTATGCATTGCAGCACGTAGAGGAAGTGATCTCAGATCACTTCCTCCCAGCACTTGTGAATGGGAATCCAGCCTGCAGCTGCTGTTACTGCTCCTGTCCTTGACCTGTACCTGGCCAGCCTGGTCCCCACTGGAACCCAGGGAAGCCACCCACACTGCTAGATATACACAGAAATGCAGAATAACCCTCCCCTCATACAAAATAATACAAACAGTCCACACACAAACATACACGCAATCCGCACAAACGTAACCAGCTAACAATCCACATACATGCACACAACCCCACATGCAGCCTCTCACATGCAATACCCCAAACAGCCCCCACACACTACCAAACACACATTGTGACATATCCATCCACACACAATTCCACAAGCAGCCCTCATACACAGCCCACATTTATACACAATACCATAAACTACTAATGAACATATACAATATAATAGCTCATATACGCACAAATACAACGATACAAAGCAATTACAGTATAAATAACACAAGCAGAATACGGCAACATACACACCTCAATTTAAAAAAAAAAATAGGATTGGCACGTTACGGGACATCACAATCCTATATCGGCACAGTGCTGCTAAAAGGTTGCCTACCCCTGATCTAGTAGAATGAGCTTTAACCTTTGTTGACGGAGAAAGGTTATTATTGCAGTTTGCATCTGAAATGATTGCTGCAATCCAACAGCTTAGAATAGAGGATGAGTCTGCTTTGTCTTTCCTGTAACCTGTTGATAGGAAAATTAATTTGTCAGTTTTCCTGAAACTTTTGATAACTGTCAAGTACTGGCCAGATAATCCTGAACATCCAATTCATAAAACTTTAAAGTGGAGTGTGAGGATTGGGGAAAAAGAAGGGCAGGGCAATTTCTTGAACCATGTGGAGATGGTTTCAGTACCACTCGGTCATGGAATATCATGGTGTGAGTATCTTGACATGAAAAGACTGGTGTACAGAAATGCATTTAGCTGTGGATATTACAATTATAAAAGGCTATTTATTAAGTATTAATCTTCAGTAGAGGAGCATTCAGTGGATCCATCAATGAGTGGTGGAGAGGTGTTTCAATTCAGAGGCTTGATTCTCATGGCTGATTTAAAGCATTAAAGAGGGCAGACATAGATTGGACTGTAAGAGTGCTTAGACTCAGTCCCTTATCTAGGCCAGATTGAAGAAACTCCAGGACTTGTAGGTGAGAGAGAGAGAGAGGAAATCAAAAAACTTCAGTTGTGACCATTCTTGGGATGCTTAATACACGCTATAGTAACAAGAAGATGTTAAAGATTTTCTGGATTTTCTGAGTGTTTCCACTATTGTTTGATAGTCCTTGATTTAATAACTTTCAAAAGCCAGGCTCCAAGATTTCAATGAGAGGGATTTGGATGAACAGCAAGCCTTGAACTAGGAGATCTGGTCTGAGAGGTAAACTCCAAGAATGGAAAATGGCCAGCTTGCACAAAAGGGGATACTCCTTTGCCATAATGGGACAATGGCAATTACTTTGTTTCTTTCTGATTTAATTTTATGTAATAGGCGAGGTATTAAGGGTAGAGGAGAGAACACATACCCAGATTAAAATTCCATGTTTGAGAAGAGCATCCTGACATAGTATCTGTAGTAAGAGAATTAAATCTGGAGACTTGTGCATCATATTGAATACTTCTGGATGTAGGCTCCATTTTCCTTGTTAAATGTTCAGATAGTCTTTCAGGGTGTTTTCAGGCTTGTAAGATAAAGTGCTTTTAGACCCAAAATATGTTTCTCGGCAAATTTCATTAAGGGATTCAGCTATTTGAGTAGTCGTTTGCTCCCTGTGCACCCTTGGAAATTGGCATTCGCTGCTACAGCTCTGCTGTCTGTACCCATTAGGACCCAATTGTTTATTATAGTAGTAAACATTCAACGCTTTGAAGATGGCTCTAGGCTCCCTGCAGTTTAATGTCCTGATGTGACCAAACTCCATGAGTTCAAATCAGCTCCACTACCTTGAAGACTGGCATCTATGGTATTTACTTGCCAATATGGTCATTCTAGTGAAAATCCTTTCCGAAGGTTTCGTAATGAACCATTTCAGATGAGCTCCCACTTGAAAAGGAATTATGATCCATTGGTCCCAATCATTCTGTTTTTACTTGAACTGATTGAGAAAATTAATTTAAATGGGTCTTAAATTCCATTGGGCCCATCACACCAGACCTATCGTAGAAGTGACTCATAATTTCTTGCTGTGATGGATCTTTTTTTTCCCCCATCATCTTTAGTTGTATGTGAGAATCTGTATTTTGACATTTTTTACTGAAGAATGTATGGTGTCTATTGCTCCTCCTAAATTTATGATCTGTTGAGAAGGAATAAAATTACTATTTTCCCTGTTTATGGCCCAACCATGGTCGTGTAGACATTTGGGAGCTCTCTCTGTAGGATGCTTTTCTGCTCTGATGGATGGTGAACCAATAAGGATGTCATTCAAGTATTGGTATATTCGTATCCAGTGTTTTCTCAGGAAGGCAATGACAGTCACCATAACTTTTGAAAATGTTCTGGGAGCCAGACTTAAACATAAGTGAAGATCTTTGAATTGGAAGTTTTTCCCAAAGATATAGAATCTCAGGAACTTGAAATGCTGATGATGGACAGGAGTCTGATATTAAGCATCCATGAGTAGTGATGTCGCGAACCAGAAATTTTCGGTTCGCGAACGCGAACGCGAACTTCCGCAAATGTTCGCGAACTGGCGAACCGCCCGAAACGCCATTGACTTCAATGGGGAGGCGAATTTTAAAACACACAGGGACTCTTTCTGGCCACAATAGGGATGGAAAAGTTGTTTCAAGAGGACTAACACCTGGACTGTGGCATGCCGGAGGGGGATCCATGGCAAAACTTCCATGGAAAATTACACAGTTGATACAGAGTCTGGTTTTAATCCATAAAGGGCAGAAATCACCTAACATTCCTAAATCACAATCAATATGGATTGACACCTGACATGACATATTGACACCTTGACATATGGATTGACACCTGTCCTCAGAGCCCCTGATGCACACGGACACAGAGCAGAATAGGGACTGGTCCCCCTACATAGGGTCGCTTGGCAGATATGGATTGACACCTGTCCTAAGGATCCCTGATACACACTGACACAGAGCAGAATAGGGACTGTTCCCCTACATCGGGTCACTTGGCAGATATGGATTGACACCTGTCCTAAGGTTCCCTGATACACACTGACACAGAGCAGAATAGGGACTGGTCCCCCTACATCGGGTCACTTGGCAGATATGGATTGACACCTTGTTACAAACTGCTATTTGTAACGGGCCCTTTAAATGGCAAATTGCCCTGCTTCCCTGGGTTGTGGAGAAGCCTATTTGCCAACCTCCTCCCGCATGACTATGGCCCCTGGGAGATTGTGAAAATGTATGCACTTTTATTTGGTGTGTATGGCCCTTTAAGACTGTCGGTGGGCATATTGGGGCTTATGGACTCTTTATGTGACTGGTGCTGGCCCTCTAAACACCTTTTTTGGGGACAAAACACCTTTTGTTGGGGACACGGCCCCTTTAAGACAGTGTCCCCTGTGTCCCCAGACCTGGTGCAAACCCTTTGTGCCTGCCTGGCTATTTCCCACTTGGTTCAGTAAATGGGAAATTATTTCAGCTACAGAGACTAAGTCCCATTCAGCGGGGACTTAGTCTTTTTTTCAGCCGTTTTTTTCAGCCTTATTTCAGCTGCAGAGACTAAGTCCCATTCGGCCATGGGACTTAGTCTTTTTTTCAGCCGTTTTTTTCAGACTTATTTCAGCTGCAGAGACTAAGTCCCATTCGCGATGGGACTTAGTCGTTTTTTCAGCCTGAAATAGACCGACCTCACAGCCCAAATCTATGGAACTGTTTTGGGCAGGAAAATGTGCTTGCGGTCGGTCATAAAGGGACCTCCAGCTAACTTTTTAACCCCTGGATGGATTTGGCTGATTTTTGGTTATGTTTATGTTTTAAGTGTGCTGATTCCAAATATGTAATTATGAAGATGGGATGTGTAGTTTTAAAGTTACAGTGTATGGCTAAAAACTGTATTTTTACTGCCTGTGTTTAATTATGTTAATCTCTTCCCAAACGTCATTTCGTTCAAAGTGGAGAGAATGTTAAAAAAATATATTTTTGTTTGGAGTGTGAGAAATGCTTTTCAGCTTCTAATCTTAAGCATCATTTGAGAACCATACAGGAGAGGAAACACTTTATTTGTAGTATTGTTTTAGTATTGATTTCACCAGTCTGATTTAATACCTTCACGCGTCTCCTATCGGTGGACGTGTATATAGCTTGGCTCCCATTTTGGAACCGTACACCTGGGACCCGAGCAAGGTCACCTCGTTCAACAGGCTTGCAGCGTATCCTCCAGGAAGAAGAGCCTGAACCCTTACCGGCTGCACGTGTCTTACCTGTACATGGAAAGCTGCTGTGGTTCCTTGATGAGCCAGCTGCACGTGAGTTAACATGTCCCGTGGAGAAGCACTCTGTCCTGTAAAGCCTCACCAAAAAAAGGAGTGGTGTGTTTAGTATTGTTCTGATCAGTTTAATACCTTCCGCGTCTCCTATCAGTGGACGTGTACACGGCATTGATTTTTATCTAAGCCGTAAACTTTTGCACAGCGAAGTATATTTACTGCCATTGAAAAGGAGTGCATGGCGGTGGTGTGGGCCCTCAAAAGCTGCAACTACTTACGTATGGACAACCGTTTACCTTACTCTGAATCCACATTAAATTTGAGACTTTCTTGGTCAAGTAATGTGACACCAAAGATAGTAGTGGTGTGTTTGAGTACTATTTTATCAGTTTAATACCTTCCGGCGTCTCCTATCCGAGGTGGTGTAATACCGCGGCATTGATTTTTGTAACAGGGATGGAAGAGAGGCTTGGTCGGTCCTCTTACTGCAAATTTGGGGCACTCATAGTCAAGTAATGTGACACCAGATAGGAGTGGTGTGTTTAGTACTATTTTTATCAGTTTAATACCTTCAGCGTCTATCAGTGGACGTGTACACGGCATTGATTTTTGTAACAGGGAGATGGAAGAAGAGGCTTGGTCGGTCCTCTTACTGCAAATTTGGGGCACTGTGTGGTCAAGCTAATGTGACACCAGATAGGAGTGGTGTGTTTAGTACTATTTTTATCAGTTTAATACCTTCCGCGTCTCCTATCAGTGGACGTGTACACAGCAGTAATTTCTGTAACAGGGAGATGGAAGAAGATGCTTGGTCTGTCCTCCTAACTGGAGACTGTGTTGCTGTACGGGTGGCAGGTGAAGCCATTTATAAAGTACACACTGCTTTATAAAGCCATTTATAAAGTACACACTGGCGGCTTGAACCCAAGTTGGTGGCGGATAAATCACGCAAGTCAACAGGCATTCAGAGCTAAAATACAACAGCGTGTGGACCATTTTTAGCCCAAGGCAGCTCATCTCATCAGGCCTTTTTTACATAGGGTCACTTGGCAGATATGGATTGACACCTGTCCTAGGGATCCCTGATACACACTGACACAGATCAGAATGGGGACTGTTCCTCCTACATCGGGTCACTTGGCAGATATGGATTGACACCTGTCCTCAGAGACCATGATACACACTGACACAAAGCAGAATAGAGACTGTTCCCCCTACATAGGGTCACTTGGCAGATATGGATTGACACCTGTCCTAAGGATCCCTGATACACACACTGACACAGAGCAGAATAGGGACTGTTCCTCCTACATAGGGTCACTTGGCAGATAT
>OW240913.1:143905092-144063596 GCA_933207985.1 Pelobates cultripes
TCAGAAATACCAGCAAGTTCCCTCTGCACGAGAGATACAGCAACCCCAGACAATAGTCTTGTCCTTCTGCTACAGCTCTGTTGTCTGTACCCATTAGGACCCAATTGTTTATTATAATAGAAAACATTCAAGGCTTTGAAGATGGCTCTAAGCTCAGTGAGGTGTAGCCGATATCCCTCTAGGCACAGTGAGCACGGGGTCCACATCTGGATTACCCTTTTAACTTGGGGCAAGCCAAGTTAATGCATTAAAGCAAAAATGAAAGAATGAAACCTCTGAGCACAGACAAAAGTGTAGAGAGACTCAATAGCCTATCCTTCGCTACATACCCGCTCAGGTCTCATTACAGAGAGAACCCGTCAGTGCGGTGTAGCTGATATCCCTCTAGGCACAGTGAGCATGGGGTCCACATCTGGATTACCCTTTTAGCTTATTTTAATTCCTGGTTTATGTCTTAGGTCTATAATGAGTCTCAGTTTCCCCTGTGGTTTTGGTGGCAAAAATAATCTTGATTACCAACCTTTGAGTTTCCTCTATTGGAGCCTTCTCTATGACCTCTTGAAATAATCTGATGCATGGCTTCTTGTATTATAGGATTCGCATTTCTTGAGACCTTGAATATATTTGAAGATGGGAATTTTGCAAATCTCAGCTTGTAGTCTTCTCTTTTATTCAGAGCCTATAAGTCTGAAATGCTGTGGGTCCACATAAGGCAAAAGAAATGTAGATTTCCACCAATGAGACCTGGCTGGACATAGGCACCTTCATATGTTCTTTGGTGTGCGTAATCCTCGATCTCTGGTAGATTTTGAATTTGATGTAAACATTTTTCCAGTTAGAATACCTGTTGTATGATCTACCAGATAATACAATCCTCTGTTCTGCTTTCTAGAAATGACCGATCTCTAAACCATCTGTCCTTCCAAGATGAAGTGTTGGTTCTGGAGGGAGAAAGGCCTTTCTACTGTCTGCAGCTTTCTGTATGCCTTGGTCAAAAAGCAATTCCCTTTGAAATGGAAGAGGAACATAATGATGCTTTTGTTGTATAATCTGCACCCCATGCGTGAAGCCATAATGTCCTTCTGGATGCCACCGATAAGACCAATCTTTTTGCAATTTGCAATTATCTGGATACCATCATCATGACTGCTGTACCACTTGTGTATTGGCTTAAATGCCCCATATAAAATTTACAAGTACAGAGTGCTGCAGTTTCCCTCAGTCTTTGGACACTGGGTTACAGTAACAGTCTGTTGTGTGATCTGAAGATCTGTGTGTGTGACGAAGTATTACAGCTCTGTAAAAGGGGAAGCCTCAAAACAGTAGAAAGGCAAAGTAGAATTAGGGATTATTCTAGCTCCTGTAACCAAATAAATCAAAATATTATTAAAGACAGGAGGCGAATATTTGCTTTACTTCCTTTACTGAATCCTCCCAGCAGCAAAGAAATAGTTAAACAGTTTGGACAAAAAACAACCAGAATACATATAGTCAGTAATATATGGCTGTGAGACTCCTCCCAACTCCTCTTTCTTCATGCAACCGGAATGTGATGTCAACCGTGTATTTAGAAAATGAATAATCTTCAAAGAACCGTAGTCAAACATATAAACGAAAGGTAGTCAAACCATTAGATCCACAAATCAAGGATGTCATGAAGAGTATGAAGATAGTTTCACACTAGAAAGAGAAGAAAAGTTGTTTTGGTTGCCAAATTTACAAACTTGATATGATATGTTATATACATAACTATATACACGGTTTAAATACAATCAAATGCCTAGACGGGTTAGTGCATAAGTAACACAAAGAACCTGAAACACGACAAGAATGAGGCAGACAAAACTCTTGAATACCTTACCTAAATACGAAAAGAATGAGGCACATAAAGCTCTCAAATACCTTACCTGAGTATCCCTTCATAGATGAAACCTGGAGGGGGGGGCAATATGAAAAGATGTCCGAGAAGACATAGGGTGGGAAAATATTTGCCTTCTGTCTTTAATAAAATTTAGATAATTTGGTCACTGACATTAGAATAATCCCTAATTTTATGGTAAAACAAGAGGCTTCATATTTGTTTGACATACCGTTGCAAACAATGGGCAACACAAAGAGATAGCCTGTCAGGGAAATCTGCATAAAAAAAACCCAAAAAACGGAAGGGACCTTAGTGCATAGAGCAACAGAGAAACATACACCTTCAGGAGTAAATGCAATAGCATCAAGGTCAAAACAAAAGAAAGGAGACCAAACAAAGCAGTAGGGCTAGTTTGGCAGACAGTTGCCGTAATGACAGTTCCGAGTTAGGAGGCCAAGCTTCCAGGAAGGACAAGACCTGTGCAACATCCCAAAAATGGGTATAAGAGGGTCTGGAGGTGAGGAGAAGTGAATACCCCATAGGAGCCTGCAAATGGATGGGTGTTGTCCGACAGGAACCGCATCAATCGGACAATGAGCCGCTGAAATAGCAGAACGAAAAACGTTTATCATACGGTAAGACTTGCCATCGTTGAAAAGAGATGATAGGAAATTCATGATATTCACCAGAGTCATTGAAAAGGGATCAATATCCCTTTCCAAACACCAGCAAACCCAGAACTTCCATGCCGAAAGGTAAGATCTGCGGGTTCCCGGGGCCCATAAATCCCAGAAGAGACTTCGAGCAGGGTCTGAAAGTCCCGAGATTAACCAGGATCCCCTGAAACAGTCCAGGCCACCAGCTGAAGACGTTCCTGGATGGTGAGATGACGTTAAGCTCCGGAGTGATCTCGGAGGAGATCCAGAGGCAGAAGCAGAGGGTAATCTGTGGACATTTCTAAGAGATTGGGATACCAATGTTGGTTTCTCCAGAGAGGAGTTATTAACAGGACCGTAACTCCCAGAACCCTGAGGTGATGGAGAGTGTGAGGTATCATGGAAAAAGGTAGAAACGCATAAGCTCCCGTCAACGGCCAAAGTTGTAGGAAGAAGTCGACAGCTTGAGACATCGGGTCCAGTAGCCAACTGAAGAAGTAGTCTGTCTGACGGTTCAGCCTGGAGACAAACAAATCGATCGTGATGGGCCCACGAAGCCAATGGAGATGATGGAAGACAGATTGGCTCTAGATGCCAATCGCTGGCATCCCTCCAGTAACTGGAGAACCAGGCTGCCACAAGGTTGTCTGAGCCGGGTAGATATTCTGCTCGAAGAGAGATTCCTCCCTAAACAGAACTGGTAAAGTTTTTTCAAAAGGTCCAACAGGAGCTTCGATCGAGAGCCTCCAAGACAATTGACATAGCAGACAGCGGAAACGTTGTCCATTCTGAGAATCAAAGAGCAGTTGTGAGTGTCCCTAGAGAAACTGTGAATCGCAAAGGCACCCGCCATCAGCTCGAGGCAATTGATGTGCATCGAGTGCTCTGGTTCCAGAGACCTCCCGTAGAAAGGCCAGTTCAACTGGCTCCCCACCCTAGGATGCTGGCATCACACTCAAGGACAAAATCCTGCCGGCTTCCAAATATAGCTTTCCCATTCCAGGCCTCCATGTTCTGGAGCCATCAATCTAATTCCAGAAGGACCTCCTCTGCAAGGAAAACTGGTTGGTGGTAAGACTGGGGTCTGCGAAGATATCACGTCTTGAGGCGTTGCATTGTCCTGTAATGTATGGCTTTTATCTTTGACATCGGGAGTGGAAGGATCAATAGAATGGAGTCGATCTGAAAACCCCGGAAAAGGACAGCTGGGATGGTATTAGTGTGGATTTTTCTAAATTGATTACAAAACTGGGGTTTTGTAGGAGAAATTTGGTCATATCTGTATGTTTTCGAAGAGTATGGGGGTCCTGCACCTTGATTAATATGTTGTCTAAGTAGATTATGGACCTGATACCTTGAGACCGGAGAAGGGCCATAACTGGTTTCATTAATTTGGTGAAGCACCAAGGGGCGGACGAGAGACCAAAAGGGAAGCTCTTGTTGCCATATGAATTGGAGGAAGGGACGGTGAGAGGGCTCTACCAGCACTGTAAGGTAAGCATCCCTGAGATTGAAACAGAAGAACCAATCACCCTCACAAAGCAGGTCTCAGAGCAGGTGTATGCCTTCCATTTTGAAATGTCGATACACTGTGAACTGATTCAAACTTCTCAAGTTGATGATCGGGCGAAAGTCATTTAACTTCTTCCAAATTAGGAAAATGTTGCTGACAAATCTGGAAGGGGATGACGAGGGTTCGATTGCACACTTGCCTTTGAGCTTGAAGAGTTCTGCATGGAGTACGGCGGTGTCTGATTGGAGCTTGTCACCAGTGGGGTAACTCAGGGATATGTACTTGGACCCATTCTCTTTAATGTTTTTATTAGTGATATTGCAGAAGGTCTTGATGGTAAGGTATGTCTTTTTGCTGATGATACTAAGATATGTAACAGGGTTGATGTTCCAGGAGGGATAAGCCAAATGGCAAATGATTTAGGTAAACTAGAAAAATGGTCAGAATTGTGGCAACTGACATTTAATGTGGATAAGTGCAAGATAATGCATCTTGGACGTAAAAACCCAAGGGCAGAGTACAGAATATTTGATAGAGTCCTAACCTCAACATATGAGGAAAGGGATTTAGGGGTGATTATTTCTGATGACTTAAAGGTAGGCAGACAATGTAATAGAGCAGCAGGAAATGCTAGCAGAATGCTTGGTTGTATAGGGAGAGGTATTAGCAGTAGAAAGAGGGAAGTGCTCATGCCATTGTACAGAACACTGGTGAGACCTCACTTGGAGTATTGTACGCAGTACTGGAGACCGTATCTCCAGAAGGATATTGATACTTTAGAAAGAGTTCAGAGAAGGGCTACTAAACTGGTTCATGGATTGCATGATAAAAACTTACAAGGAAAGGTTAAAGGAACTTAACATGTATGGCTTGGAGGAAAGACAAGACAGGGGGATATGATAGAAACATTTAAATACATAAAGGGAATCACAGTAAAGGAGGAGACTATATTCAAAAGAAAAAACACAAGAGGACATAGTCTTAAATTAGAGGGGCAAAGGTTTAAAAATAACATCCGGAAGTATTACTTTACTGAGAGGGTAGTGGATGCATGGAATAGGCTTCCAGCTGAAGTGGTAGAGGTTAACACAGTAAAGGAGTTTAAGCATGCCTGGGATATGCATAAGGCTTACCTAACTATAAGATAAGGCCAGGGACTAATGAAAGTATTTTAAAAAATTGGGAAACTAGATAGGCCAAATGGTTCTTATCTGCCATCACATTCCATGTTTCTATGTTTCTATGACATCCTTAGAGGGGAAGGAGGGAACTCTTGTATAGGGTCGGTGGTGAAGTCTATGGGAAAACCTGAAACAGTCTGAAGGATCCCGAGTGAGAATAGACCACTGTGAAAAAAGAAAAGAGTTAGACAGCTTGCAATATGTATTAGAGAATAAGGTAGGTGCATTACCTTGAGCAGAGCGACCCTGGAGAGAAGTAGACCGACATCCTTTGATTGATCTTCTATTGGTGAACAGTTTTCTGTGATAAGGGCGGGTATAACCTTAGTTCCAAGGCTAAGCTGGGCGAGGCCTGTAGCCTATGAAGGCAGATATGCCGGTAGCTTGGCCTCTTTGGCGCCCACCCCTGGCTGAAAAATGATTTGAGCTTAACACTCTGTGGAGAGAGGTCTAAGCTTTATTCAACGTGGTGAACACAGACTCACCTGTTGAGGTCCAGCATGAACTGATCACCAAACAATAGGACTTCGCCTTCGGACTGAGTTCTTTAGAACTCAAATCTGCCAGTTTAGCATCTAATTTATAGGGAGAAGCTTTTCCTTGTTCCATGGACATAGCCACATTAGCATTCCCAAGTAAACATAGGGCTCTTTGTGCCCATTCACAAGTGTGGATCCAAGGTACCTTCAGCAATGGCTTCATCCACCAAAATAAAAATCTGAATAATGGGGCCATCAATGTCCAATAACTTATCCCGGACCATTTTTAGGCCCTGTTCCAGGCCCTTGTGGGGCTCTTTACCTGATTTGCTGAGGAATGTAATTAGGAGAGGCTCACACTCAGGCTTAAGAGTCACGTTATCTAGTATCATTGGATAAGGGAATTCTGCCAGTAGTTTGTTTTGAACCTCTTTTACAAGAGATTTCTAGAGCCACATTCTGCAGAATTGGGCTATATGGGCCGGTGGTGCCCACTCAGCCGAGCGGGGATGTTTGATGATCCTTGGTTCAAACCGGGGCTGGTCACTAGAATACAACAGGATGTCTGATGATTTATCCTTGTTTTGGGAAGGATTAACCGGGGTAGAAGTCTGCACCAGGGGATGATTAACAAAGGAATCCCTGACAAAGGGAGTATTGCTTTGGTATTCCTCATCAGAGTACCCTGCGCAGTACTCGTCCACGACTTGCAGGTCGTGATGCGATGTTGAACCCTCCAAGGGGTAGAGTATGAAATGGATCGTGGAGGAATGAGACAGTCTAGGGGTTTTGGCTGGTGCCTTACCTTTATTGGCTGAGGCACTGTTGTCCTTCCAGAGGCGCTTGCGGAGCCCCTTCATGATCAGAATCATTATGAGACTCTTCCGAGTCGGAAATATTCAGAGCAACATGTGGTCTGGAAACAGGTTTAGCCTGTTCGTGATAAGCTGCAATAGCCTTCAGCATCGATTCCGCTATTGCAGAGAGGAGCCAAGATTTGAGCTCAGCAGAAACAGCAAAGTCTGGTTGTTCAGACATTTGGCTGAAGTGATGAAACTAATTAACAATTGAAAAGTAAAATTGGTGATACAAAAGGGGGTCACTCCGTTTTAATGCAGCAGGGGGTCACCCAGGTGTAAAAAGGTGGTCATCCTGTGAAGTCAAGGTTGGGTTCACCCAAGTGGGCAAATGGAGGTTACACGAAGTGCAGTAATAAGTGGGGGTCACCCACCAATAATAAGACGCAGAAGCAAACAAACAGAAACCAATGTACCTCTGTAGCAAAAAAAAACAAAAAAAAACAGGGGTCACCTTTTATAAACAAGGGGTCACACTTGTGGCAAGTTTATTGTTTGGATTTAATAATGATGGTAACAGATATTGCAGGAGAAAACACTTTTATTAAGCAAGTTGTCTGAACCTGTCAGTGGGGCAAACAGAGAGAGAGAGGTGCTCAGAATAACTGTATTAAATAAAATAAGATCTAAATAAATAAATAATAATGAAATTATAGAACCTACCTTGGAACCAGTAGGAATAGGTAAATAACTGCCAAAACGCTAAGTCCTCAGTGCAAGACAGGTAGAATAAGCTCTGTCGGCGAGATCAACTGCCGTACACTAAGATGGCCACCGTCACTAGAGCCACGGAGCTGCGTGCGTCACAGAAAAGGGCGGGAAAGGAAAAAGCAAAGCCGCAAACAGATCATGGCAGTATACATCTGAGAGAGTGTGAATATCAACTAGGAAACAAAACCGCGGCCAAATCGCGGTCAGCAAAAGACAGGGACTGGTAATAGTGGAATAGGAACAACACACAGTGGGTAACACAAAGAATGCTGTGGGGATCCTAACGTGAGGACCAAGGCCCTGTGGGCCGACAAAGGTCGTCCCCAAGGGTAGAGACCCAGTAAACAAACAGGATAAAGAAAAATAAGCCAAAATATAAACAAAATATAGAGATAATAAAATTAAAGAGACATTTAAAGTGTAAAGTGTTTTAGAAAACCATATAAATATACATAAATCTATAATCAAAGGGTTGTAAATTAGAACTGAATCACCTGGGAGGCAAGCAGCAAAGAAAGAGGAGTTGGGAGGAGTCTCACAGCCATATATTACCGACTAGATGTATTCTGATTTTTGTTCAAACTGTTTAACTATTTCTTTGCTGCTGGGAGGATTCAGTAAAGAAAGTAAAGCAAATATAAAGCCTCCTGTCTTGTCATAAAATTCTAAATTGCTTGACAAATCTTTCACCAATCACTGTTACCCAAGCAATGATCATATCCATTTAGTTTCTCAAAAATAGAACTATGCAGAGACAACACACAAAAGATAAGCATCTAAAATGCATAAGTCTATCAACAGATTTATGCAAAACTGATGTAAGGTTTTCAATTCTAAGTGTATAATATCTGAATCAAAATGTGCCTGTAAACACTATTTAATTTTCTTATTAAATAGCAACTTTCAGATTTGCCTTTGCAATCATCTCACCACCTCCATTCAGCCTGCACACTGTAATTGACACATTGTATTTGACATACCTATTATATTTGACAATCAGAAGAGATATCTGTTAATATAAATCAAGATTGCAGGTTTGCAAGGGTATCCTGCTGTTTACTTAAATGACCTAAACATTATTCAGTATAATATATACCTTCTTTAAATCATCACTTGTTCAGCCCATTATCAGCTCATACATGAGAAGCTGCCAGTATAATAACATGCGTTTTGCTTTGTAAGAACCATAGAATGCTATTTCCTTTTTTATCTTCTTACCCATACCGAAGCAAAGCAGAATAGGTTGCACTTCACAGGGCTGAAAGCAGCTTACATCCAATCTTGTTATTATTGCAGTGCACAGCACAGTCAGTGCTGGTGGAGCCTCCCAGACATGCTCAGATGAAGATGTTATCACAGCTACCATTAAAGGGACAAGGCAAAAGCAATATTACAAAACGTATTCACTGACTTCTAAATGGAGAACATGTTGCATATACAAAAAAAATTATTTACAATATGTGTTCATTATTCAAATACAATTAGCAATACAGGTTCCATATATACACGCACATACACACACACACACACGTTGTTTTTGAAATATTATTTTAGTCCAATAAAAAAGGTATCATTGCATTCTTCAATACTCTGGTATTTTGGCTATATATATATATATATATATATATATGTATATATATATATATATATATATATACACATACATACATACATACATACACACACACACACACACATATACACACATTATCTCACAAAAGTGAGTACACCCCTCACATTTTTGTAAATATTTTATTATATCTTTTATGTGACAACACTGAAGAAATTACATACTGCTACAATGTAAAGTAGTACATGTACAGCCTGTATAACAGTGTACATTTGCTGTCCCCTCAAAATAACTCAAAACACAGCCATTAATGTTTAAACTGTTGGCAACAAAAGTGAATATACCCCTAAGTGGAATGTTCAAATCGGGGCCCAATTAGCCATGTTCCCTCCCTGGTGTCATGTGACTCGTTAGTGTTATAAGGTCTCATGTGTGAACGGGGGGCAGGTGTGTTAAATTTGGTGTTATCGCTCTCACACTCTTTCATACTGGTCACTGAAAGTTCAACATGGCAACTCATGGCAAAGAACTCTCTGAGGATCTGAAAAAAAATAATTGTTGCTCTACTTAAAGGTGGCCTAGGCTATAAGAAGATTGCCAAGACCCTGAAACTGAGCTGCAGCACAGTGGGCAAGACCATACAGCAGTTTCACAGTACAGGTTCCACTCAGAACAGGCCTCGACATGGTCGTCCAAAGAAGTTGAGTGTCATGTTTTTTCTTTAACAAACGCCAAACAAAACAATAAGAACCATTCACTTTTTATTTTGAGGTAGTTTCAGCACGGCAAACTGATGTGGCAGCAGAGAGATAAACTGACAGTCCTTGAAAATAGAAGTATAGGTGATGTGTCCAGGGTTAGTCCATAAGCAATGTCCTTTATCCAGTCCGAGGTCGTTCAATAGGAGATCAAGCAGTATTGAAGGAAAATTTCAAAAGCAGAGTCAAGTCCAGTCTGAATTAGTTACCAAATAAGCAAAGATATAGGGGTATGAAGAGGAGATTCAGAAAAGGGTCCGGTGATGGAACACACAGTCTCTCTAGGAGTGATCCAAATGATTAGCAAGGAAGTTGATGCAATCAGTCAGATTAACACACTAATTGTACACACTCAAAGGGGCGTGTACTTCCATGCCGTCTTAAACGGCCAGTAATAAATGAATAAAATTCCTGGCATTGAGTGCACATGTTCAGCGTCATATCCAGAGGCTGTCTTTGGGAAATAAATGTATAAGTGCTGCCAGCATTGCTGCAGAGGTTGAAGGGGTGGGGACCAGCCTATCAGTACTCAGACCATACGCCGCACACTGCATCAAATTGGTCTGCATGGCTGCCGTCCCAGATGGAAGCCTCTTCTAAAGATGATGCACAAGAAAGCCTACAAACAGTTTGCTGAAGACAAGCAGATTACTGGAACCATGTCCTGTGGTCTGATGAGACCAAGATAAACTTATATGGTTCAGATGGTGACAAGCGTGTATTGCAGCAACCAAGTGAGGAGTACAAACACAAGTGTGTCCTGCCTACAGTCAGGTATGGTGGTAGGAGTGTCATGGTCTGGGCCTGCATGAGTGCTGCTGGCACTGGGGACCTACAGTTCATTGAGGGAACCATGAATGCCAACATATACTGTGACATACTGAAGCAGAGCATGATCTCCTCCCTTCGGCGACTGGGCCGCAAGGCAGTATTCCAACATGATAATGACCCCAAACACACATCCAAGATGACTGCCTGTTATGCTTCAAATGAATAGATGAGGAACACAACTGCAGATTAGATTATTTCCCTTTATTTAATAGGATAGAACTAATGGTAGGGAAAAGTCCTGTAGGTTTGCACAATTACTGTAGCTTTAAGGTTTCCTGGACATTGATAGCAATTAGATGAAAGCAAAAGCAAATGTAGCAGATTCAGTAGCAACAATGTTGTAGCAGGAGATAGTTAGCAAGCAGGATAAAGTTCAATAATAATGCAATTCCCAGAATATAGAAAAAGTGTATACTTAGAGTATGATGGGAGTAGTCTTCCATAAGCTGGGTCACTGTAGTCAAGAAGGAGCAGAAACATTAAATCAATCCGGGTCTTTAAGGTTAAGAGAGAGCAGGTTGAATGATATTCAGTCCGAGATCAAGGAGTGGAGAAGGCAGGGAATCCGTTTGAGAGTCCAGGAGTTTGGTACACAGTGTAACAACAAAGAGGAGCTTAGCCGGCACAAGGAACAGGGAGGTTACCTTAACACAATTACTAAGCAATTTCAAAATTGGCGCGGTTTCCTTATAAGGCGTGAGAAAGCCACTTCAGAGAAGAGTGTGAGGACTGTTCCGCCTACCAGGAAGGTTCAGAAAGGGAGCCGAAGAGGAATTGACAGGTAAGTCCTGACACTGCCTTGCTAAAGAAGCTGAAGGTAAAGGTGATGGACTGGTTAAGTATGTCTCCAGACCTAAACCCTATTGAGCATCTGTGGGGAATCCTCAAACAGAAGGTGGGGGAGCGCAAGGTCTCTAACATCCACCAGCTCTGTAAAGTGTCATGATGGAGGAGTGGAAGAGAACTCCAGTGACAACCTGTGAAGCTCTGGTGCCCATGAGGGTTCAGGCAGTGTTGGAAAATAATGGTGGACACACAAAATATTGACTCTTTGGGCCCAATTTGTACATTTCCACTTAGGGGTGTACTCACTTTTGTTGCCAAAGGTTTAGACATTAATGGCTATAACACATAGCCATTAATGCCTAAACCTTTGATATTTAAATAAGTACGTGTACAGCCTGTATAACAGTGTAAATTTGCTGTCCCTTGAAAATAACTCAACACAAGTTATTTTCAAGGGACAGCAAATTTACACTGTTATACAGGCTGTACACGTACTTATTTACATTGTAGCAGAGTGTCTTTTCTTCAGTGTGTTGTCACTTGAAAAGATATAAAAAAATATTTACAATTTCCACCCAGTAGCCTGAGAGCCATGATCCAGCTTTTCCAATACCTGGGGGTCTCTGTCTCCCCTAGAAAGACAGAAGGACCTGAAACATTGATAAACTTCCTGGGTATCACACTATATTCTGTTAATATGCAAGCCAGCTTGCCTAGAGAGAAGATTAGCCGCATTCTATCCAGAATCGATCTATATCTCTTTGCGGGATCTTGTAATCGTAAAGAATTACAGTCTCTACTAGGCTCCCTCAACTTTGCCATGAAAATTATACCACAAATCTAGACTGCTCAATCTGTTTCCCCGCACTCAGTCTGATATTTCTCGTATTTCACTGGACATTCCGGCTACCTTGGATTTACAAATGTGGCAGGAATTTCTCATGAGATGGAATGTGAAAAGCATGTTTATCCCTTTACTTACCTCTGATTCCCTTACTATTTTTACAACCGCGGTTGCCACCTCAGGCTTTGCTGCTATTTGTTGCAATAATTGGCTATGGGGGGTTTGGCCTATTGAAGTGCACAATGTATCCGGTTTTTCTACCACCTCTGCCCTGTTGGAGCTCTATCCTGTTGTAGCTGCTGCAGTGGCATGGGGTGCAGCATGGTCGGGTCAGGCGGTGAGACAACTCAGACAACTTAGCCACCTGCCACATAATTAACAATGGTCGTTCTAATCTCTGATCATTATGAGCTCTGAGGAAATTGACTTGGCTGGCTGCTAACCATAATTTCTTCTTGGTATGTGTCCATATTCCTGGCATTCAGAATGTAGCAACTGATCATTTATCTCGCTCTCAGTTTCAGAAATTGCACAAAGCTTTACCGACGGCAGCCTTGGTTGCTACCCCGGCTCCGTCATGGTAGGATATGACATGGGATTTTAAAATCTGTTAACTCATTGCAGGCTCCTTTCACAATTGGCTTTGTTTGACAATACTAGGAAATCATACAACAGGGCTTTCCGTGTTTATATAGATTTTGGTTAGACTTTCAGGTTGTCAATAAATATTCAATGGAAACTATTGTAGCTTTCACTTCTTTTTGCAACTTTAAGTTAAAATTATCTTACAACACCATCAAATTATATCTGACAGGGATACAACACCATATACTTACACATTGGCCAAACAACAACGGTTTCCTGTCATCTTATCAAATCAAAACCATACTAAAGGACATTAAGAATTCGACCCCTACACCACCATCTTCTACATAACATATTCATAGTCAACTCTTCCATCATTGTTGGACCTCTTAGATACAACCCCTTTAGAATCAAACACTAATCATGTCATTAAGACCGCCCTCTACTTAGCTTTCTATGGGTTCCTTAGACCATCACATCCCAAGACGCCATTAAAAGACACCAGATTATTAAAATAAAAGATCACTACATACTATCCCTCAACCACACTAAAACCACACCAAAAGATCAACTGGTAAAGATTTCCTATTACCCTACCGGCAACAAACGGTGCCCTGTACAGGTACTAGATAAATTCCTAACAATTGTTCCCGGTTCCTCTGACTAACCTTTATAAACCTTACATGGCAATGCTCTCACCACAAGTAAATTAATGCTCTATATTAAAATCTTACTAGCAAGATTAGGCCTTAATCCATCCCACTAATCAGGACACTCCTTCCGCATTGGATCAGTCACCACTGCTTCTAGTAGGAACATACTGATACATTTTACCTTAGGACGGTGGAACTCATCTGCATATACCAGATACATACACCAATATAGGAAATACGCAAAGCTTTTTGTAACATAAACATGTAATATATGCTATATGATTGTCAAATTGTAGGCTGAAATAAATTTTGTATGGCATACTCATTTTATTCCTCTTTTATTACAGGCCTGCCTCGTTGTTGGTTTCAGCATACCACAACCAACTGTTCATATTATCTATCTGGTTCTTATTGTATAAGTTATATATTGTCATTACGGCTTCTATGCCCTGAACACATATATGTATATAGATTTGTGCTTACAATGAAAAGTACTCATAGTTATGATAGTAACACATTTGTTATTTTAGATCACCTCTGGATACATTTGTGGCACAAATTATATATCATGTATATGAGTGATGGGAATTGGTGCATATACGTTATAAGTTAAATTAAATAGACATTATAGGCACCCAGAACACTTCAGCTCATTTAAATGATCTGGGTGCAGTGTCCCTGTCCCCTTTAGTTCTGCAATGTAAATCATTGCAGTTGTAGAGAAACTGCAATGATTATATTGCAAGATTAAGACTGTCTTTAGTGGCTGAAACCAGACACTAGAGGCACTGGTGGCTAACAGACTTCTGATTGCATAACTGATGCTGGCTGTCCTCATGCTCTTTATGAGGACATCCAGCATCAGTGAAATCCCCATAGGAAAGCATTGAAGTAAGGGCCAAATGCGCTTGCACTTGCTGGGCATGTGTATTGGACCCCACATCAACAGAGCACCAATCCAGCGCCGAGCCAGATCTGTGTGACAAAACTCTGTGGTCACAACAGCTCTAGTGATTTAACATAATCATTCACTAACAGGGTGATTTAATAATAGTCGACTGGGATAAAACCATCCGGCTGTGTACTGGCCATTTGGACTGCAAAATGCAGACTCTGCTCATACATATTTTGTTATTCAGGACCAAATGGACCAAATGGAATGCTGCAAATACAGGCCTGGATTTGAAAAAAAATTTTTTTTAAAAAGACCCTTGATATTGCATGGTTAATTATGTGGCGGCTGGCGAGTGAAAAAGAAATACAAATAAATAAATTAAAAGCCTGTGGGATCACTCCTCTGTTCCCACCCATGGCCAGTGGGTCGGGATATACCATAGCCAATTAACATAAGAGCACAAAACATACAAAAAGTAACTGATAACTTTAATGGGTGCTACCCCAATAGCAATAACATTTATGGAAAACTCTCCTTGGGTATAAAACAATAGTTATTGCAAAAGACAAAGGATGCACACCAAGGCCACTGATATACTATACTATAAAACTAACTTTAATAATTACAATTTGTTATGTTTAGGTTTTATTTTTACAAAATATAAGGTGAACAAGGCTAAATAGTACTAAGCAGCAAAAATATGAAAAACATTAGCCTACCAGAGTGAAACATGTAGCAAAGGATCCTCCCAACGTTTCAGCACCAACTAGTTCCCACTATCTCAAGGGGAGCCATGGTTTATACTTATGTATAGGATATTGGGTCTTTGCCATTTTATTTTCACTTCCTGTCTAGTTCAAGAATTGGAGCTGATGGCCATCTGCTGTTTCCTGGGGTATATTAGTAGACACAGGTAAGCGAAAACATCACATCATAAGTAAAAGGTAGTCAATGCATATCATAGTCTATAATAGGGGAAATATCTAAATTATATAACTATGGATTAACTAAATACAAATTATTCTAAAGGCCCCCTACATAAAAAAATACATACAAAAAATAAGCTAAACAAAGAAAAAATTTACAATAAATATAGAAACAAAAGGATGTCTACTCCCCCTTATTTAATTAATTGCAGGCTGTACTCTATCCTAATTCTCCTTGACCTTTCTGTGGCTTTTGACACTGTTGGTCATCAACAGCTTCTTCTCATCCTCAGCAATATCGGTCTACAAGATATTGTTCTCTCCTGGTGCTCCTCCTTCCCCTCCCAGTGCTCTTTTAGTGTTTCTTTCTCTGGCTCTGCTTCTTCTCCCCTACTCCTCTCTGATGGTGTCCCCCAAGGTTCAGTCCTTGGTCCCCTACTGTTTTCCATCTATATTGCCTCCCTTGGTAAACTCATTAGCCCCCTTTGGCTTCCAATATCATTTCTATGCAGATGACACGCATATCTATCTGTCCTCTCCTGATCTCTCCCTGTCCCTCCTGACTCCCTCTCTGTTATTTCTAACTGGAAGGCTGCCCACTTCCTTAAACTAAACTTGACCAAAACTGAAATTCTGGTCTTTCCTCCCTCAAGTGTTGTCTAGCGGTGTGTGTTTGTGTCAGTGTGTGTATCTGGCTGTGTCCATTCCACTGTCCTTTCTCGCCTTGACTACTATAATCCACTTCTCAGTGGTCTTATGTGCTCCCAACTTGCGCCATTACAGTCCATTATGAATGCGGCGGTGAGGGTCATCTTCCTGTCCGCCCGCACCTCCCATGCCTCACCTTTCTGTCAGTCCCTACATTGGCTTCCTGTAAGATATAGGGCTCCTGTGTCTGTCTCCCTCCATGTCAACAGGGCTACCATCAGTTCCACCACGCAGCCTTGCTGCCTAGGTGTTCTCTTTGACTCCGACCTCTCCAAGCCTCAGATTCAGGCTATCGCCAAATCCTGTCATTCCCATCTCAAAAACATTGCGCTCATCCAACCCTAATTAGCGCCAGATGCGTCTAAGGTAACTCCCACCTAATTTGACTGCTATTTCCTGTCCTAATGTGTTTTACACCCCACTTCCTATCGACTGTCAGCTCGTTTGAGCAGGGCTCTCTTCAACCTATTGTTTCTGTAAGTTTTCTTGTAATTGTCCTATTTATAGTTAAACCCCCCCTCTAATAATATTGTAAAGCTCTACGGAATCTGTTGGTGCTATATAAATGGCGATAATAATAATACCTGGGTTTGAGTCAGTGCATCTGGCTATATGTGTGTGTTTATCTGGCTCTCTGTGTGTGTATGTATGTGTGTGTGTGTATCTGACTGTGTATCCAGCTGTGTGTGTTTCTGGCTGTGTTTGTGTCAGTATGTGTATCTGACTGTATCTGGCAGTGTATCTAGCGGTGTGTGTTTGTGTCAGTGTGTGTATCTGGCTGTGTCCATTCCACTGTCCTTTCTCGCCTTGACTACTATAATCCACTTCTCAGTGGTCTTATGTGCTCCCAACTTGCGCCATTACAGTCCATTATGAATGCGGCGGTGAGGGTCATCTTCCTGTCCGCCCGCACCTCCCATGCCTCACCTTTCTGTCAGTCCCTACATTGGCTTCCTGTAAGATATAGGGCTCAATTTAAAATTCTGGTTCTTGCTTTCAACTCTCTACATAATGCTGTTCCCACCTATCTATCCTCCCTAATACACAAGTATGTCCCGTCTAGGCCCTTACGCTGTGCTGAAGACTTACGTCTATCTTCTGACTGTTCTCCCACCTCTGATGCTCGCCTTCAAGACTTCTCAAGGGCTGCACCATTCCTGTGGAACTCTCTTCCCTCCTCCGTTAGATGCTCACCCAGTCTCCACTCCTTTGAAAAATCATTAAAAATCCACTTCTTCATAAAGGCGTATCAATTAAACTGCTAATGGCTCCTGACTGATTCCCCTCTTGCAACTGTCAATAGTCTAATACTATCCTTACCTTTTTGTGTCACTTTACCCCACTCCCTCTATCATGTAAGCTCATTGAGCAGTGCCCTCAACCCCTCTGTTCCTGTGTGTCCAACTTGTTGTAACGAGAATATACCCCAACACGCAGGATTCAGCTAAACAGAAGACAAAACAGAGGAGAGATACGTCTACCGGACCTTAGAATGGCCGGACTCGACGTATATGAGAGGAGTCAGAGTCAGGAACGATCCGAAGTCAAGGGCACAGGGGTCTGGTACACAGTAAACAGGAAGCCGACAACCAGAACAGATAAGGATAAAGAGAAATCGTAGTCAGAAACAAAGCCAAAGTCAATACGGAGAAAACACAACTGAACACAACAAGCGCTAAAGGGAACTGAAACAGAAACCACGATAGGGCAGGGAGTAAAGGAAGAGGTAAGTTTAAATAGCTTCTAAACTAATGTGATTGGCTCCTGTCATATCCACACCCCCAAAAGGTAAGTGTATGGGGAGTGTGGCATGACAGGGGCCAATGGGAGCCTTTTAACAATTTAGGCTCCCACTGTCGCGGCGCGCTCTTAGATTCAGGCGGGACACGTGACCTCTTCTCGCGGTCACTGCCCGCCTTCCTAGTGAAGCTGTCAGATGAGCCGCGCGCGGCTCGTGCAGCAGCAGGACCGTGCGCGGCTCGAAGAGAGGACCGCGGCCGGCCCCTGGATAAGGTAAGTAATGCTACAGTACCCCCCCCGAGGACACTCCCTCCGGGCGGGTAGGGCCAGGCCTGACAGGAAAACGAGAATGGTAAGAACGCACAAGGCAGGGAGCGTGAACAGCATCAGCTGAAATCCAACTGCGCTCCTCAGGCCCATAACCCTTCCAATGCACCAAGTACTGAATTCGACCCCTAAGGTAACGAGAGTCAAGAACAGCAGAGACTTCGAATTCCTCATGACCCTCCACGGAGACAGGAGGGGGAGGTGGAGAATGCCGGGTATAGCGGTTGCGTACGTAAGGCTTCAACAACGAGGTGTGAAATACATTAGGAATACACAGATTCCTAGGAAGACCCAAGGCGTATGAAACAGGATTAACCTTATGCGGTATACGATAAGGACCTATGAAGCGGGGAGCCAATTTCATAGAAGGCACCCGCAGGCGAATATTCCGCGTGGAAAGCAAAACCCTGTCCCCCACAACATAAGAAGGAGCTGCCCTGCGATGCTTGTCAGCCTGAGCCTTCTGGCGAGCAGCGGAATCCACCAAAGAACGCTGAACCTGCTATAAATCGATAGCACAATCATAGGATTTGTGAGGCAGTAATTTATCAGCTTCCCTTTTATCGAATACAGTTTTGAGAAACAAGTACTGAGGAGGTATAACAGTAGACAAAGGAGTAGTAGTAGGAACATTAATGGTATTTAAAGGGGTGACTTTAAACATACAAGAGTCGTGGCAGGTTTTACCCCATGATTTTAATTGTCCCAATTCCCAGTCAAAAATGGGATTGTGAGAACATAACCATGGGTACCCTGACACAATATGAGAAGAGGGAGAGGTGATAACCTGAAACCGAATGGTCTCAAGGTGTAAAACCCCTGTGTACATGAATAATGTTACAGTTTCATGGGTAACGACTGGAGTATTTAAAGGTCTACCATCTATGGCCTCAATGGCCAAGGGTATCTCCCTCTCTCTGACGGGAATGTTATTTTTCGTAACAAACTCAGAGTCAATGAGGTTCTCAGCAGCCCCGGAATCAACCAAGGCTAGTATGCTTTCAGCTATACAAATCTCTCTCGTATGAAGGGAAACAGGGAGAAGCAAACGGTTAGGAGGCAATTTAGGAGACTTGTATATCACACCCAAGGCCAGTCCCCTATAAGGTCTTAGGTGCGAGAGTTTTCCGGAAGCAAAGGACATTCTTTTACCATATGGTCTCGCCTACCACAGTATAGGCAGAGTCCGTTCCTTCTTCTAAGTAATTTTTCAGTATCCGAGAGTTTGGCAACCCCTAATTGCACTTTAACACTCTCAGGTTTATCAACTCTGGGGTTAGTAGGTGTGACCACACGTCTATTCCTGTTCTTGGTATAGAGCCTGTCACAAATCCTATTATCTATATCAATGAGGTAGTCAATAAAGTCCTCTAATGGGAAGCTCCCTTGCCGCTACCTCATCTAATATAGTGTCAGATAAACCTTCCATGAACGCAGTAGTTAACCCATTATTGGTCCAATCTACCTGTGAAGCAAGGGTACGAAACTGAATAGCATAATCAGCCACAGACCTAGACCCCTGTTTAATTCTCATTAATGCTCTTGCGGCATTCTTTGACCTTTTTGTTGTGTCAAAAGTTCTACGAAAAGCCGTAAGAAAGCTATTGAAATTATGCACCATAGGTCCATTGGCTTCCCAAATAGGATTTGCCCACTCAAGTGCTTTGTCAGTAAGTTGATGCATCAAAAACCCCACTTTAGACCTATCAGTGGGAAAGGAATGAGGATACATCTCAAGGTGGAATTCTATTTGATTAATAAAACCTCTGCATGTCTTGGCTTCCCCTCCATACCTAGGAGGAGGTGATAAATGGGGCGAAGTATTGGGTGAATTGGATACTTCGGGAGGATGAGATGTAGGAGGGTTAGGTGCGGTTGCAGGAATAGTTCTAGACAAGAGCGTCTGGAGAGCCTGTGCTATCTGATCCATACGGTGATCCTGCTCTACAAACCTTGCCTCGTGAAAAGCCATTTGCTGAGCCAAATCTGCGGGGTCCATGGCCCTATCGTAATGTAACGAGAATATACCCCAACACGCAGGATTCAGCTAAACAGAAGACAAAACAGAGGAGAGATACGTCTACCGGACCTTAGAATGGCCGGACTCGACGTATATGAGAGGAGTCAGAGTCAGGAACGATCCGAAGTCAAGGGCACAGAGAGACAGCGTAAACTAGGACTAGCCGGGGTCTGGTACACAGTAAACAGCAAGCCGGCAAACAGAACAGATAAGGATAAAGAGAAAACGTAGTCAGAAACAAAGCCAAAGTCAATACGAAGAAACACAACTGAACACAACAAGCGCTAAAGGGAACTGAAACAGAAACCACGATAGGGCAGGGAGTAAAGTAAGAGGTAAGTTTAAATAGCTTCTAAACTAATGTGATTGGCTCCTGTCATATCCACACCCCCAAAAGGTAAGTGTATGGGGAGTGTGGCATGACAGGGGCCAATGGGAGCCTTTTAACAATTTAGGCTCCCACTGTCTCTTTAAGAGCGCGCCTGAGACTCGCGGCGCGCTCTTAGATTCAGACGGGACACGTGACCGCTTCTCACGCTCACTGCCCGCCTTCCTAGTGAAGCTGTCAGATGAGCCGCGCGCGGCTCGTGCAGCAGCAGGACCGCGCGCGGCTCGAAGAGAGGACCGCGGCCGGCCCCTGGATAAGGTAGGTAACGCTACACTGGTCTGGTTACAACTACATGTCTGTTCGACCACCCATTGTAAAGCGCTCTGGAATTTGACGGCGCTATATAAATTATAACAAAATAATAACATAATAATAATTGATTACATCACAGGATGAAGGTTATAGAAGTCAAGTGCATTGATGATGCTAATAGGTATCAGGTGTGCACTTAACCTATAATCTTCCATATGGACACTGCAGTATTTCTGTGTGGTTCTTCCAGGTCAACAGACATTTCAAGTACTGTGCACTTGTCATGTTATTGATTTCTACGTTATATGTAATTATTCACTTAAAAGGTTGATAACGCTTTATCCGGAGTGATATCCAAAGCATGAGTATTCAATAAAAGATATAAGGCACTTTTTACTGAACTAGTAATGATCAAAGTACTGTAAAAAAAAAAAAGGGGGGGGGGGGTTAGGATTGTAATAATTTTACCATTTAGAGCTAAATGTCTCATTAATATGTAAATATTTATAGGTTTATAGGACTAAAACGTTGATGTTATATGCTGCATTGAACTGCTGCAATAATAGCAGACTTTGAGCTTCTTATTTGAGTCCTGCAAGTGTGCTCTTTCAGTCATCTGTTGTTCCTTTACCATAAGGTAAAAGTGCATCTCCTTACTTTTCAATAACCCTGTTTCTTGATGATTGGATCAGAATGCTAGTGAATAATATTACCTGATAGAGAAGCAGCAGGATTACTATGACTGATTCACTCAAAACAGTAATTCATCGTGTGTCCGCCCATGAACCTTCTCCCATACTAAATTATATGAGATCCCTGCTGGTCCAGTATGGAGCTCTTCTGGCCTACACTTTCAACAGGTGCAGATCATGCATATTCTTTTTGCTCTTTTCTTGTCAGAGCATTGTTGTGGGTTACCATGATCACACATTATTACTGTCAGTGATAGTGCTCGTGATCGCATGATGTACAAAACAAAAGGTCACTGGGTCCCTGTGCAGTGGATGCACTGGGCTGGTGAGGGAGCTCTTTGAAGGGACACAGCCCTACTGTGAATTGGTGAGCCAACCAGGGAGCATTCTACCATAGCCATGGTGCCCTAGGGTACCATCAGACCTGCTTGTGGCACCCACTATAAACCTGTTACACAGTGCAGTTCACACTCCCCACACCACACTAGCGACAGTGCAGCAGCAAAACATCTAGAAATGTATGAATATCCTTTCTGAACTTTATTAAAAAATAAACCTGTTTTTTATATGACTGTCTATTCTTATACATAAGTTCAACTTTGTATTATGATTGAATACATTATAATATCTTTATATACCAGTGTTTCTTATACACAAATACTAGATCTAATGTTGCATTTAAAAATAACAATAAAAAATTGTGGGTGATTTAAGACATCATGTGAGTAGAGCATAATAGCAATCAGTGGAAGATCTAATTGCTTGATCAAGTCTATGCATGAGTAACATGAAACCATGTACTTTTGTCTCATGCAACTTTATAAAAAAAAAAAATTTCAAGATATTTAATTGTGCCCTTTTAATAACGTGTACAATAAGGCTTGTATCTATGGGCTATGGATAGTAGTAACTTGGGATAGATTAATACTAATATTTTATTATATATAGAACTACCCTCATGTATGTTCTTTTAGTAAATATATGACTAAAAAAGTGCATTTTATATTCTTTTAATATTAACTTTATAAAACAAATACATTAAAGGTTTATATAGAAACTACGTTCTATTACCTCCTCCCTGTGGGATATCACAGTGGGCTAATTCCCCTACCCATGTAGCAGGCAATACTATAGACCTTATTTTCACTCATGAATATACAGTCTCTAACATCTGCAACACTCAATTTCCTCTCTCAGATCATCATCTTCTATCATTTGCTCTCAATAGCCCCCTCCCCCAACAACCTCAGCCTAACCTCCCTCAACTCAGAAGGAATCTGAGTTCTATAAACCTCCAGCAGCTGTAAGCTGATATTGATTCACAACTATTATCCATTCCTGCTTACTCATGTGTCCCTCACTGGCTATCTCCTCATATAACTCTACCCTCACCTCAGCCCTGGACGTTGCAGCCCCTCTCCAAATACGCACATCGAGGAGTATACGCCCAAAACCTTGGCACACTAAACCAACACGCTACACTACAAATTCATCTTGCATTCATACAGCGCAGTCCTTGCCCTTGCCAGTCATACTTTTCTTCTCTTATTAGCTCATGCTCTCACAATCCCAGGCATTTCTTTGATACATTTAACTCTCTACTTTGCCCTGCTGCGGCCACACCCCAAACTAACCTTACAGCTGAATTTGCATGTTACTTAACTGACAAGATTGAACAGCTAAGGAAAGAATTCTCAACACCTTGCCCCTCACTTTCTCAAGCACACCTGGATCATGCCTCTCCAACACTTCCGACCTTCTCCCAGGCTACTGAACAAGAGATGGCTGCGCTTATCCTTTCCTCTCGCCCCACCACTTGCCCATTTGATCCTGTGCCATCTCACCTTATCAGATTTCTCTCCTCTTGTCTTGTGCCCTCCTTAACACACATCTTTAACTGTTCTCTTTCTTCTGGCACTGTCCCTGCTGTCCTTAAACATGCTACTGTGGTACCCATCTTAAAAAAAATGTCTTGACCCATCCTCCCCTTCTAACTATCGTCCTATATCCCTGCTCCCCTTCTATTTTCTCTTTATACTGCCTCTCTTGGCAAACTTATTACCTCATTTGGATTCCGATACCACCTGTATGCTGATGACACCCAGATATATCTCTCTTCCCTGGACCTCTCCCCTGATGTGCTGCAACGTATCACTTCTTGCCTTTCTTCTATCTCTGATTAGATGTCCTCCCGCTTTCTGAAACTCAGAGCCAATTTGAGTCAATCGGGTGATCAACTGAAAATCATATTTCAGAGTCACCACATCTCATAATTTTGGAGGAACTGATTTGTGCAAGTCCGTGCATTCTCATTTCAGTTCCTGGCATCATAAAAATTAAGCAAAGAATGGAGAAGCAACTGCTTTTTTTGTATAGTTTTTTTGGTGGAGGCAAATAAGGAGGTGGAGGCAGTTAATTTGCCATAATGAACAATAGGTCTGCCCAATCATGTGGGTTGGACCTTCCATCAAATTAAGAGGTACAAAAAAATTCATGAATAGGGGACAGCCAATAAATGTTGACATAGGACAAAAAGAGAGAAACAAACTTTAATTCCAACTACTGATGGAGAAAGACTAGTCACAACCCATAAACCTCCTCCTGTACCGGACTATATGAGATCCCTTCTGGTCCAGTAGTGAGCTCTTCTTGCCTGCACCTTTAGCAGGTGAATACCATATTGTGTGTTTTTCATTACTATATATGCAAGGGAGTGGGAGACACCCTGTATCATTGATTCTAGTGTGAGGCTAGGCTTAGCTTACTGCTCTATCTAGCAAACTAGCTACCGGGGCACTAAAATCAACTTTTAGTGGAAGCTAGAAGACTGCCATTTTGGCATTGATCATAGTGTGAGACTAGGTTACTAATATACAGATGTTAAAAGTTGTTGTTTTTGTTAACTGTTTGATTAAAGAAACCCTTTTAGGTGGGAGTGTGTATTTCAGTGAAAAGATACAACGTTCCTCTTTCCTAGCCTGTGCCAATGATTCTAGTGTGAGACTAGGTTTAGTTTGCTGCTGTTTATAGCTAGCTAGCTTACTAGTTAAGGACACTTGAGATTGCAATTTTGCCATTGTTCCTTGAATGAGACTAGCATACCAATATAGAGTTGTTGAAAGTTTCAATAGTAAAATAATGTTTCAATAGTAAATCCACTAAGCACCAACTCAGTTTGAAAAACAAACACCTATTTTTGCTGAATGAAGTTGTATTAGTTTACACAAAACACAATAACATATCACAAATGTATTAATATGAAAAATAAACCCACAATCATCAATATCATATACATCGGAAGATGTGCACTTGCCTACTGAATCTTCTCCACCATTCTCAAGTCCATCTGAAACTGATTTAGAGTTACCTAATCACCTTCTTTAAATGTCTTTCTTTGTAGTGGTTTTTCCCTGTCCAGCTGAGCCTTGAAGTACCCGTTACTTCTGCATGTCTATTAGGTTCCCCCCCCCCCATAGGAAAACATTGAATCAATTATTTCCTATAGGGATTTTCCATAGAAGCATTGATTCAATTATTTCCCATGGGAATTTGCTTGATGATGGATGTCCTCATGCAAAGTGTGAGGATGTCCACAGTCATTTCACAGAGTTAATCTCTGTGAAACTACAGGAAGCGCCTCTAGTGGTTGTCTCGTAGACAGTCACTAGAGGCAGTCTTAACACTGCAATCTAAACATTGCAGTTTCTTTAAAAAAGGCAAAGTTTTATATTACAGGACTAAGGGGGCAGGGACTCTGCACCCAGGCCACTTCAATGAGATTAAATGATCTGGGTGCCTATAGTGTCCCTTTAAAAATAAAATATTAAATTAAACTAGAGTCAGTTCCTGTTTTGTTTCATTATTTTTCTGTTTTACTCAACTAAATATGAGTATTTAAAAAAAAAAAAAAAATCCTGTATGCAAAATGGTACAATATATACCACATTTAATTACAAAAAAATCAAGGACAAAAAGAAAACTTTTTAAACCACCTCCTTGCATTTGGCATTATTTGGTGAACTTGAAATAAAACTAACAGAATATAAAAGAAAATATAATCAAAAAGTATAATATGTTCTTCATCAAGGTTAAAATGCATATAATTGCCACATTCCATCTCTGCGGTAGCTTATTATAGATTAAATTGATTACAGCAATACAGACTCGGAAGCCTTGAACTATTTAAAATAATGAAAGACATTGAAATGCCCAATTGTGAAGGATTACATGTGGTATTCTTTATATAACAAACATTTTGTTAATGTGCTAAAATAAAGCCTCTTGCATGTACTTCAACTAAATATATACAAGTAAATTTATAAAAATTTAATTTTTGCTGAATTTTTTTTAATAATCACTTATTCAACAATAGTCAGTTTTTAGTCTTTGCAATGCAATATGTAGTATAATTAATATATATTTAAAGAAACAGGATAGCGCTATCAATACAAATGTGTATTCCTAACAGTTCCATAGTAACTGTTTCGGTTTGACCGGCACCTACCTGCAGGTTCCTTTAATCTATGGGTGTTTGTGAGAATTTTCAAATTTGATTACTATATTTTTATCCAGTAGACTTTTTTTTTTTTTTTTAACACAGGGAATACTGTTTGCTTGATCTCCTAATCACAGTCCATTGGATTTCAAGCAGGAGATAAAAGTTTTTAAATAATACATAAATAAAATTGATGCCAACATCTTGAGGTGAATATCTTACCTAGACTCCTGTAATTTTTGATGGCTGTAACCAGTCCATGTACCTCAATTCTTTTTCAAAGACCTCAATTCAACTTGTTCTAAGTACGTGTGGCTGTCAGGATACTAGTTGATCCAGCAGGCAGAACTGTATCACACCTAGGACTATAGGTAACATCTTAACTCGGCCTTAGAGTGGCCGGACTTAAAGGGACACTCCAGGCACCCTGATCACTTCTGCCCATTGGAGTGGTCTGGGTGCCAACTCCCACTACCCTTAACCCTGCAACTGTAAATATTGCAGTTTTCATAATCTGCAATATTTACCTTGCAGGGTTAACTCCTGTCTACTAAAAAGCCACTAGAGGGCACTTCCGGGTTTATAGCACATGTGCTATAGCATCGCTGGATGTCCTCACGCTATGTGAGGACCTCCAGTGTCGTTGAAATCCCCATAGGAAAGCATTGAAAGCATTAGGTCTCCCCCGTCAGTGGCCGCGCATGCGCAATTGGTCTCCCCCGCCGGATGACGTCAGCGGGGGAGGAGCATGGGCAGACCCTGAACCAGCGCCAAGGGACATGGGCGCTGGATACAGGTAAGTCACTGAAGGGGTTTTAACCCCTTTAGCAACGTGGGATGGGGGGTGGGAGGGAGAGGGGACCTGCAGTGCCAGGAAAACAATTTGTTTTCCTGGCACTGGAGAGTCCCTTTAATGTACCAGAGAATAGTCAGAATACTTACCGAGGTCGGGAACACAGAATGAGACACAACGATGAGGGAAACCAAACCAATATTCAATGATACCAGAATACAGGGAAGTCAAAACGAAGCCAAAGTCAATAACCAGAAATAAATGCTCAGGAATACACTCTCGGATAACCGACTAAGGGAAACAACGACAGGGCAATGAGGAAAAGTAAAAAGTAGTTTAAGTCTCCTTTAGATCCCATTGGCCGTACCCGGCCTTTGACCCCAGAACATGCGTGCATGTCCTTTGCGTGATATCACATGCACGTTGACATTGTGGACGCAGGGTTACAAATTGGTATGTAATCGCAGCGGCCTGCGTCTTTCAACATGCCGGAGGAGTCAGATACACCGGCACAGGGCTGCTGATTAACATCTTCATTAAAGCCAGGAAGGTAGTAACCATTACAGACACCACAAGGTAAGGATGAACATGTGACAGTGGCATAATTCTGAACCTCACAAATGTTTCACAGATATAACTAAATCAAGGAACATGGGTGGGTTGGATTATCAGGACATACAACAATACTGTATCGCTAATATGTTGACTAGGATAAAGTAATGGTCGACAAGAATGCTCTAAAGTCATGGAAGACCCTTGAAATTAGTTTTCTATCTGTATCCTTGCACACACTACCCTGGCAAGAAATTACTATTTCATCAAATTGTGCTCACTGGCACCCTACAACCTATCCCACACTGACCATATGGCATAAATATCAAACCAGTAACAATATCTAGATCCCAAGTTCCCCACTCCTCCCCATGTCAGATATCCCTCAGCTACCAAAAGAGACAAGAGAATGTCTTTCTTCTATAATCCCGGAAACAAAGAAATTGCTTCTCAAAGATATTTTTAAAGGTAGTCGGTTATTAGACTTAACACACATACTGCCTAGCAAGCAACCAACCTTTGCTGACACGTTTAAATACCACCAACACTTCTGACAATCTCTGCACCTCACTTGTTCCTACCCTAGAGGTCTTTTGAATGTTTAACATGTGTGTCACACAGATATTGCATCCCCCATGCACACTGTGGGAAGAACTCAACACAGTGGCGTACTAAGTGGGGTTAGAGGGGGCGGTCCCCTCCTGCTGCCGGCCCCCCTCCTGCTACAGCCGCCCGAGCGCTCTGCAGAGAGCCTCGGGCGGCTGCTGCTTTGCCCGCCCGGGCGCAGCCTGAGGAGAGGGGCTGACAGGAGGGAAGCGCTCAGCGCTCCCTCCTGTCACTCCCTCTCTGTAGCGTGGCCGAGCCAGTATAGTCCCAGGTACAGGGAGCATCTGTCTCTCTGTACCCGGCCGGACTAACAGGAAGTGACCGAGTGCACTTCCCGTTAGTCCGGCCGGGTACAGTAAAACAAAAGCTACCTGTACCCGGACTATTCTGGGCTCGCAACGCTACAACTGAGGTGGTGGTGGTGTGGAATAAGGAGAGGTGTGGGGGGGAGTGTGGAACAAGGAGAGGGAGAGTGGAATAAGGAGGGGGTGGAATAAGGAGAGGTGAGGGGGGGTGGAATAAGGAGAGGCTGGGAGGGTGGAATAAGAGAGGTGTGGGGGGTAGGAGAGGTGGGGTGAACAAGGAGAGTGTGAGGGGGGGGTGGAATAAGGAGAGATGGGGTGGAAGTAGAGATGGGGGTGAACAAGAAGAGATGGGAGGGGGTGTGGAATAAGGAGAGGTGAGGGGGGTAATATGAGATATGGGGGTGAACAAGGAGAGATGCAACAGGGAGAGATGGGGGGTAATAAAGAGAGATGGGGTGGAATAAGGAGAGATGGGGGTGGAATAAGGAAAGATGGGGGGATGGAATGAGGAGAGATGGGGGATGGAATAAGGAGAGATGGGGGGTGGAATGAGGAGAGATGGGGGGTGGAATGAGGAGAGATGGGGGTGGAATAAGGAGAGATGGGAGGTGGAAAAGGAGAGATGGGGTGGAAAGAGGAGAGATGGGGGTGGAAATGAGGAGAGATGGGGTGGAATAAGAAGAAATGGGGGGTGGAATAAGGAGAGATGGGGAATAAGGAGAGGGGAATAAGGAGAGATTGGGAGGGGGGGGGAAGGAAATTGGAGAGGGGGATAAAGAAAGAAATTGGGAGGGGGGGGAGAAGGAAATTGGGAGGGGAATAAGGAGAGATGGGGGGAATAAGGAGAGATGGGGAATAAGGAGAGATTGGGGAATAAGGAAGATGGAGGAATAAGGAGAGATGGGGGTGGAATAAGGAGAGGTGGGGGGGTAATAAGGAGAGATTGGGGGGAATAAGGAGAGATTGGGAGGGGGGAAGGAAATTGGAGAGGGGGATAAAGAAAGAAATTGGGAGGGGGAGAAGGAAATTGGGAGAGGGGAAGGAAATTGGAGGGGGGGGATAAAGAAAGATTGGGAGAGGGGGATAAAGAAAAATTGGGAGGGGGGAGAGAGAAGGAAATTGGAGGGGGGGAGAGATTGACATTCATCACACAGAAAAACACACAATGCATTACACACGCAGACACACATACACAAGCAATGCAACTGTTACACACAATGCATTCATTACACACACTCAGGGCACCCCTTACACACACTCAATGCATCTCGTACATACACAGAAACACACCTTGCAGCCCTAACACATACGAACACAGATTCACACAATGCATTCCTTACACACATATCAGGACATCCCCTACACACTCCACCCCCTGTGAACAAACTCATTGGTGGAACATGAAGGTGGACCCAGGGACCCAGACCTTGAGCTGTGTAAAGGGCCCCCAAAAAATGGAGCTGCTTCCCGTTCTCCCAGAACATTGATTTTTGTGACCACAGTTACAAACCGCCTCCAGAGAGCCTGTTCTACACCAGACCAGTGGAGCCAGACTGCAGCTAGAGCCCGTCATCATCCTCATCTGGTTGTAAGTAGGCAATCTAGTATATTATTTGTGGCACTAATATCTAATTTACCTTACATTAAAAAAACACTATAGTCCCCAGAACCACTGCAGCTTAATGTAGTGGTTCTGATGTTTATAGCCTGTCCCTGCAGGCCTTTTAATGTAAACACGGCAGCACTGGCGTTAGATAACATGGCAAATCATATAGGTGGGGCATTGTGATGTCACATGGGGGGGGCGGCAAACTTTACTTTTGCCTAGGGCGGCAAAAATCCTTGCACCGGCCCTGGCTGGAGGGGGCTGTGTGAGCTGTGGCCGCACAGTGCCCCATGGTAGTTAGGGTGCCGTGCGGCCAGTACAGCTCACACAAGCAAACAGCTGATAAACTGTCCGCACGGAGGAAAAGTGGGGCGGAGCTAAGCAAAATCGGAGGCGGGGCCAAACTGGCACTGGGGGCGGGGCTTGGGGGCAAGGGGGTGCCAAGCACAGGACCCACCCCGGGTGCCAAATGCTCTAGGTACGACCCTGACTCAACATCCAATTATCCTAATTATGAATATTGTCATTCATCAGTGAAAATAAGAGTTACGAACTCGCAGTCAGACTACCGTCCCTCTTACATACAAAATTGAGTGCACTTTGCACTTTGGGATTATTGGGAACAAAGTAAACAAAACAGGTTACAAACAAAGGAAAAAGGTTGATTACAAAGAAATTACTATATTTTAGCGGATCCACATTTTCTTTTCTTATGTCATTTTTTTCATTCATAATAATTTGATCAAGTCAATAGGATATTAAACCTTTGAAGTTGTTACAAAAATGTCATGCATACCTATGAGGTACCAAAATGTTTTATCGTTTATCTCATCTCGCAATGTAAACAATAAGGGTTCCAACAATCCCTCTGTCCCTCCTATCCCCTCCTTTCCTGCTCCTCTTTTCCCTTGTACTAATTTCATAAACACATTTTTCTTTAGCCCCCCCATAAAAGGTTCATTGTTATATATAAACTAAGCAATATTATAATACTGTAATTATATTATTATTGTCGTTACTTTTGTTCATTTTATCTATATAAATGTGTATATCTAAATATCCTTTGTAATAATGATAATATAATGCATATATTGATATAAAATATAAAACTTTTCAATACTACCAAACACTGCAAGATGGTTTATTTCTGCCACACCACATATAGAGAGATATAATAATTGCTGTTTATACACCATTTTCAACACAAATAATAGAATGTAACTAATATCCTTTCATTTGTAACGCGATAAAATAGCCTGTATAGCAAAAGATTTAATAAAATATTATTGTGTAACAACCCTCATCTAATACTATGCACCAATGTATACCGATAAACTTGAAAAATAAATACATTGATGCACTACGAATAGGATATGTCTCAATTTTTACCAGTTTTGAGAGGTAATTGTATCCATCCTTACTTTTTCAACATTTTTGAACTTTATTCATTAGGATTATGATTTATATTATTTAAGCTAAACAGTTTAAAAATACCTGTGTATGTTTAGGGCTTTTAGAAATATCTCAAATTTTCAAATGATGTGATACTTTTACAAAATGTATGGTTGCCTCAGAAGTTTGTCTAGCATGTGCCGTGTTTTACAGTAACAATTGGGTCAGTTGGATGTATTTTCTAGCTATTTGAGTTTAATCAGCACTATCACAGAATTACATAAATGATACTGCAAAAGGTTCCCTTAAGTAAACAGGGGCTTTTAATGACTATTCAATTTCTATGTCATTCTAAGTAATTTAATGGTTGCTTTATGTCTGAACCATATTTCGGTGCTTTAATCCACTTATTTATTGTTTATCTTTGTAGGATTAGCTAGGGTGGCTTTAGATCTTAAAGTCTTTTATGTGGGTATCTTTAATCCCAGATCCCTTTAGGCGGCATGATAGTAGTTTTTTTATTTTTTCTTATTTTATATCTGCTAATAATAGCAGCTGGTTTATGTCACATGCAAAAGTGAAGATTCCTGGAATCCAGGTAAATAAAAGCCTTCTTAAGTAAAAATAAAAAAAAACTCTGAAGCTCAGAGTGCATTTTCGTAGTGCCCAAAAGGGCATATTACACAAAAGGGTTGGAGTAGCTCAGGATTGGACTTGAGAGATAAAGAATCACAGGCATTAAAGGATAGAGATTGGGAACAAGACTTAGATGTGACTTTGAAGGTCCAAAACATTTTTGCTAATACAACAGCAGACCTTGTAACCTAGCAATGCCTAATTAGTAATATTGCATTGTTCACTCACTTCACTTTGAAACAAATCATCACTCTTCTTGTAATTGGGCTTTTAGCTCCCACAAGTAAAATATTAGGGTGCATATTCTTTTCCATTCAATGCATCCATGTAGTGATCTACTAGAAGAGTTGTTAGAAGAACTGTATAGTTTAGGAGGTGTTAGTAGGTAGCCATTATTCAGTTTACACATACAGCATAGATTATTAGTTTGCAACCACACCATAATTTGCCATGTGCACTCTATACAAATAAAATATACATACATTCAATATGTTTTTCAACCTACCCACTATAGATTCTTTATAAGAAAGAGTAGAGGAGGACTTCTTTGAATGGTTATGAACACAGAACAAATGTAATCCAATAAATTTATAATTATTCTGTTTGTCTAGCTATTTTCAAATCAAATCGTTTGTCAATGTCTTCCCACTGAAAGGGTCTAAAAATAGACCTAAAGAATATGTAGAGCTTCAAATGTAAAATATAACCCATACCCAACCAAAACCTATGGAATTACAGTAAAAAATATATTATTTTAATGAAGCATGACCTTTAAATTATGAAATTCCTCTCTCCAATTCAGGCCTCTTCTTGCTATGATTGATGAAATATACTGTATATCTAACTTTCTTAGATATATCTTATATCTAACTATCTATACTTTATCTATTACTGAAAAGTATAAATGTGTCCATTTGGACATTTTCATAAATTAGATTAAATATGTGCTTGCCTCTACTCATATGAAGCCAGAATAACTTTCTGTACCATTTTTTGCTCAAACTTTACCTAGAATTTCTAAAAAGACAAGATACGCAAGGTTAGATTTTTTCTTTAAAATAAAAAAGTTGAAAGTTAGAGTATAAATCATTTAACAATGTGAAACTGAAGATAAAGACAAAATGTAGGATATGAATGCATAAGAAAATAATTTCCTGGTCCCTAAATAATGTCTTTACTTCCATCTGTTATCCAGCTCGTGGTTAATAAAAACATTTAGGAGCATGTTCTACCAAGCAGATGTAAATTATTAGCATATATAAAAATGATCACCATTTCAAGAAAGAGAAAAACTGAACTGTTTGTCTAACACTTTGATCGGCCTTTTCAGACAGAGTAATGTCAGACAGGTTAATTATAGTCAATTTCTCCTGTTTAGTATACTTTATTCCTTTGAAGATCTTTCTTGGACATATTTTGCTTTACTGTTAGAATTTTTCTGATTCAGCCTTCCTTTTTCTATACTTAATTGAATGAATAATACAAAGATAAGCACATATAAACACACTGACACATGCACACACCTTAACACATACACACATTTTGACACACAGAGATACACACACTGACACATACACACATTCAGATACATACTGCCACACACACACATACATACACACATACTACCACACATGCACTGCCACACATATAAACACACTGCCACACATACACAGAGATCCACTCTGGCATATACACATACAGATACACACAGAGATACACACACTGGCACATCAACACACATATACACACACAGATACATATATACACGAACTGGCATAGATACATACAGATACACACACTGCCACATCAACACACACAGTCATACAGATACACATAGATACACACACTGGCACATCAACAAACACAGATAAACAGACTGACACACATAGGCACCCACATTGGCACACACACAGATACAAACACTGAGACACAGATACACACACTGGCACATCCACAGAGATACACACATTGACAATCATATACACACATTGACACACATACACAGATAGACATACTGACACACAGAAACACACACTGGCACACAGGTACGCACACTGGCAAATACACATACAAATGGATACACACACTGACATGCAAAAATACGCACACACACACACAATCTGACATAGACACATACATGTTGTATTTTTTATATTTGCAACCATCATCCGTTTAGCATACCTTTTATGTCCAGGAGAGTGGCTTGTTTCGGGTCCTGGTGATACTGGCTGAGGCTGATGGGAGTGTGACGAACTATATTTACCATGATGGGACAGCTCAGTATATTGTAGTTTCAGTATCTTAGAAACCACTAACTTACTTCTGGTGATAAAGACTGGTTATACACAAATGATAGTAGACACTGAAATATGACTCCAGCTGGCATTATGCCAACCCTAGAGGCTGATTAAACAAAGCTTTCAGGTTGCACACAAATTTTTTTCCGATTCTTCCCAAGATACCTCACAGATAAAGGCGGCAAACCTCCATCCAGAGTACAATAAGAGCAAAGATTCAGGACACTCAGTGGTTAATTGGATACAGGCTTTATTGGATACAGACATCTTTGCTGTTATTGAATACTAAAGGCTGTTGACATTATATAATTGCTGGTCACCTCAGCATTGAGGCAGCCTAGCAACAGATATTGAATGGTTCCCAGGCTGTTTGCACTTCCCTGGGCTGTCATTTAAGGCAACTGATGTAAAGGTTTTGAGCTAGACCATTAAACATTTCATTGTTAGGGTTGGTTAGGTTTAGCAAGATTTAGGCTTAGCTATGACTAGAGTTAGGGCTAGCTATGTTTGGTGTGAACGAGGTTTAGGTTTAGTTAGGGTTAGCTAGGTTTAGGGATAGCTCTGGGTTACCTAAAGTTAGGGTTAGATAGGGTTAGCTAGAATGTGAGTTAGAAAGTGGTACACGTAGGGTTAAATAGTGTTTAGCTAGAGTTTACACAAGATAGGGTTAAAAATAGCATCAGCAATTTTGATGCTGGTCAGTATGATGACACATATTCAAATGTCACTTTAATCAACAGTGTTAGGAAACAAACAAAAATACATGTCAAAATTAGGCCAAGTGTCTAATTTGCTCAAATAAGTTCTCCCACAACTGGCAAAGGTATATATGTAAGGAACTGCTCTACTTGAAAGACGCAGCAGTATACAAATCTAGTCATCGCCATTACATTTCAAAACCTATGTGAAAAAAAAATAAAAACAACATTTCCCTCTAAATTCAGTAGAAAATGGTGATAAAATGACCAAGTGAAAAGCCAGGAAATTATTCATGTTAAATAGTCCAAGTTTTACAAATGATATGTCATGAAGGGGATAAAGTGCAGTTGGGGGGCTACTATTTTGTCCCAAAAAAAAGACATCAGTCCAATAAATTATTCAGTGAAAACTGGAAAATCAAAAACTGAAATTGTCATATCTAAAGTTTAACCCTAACAGTTATATCCTCGATATATAAGGTGTCTTAACAAGTTAGACTAATAAGTAGATGTATTTTGAGTTACATTTTTTCAGTTGCACTAATTTTGCAGAAATTATTGTAAGCGAAGCAAAACTTTGAAAAAAGCTTTGTCTTTTTTTGTTCATTTTATTTAATTGTTGTTATTTATATGTGTGTATGTGTGTGTGTGCTGTATGTTTGGAGGGACTGTGGGGGTGGAAGTGGGGGCTGTTTAGTAAATACCCCCCCTCCCTTCTTACCTTATGTAGGGAGGGGGGATCCTTGCTGCCATGTGCCATCCCTGGTGGTCCATTGGAGAGTGAACTCTAGCCTGCAGGTGGCGCTGTGTATAGTGAAAGACAGGGATAGGAAGCTACATCTCATCCCTGCTTCTCTCTCCTGACTGAATCCGCAGGGGAGCAGCATAGAGTTCAGCCAGCAACTCACAGATCAGGTAAGTGAGGTCTCGTGGGCTGGGAGGTCTCGTGGGCTGGGCTGGAGATGGAGGAATGCGGGGGGCGCGCTTCGATGCCCTATTGTGGTTTATGTTTGAGCTACTGGGCGGGGGCTCTTCCCCGGCAGTAATGGACAGGAATATGGCGGCGCTCGCATTTTGGTTCAAGCTGCGCAGGTGGGAGGACTTGACAAAACATTTTGTGATCCAACAGGCTTTGAAAGATTTCCGAAGGGGGCACAAGGCTCTGGATGCGCGGCGGCCGGTGTCTATCAGTGTTCTGGGGAGCCTGGTGCGGGTGCTGCCCATAGGCATACGCACCATATTGCATTAGGGTGTGCACCCTAAAGCACAAACACACGCCGCATGTATATGTATGTATGTATATATATATATATATATATATATATATATATACACACACTCACATACATACACTGCTGTGTGTGTGTGTGCTGTTAGTGTGCAGTGTAAGGGTGCTGTGTGTGTGTGTTTGTGTGTAAGGGTGCTATGTGTGAGAGTGCTATGTGTGAGGGTGCTGTTAGTGTGATGTGAGTGTGAGGGTGCTGGTAGTGTGCTATGTGGCTGAGGGTGTTTGTGTGTGTGTGTTTGTGAAGGTGCTGTTAGTGTGCTGTGTCTGAGGGGGCTGTTTGTGTGATATGTGTGTGTGAGGGTGCTGTGTGTGAGAGTGCTGTTTGTGTGCTGTGTGTGAGGGTGTTGTGTGTGTGGGTTTGTGAGGGTGCTGTGTGTTTGTAAGGGTGCTGTGTGTGTGTGTTTGTGAGGGTGCTGTTAGTGTACTGTGAGTGTGAGGGTGCTGTGTGAGGATGCTGTATGTGTGTGGGTGCTGTGGGTGCTGTGTGTGCTGTGTGTGTGAGGGTGCTGTATGTGTGTAGGAGCTGTGTGTGTGTGTGTGTGTGTGGGTGATGTGTGTGTGTGGATGCTGTGTGTTTGTGGGTGCTGTTTGTGTGCTGTATGTGTGTGTGTGCTGTATGTTTGGAGGGATTGTGGAGGTGGAAGTTGGGGCTGATTAGTAAATACCCCCCCCCTTCTTACCTTATGTAGGAAGGGGGGATCCTTGCTGCCATGGTGGATCAGTGTAGAGTGAACTCTAGCCTGCGGGGCTAGAGTTCACTCTCGCGAGATCTGAGCGTCGCCACGGCAATGCTCAGATCTCGCTAGAGGAACCCGGCGGAGCTGCTGGCTAGAGCACTCCGGGTCTTCTCCTGCCTCCCTCACGTGCAAGTGTGGGCCGGTGAGGTAGATCTTTGATCTCCCCACCGGCCCATGGAGGCTTAGAGCAGAGCCAGCGCTCGGATAGCTGGACTCAATCCATAGGCATGCCGCGGGGATTAGGGTGTGCCCAGGCACACCCGGCACACCCCGTGCTCACGCCTATGGTGCTGCCTGAGTTTTGCTTCTCTGGTTTAGAGGCTGGCCTGTTTAGCTCGGTATTTATTTGGCCTTTTTCGGGGCTTTTTTCGTACCGGGGAATTGGTCAGTGCGAACAGGCAAGGTCAGGGTGGCATTCAGGCGTCTGATGTCACTACGGGGTTGGATAGGGCGGTGATTCACTTATCTAGGTTGTAGCGTTTACAGAGGTTTTCACCGCCAGAGGGTGTCCTTCTCCCGAGTGTGAGGGGTATTACAGCATTCCAGATAGTCTTCCAAGTATAGAAGCTCTTACAAGAGCTAGTAGTGATAGCTTTATAGCAGTTTCCCCCAATAAGAGATAAGGGTCTCTAGATTGAGGGTAAAGAAGGTCTGAATTTTAATGGAGGCCTTTTATGCAAGTTTCCCATTTTTCACAAAGTCCTATAAGTAACCCTAAACACAACATATCCCCACAAATGACACATCCCCTGATCTGGATGAACAACATATCCACAAATCACCCAGATCAGAGCAGGGGTTCAGGAATTCCCTGGAAGTCTCTTTTTGACCGACCGCACGCATGGCTTCATGCCCAAAATAGTTCCAGAGAATTAGGCTATGCGGCCCGTCTATTTCACACAGTCAAAGTAACGTTCAAATAGTCGAACTGAGCTGTTTGTGCATAGAGTCAGTGAGTGTAGCTGATTCGGTAGATTATTTCTACAGAACGGCGGTCCGTTCTTCCAATTCAAGTCGAACATAACTGGAGGTTGAAGTCCCAGTGGTATTCATGCTGTTGAGTGTCCGATTTTAGTTCAATGTACTCGACGACAAGACACCACTGGCCACATTCATATCCCAAGATGGCCACCGTCACGTGTTCGTGCATACGAACGCTGACCACCCAGTCGACCCCAAAGAATGTTAGAGTGTTTGTGGTTTAGAGGTGTTAAGAGGCTCAATAAGGTTAATTGGTACCACACTCCCCCTTTGGGTGGTCGGGCGTTCGATAGTTCTTTCGGTATTCGAACGGTAAATGGCAAAATAAGGCAGACTGTATTTAATGCGAACGGATAGGCGAACAAAATGTATAAACTTTAAAATTGTGTCACAATTCTCCCTCCTTGTGGAACACTCCGGCAGACTCAGTTTTGACCCTTTTCGGGTCAACAGGAGGATGTCCGGACTTCTGGTTATGAACTGAGTTCTGTCTGTTCGGACAACCCATCAGCTTTGCCATTTAGCTTACCGGGTCGGTACTGTATGGTGAAATTATAGGGTTGAAGTGCCAAGCTCCATCTCAGTAGTCATCCATTGTCTCCTGCAACCAGGTTAAGCCACACCAATGGGTTGTGGTCAGTTATTAATGTGAATTCTTGCCCGTATGAGTAGGGGGGGTGTTTTTCAGAGCCCATACCAAAGCCAAGCACTCCTTCTCCACTGCCACGTAACTCACTTTCCAGGGTAGTAACTTTCGACTGATGTATGCGACAGGGTGCTCTCCTACATCCTCTCCAACTTAGCTTAAAACTGTCTCCAGTCTGAACATGGAAGCGTCTGTGTGGACTATATAGCTTTTGTTAGGGACTGGGGCAGCCAAGACAGGGGCATGTACTTGGGCATCTTTTAAAGCTTGAAAGGCAGTTTCAGAGGTGGGAGACCACAGGACTTATTAGGGTAAATTCTTTTTGGTAAGGTCAGTCAAAAGTTTGTCTACGAACCGTCTATAATACCCGGCTATTGGGGATAGCTTCCTCGGCCAGGGGGATCTGCCAATATCTCTTGCAGAGGTCAGTGATGGTCAGATACCATCCCCTGGCGATGCGATCTAATAGCTCATCCTCTTGGGGCATCGGGTAGGCATCAGTCAATGTCTTGTCATTTAACCGATGATAGTCCACGCAGAACTGGGTGGTACAAGGACTACTGGGGATGCCCAGGGACTATCAGAGGGTTCAATGCCTTAACCTTTCTTGTATTTCTCCCCTCATCCCTTCTCTGACGACTTCTGGGATACGGTAGGGAGGTTGTCTAAATGGGGCTTGTCCGGGTGTCTCTACCCTATGGGTGGCAAGTGAGGGGAAACCTGGTTCCTGAGAAAAAGTTTGGCGCTTACTTGTTATTAGCTGGTGTACTTGCTCCCTCTCTGTGGGTTTTAGTCGGTCCCCTAGCTTTACCTGACTAAGAGTGTTAGACTGCAAATCCTTTTCTAATAGATCGGGTAAGGGTAGACTGTCAGGATCGTCTGTGGCTGTGGCACATACTGCAGCTATATCTTCCTGCTTTTCCTGGTACTCTTTCAACATGTTGACATGGAAAGATTTCCAGATTATCTTATCCTTATCACCGGCAATTACATAGGTGCTATCACAGAGTTGTTCTACCACCCTGGAAGGGCCCTGCCAGGCTGCCTGCAGTTTGTCCTGTCTGGCAGGTTTTAATACTAACACTTTTTGCCCCACCTGGAACATACGTTGACAGGCACCCCGATCGTACCACACCTTTTGTCGCCCTTGGGCCACCTTGAGATTTTCCTTTACCATCTGGACTAACTGCTCCATGCTGTCCCTGAGTTCCACTACATATGGTACGATGGGAGTTTCTTTGTGTTCTGTTTCTCCATCCCAGTGCTCTCTAATGAGATCAAGGGGACCTCGTAACCTTCTCCCATATAGCAGCTCGAAGGGAGAAAACCCAGTAGATTCTGGCGAAATAGGGCAGTTATGCAGCTGGTGAAGAGTTTGGTTAAAGGGTTCGTTATGAACTTTGGTAGGTTTCGAGCTCGGTGGTTGCTCAGAACTTAGTGGGTGGTAGGGGTATCTGGGTATACCCCTACCATGGTTATTTAACAAAGTTTGGCACTTATATTATGTTTATGATGTTTGTTATTACTGTTGTTTATGTTATTTATATTTACGGAAATAATGGGTCATTGCCTTTTGTTCTGGGGACATATGATGTTATATGGTGGGATGGGGGCTGGGCAATGGCTTTAATTTATTGTTATCAATATTAATAAAGCTGTAGACATATTGACCCATACATTAGTGTCAGTGTGTTTTTGGGGTAAGTTTTGGGGGGCCGATATGGCTACTATGCACCTGTCATGGGGTGCATTGTATAATGTTAACATTAAAACAGATTAGAAATTACAACACTCAAATCAGACAATGGCAACTTGATTCTTTTATTAAGCTTTTGCATCAGGTTTCTCAAATCTTTTCCATGCCTGCGCTTTATGTGATAATGACTATGCCCCTCCCCTTCATGACACTGTCAAAAAGGGGCAAAGCATGAATGACATTACGCTTATGCCCCCCCACTGAAAACTTTCCTGCAGATGCCCATGCTCCCGCAGTTCTTTCAGTGGAGCTTTCAACATAACTTATTTAGTTTAGCAATGAGCTCCTTTCCTAGAGATAACTTTTCTTTGTTGTGTTCAATTATGTGATCTTCTCTTTCAAACATCTCGTGCAGTTTGACAGTAATGTAATTTATTATGGTGAACTTACACATAAATTGAATGCCTTCTCTTCTCTCCTTAAAATGAACTGTACTTTAAAAAAGGAAAGTTATTTTCTTTGTAGATGTTGCACTCCCTTTTAATTTTCCTACCATTATTACCAAAAGTCTTTTGTGTGAGCTACGGTAATGAAAAATTGTTGTTTAGCTTATTTTCCTATCTTTCACATATTACATAGCAAATCTACCCACACACTTCCCTGCATTCCTATTTTTCAATGTTATAACCTGCAACATACTTACTTTAAAGTGGGTAGTTTCAAGCCATTTAATTATACCATTTAATTATACCACTTTAAAACATGAGTCGCTTCTTTTTCAATTATATTGATGATTTCTGTATAAACACCCAGAATCACTTGCAATACAAGACCACCTTGGAATAAATCTCTAATTGTCATTCACCTCACATTGCAAACCTTTTTTTTTTTTTTTAATTGAGAACGCTTTTAGACTACAGTACACATTAATCTTAGCATTTTGTATTATACAGTGATTATTGCCTTGCATGGTACACAGTAATCATTGTAGTTTGTAGTACATATATTATAAAGGTATTATAAGCAGGGCCGGATTAACATAGGGGCTGATGGAGCTGTAGCTCCAGGCTCAGGCCCAGGCGCAGGCCCAGGCCTATAGAATTGGCCCATTTTATTTTTACACACTACACTTAGGTTTGCCACCTGACTGGTATTTTAAGGCACAGCCAGTATTTGAGGCTGCCTGGCCGTGACGGTATTGCAGTAATACCAGAAATACAAAGGCAAATATCTTTCTCAGTATAAACGGAGATTGTTCTGCAATACCAGCACCGGCCAGTAGGGGTCACTATGCATGGAGTGAGGCAGGGATGGGAAGTTACATCATCTCCCTGCCCCTCTCTACTCACTGATCTGCGGGGGAGCAGCTACACAGCATAGAGAGTCCAGACAGCAGCTCCCAGCCTGCAGAGACAGACTACAGTTCAGGTATGTGAAGGATGGGGGGAAAGGTAGCAGGGAGACATGGGGACACTGAGACACTAGGGGACACAGGTGGAAACTGATACATTGGGAGACTTTGAGACACTGAGACACTTGGGGACACAAGAAACATGGGTACATGGAGACACAAGGGGACACTGTGAGAAATGGGGAAGCTGAGACACATGGGGATGCTGTGAAAGGAGACACATTGGGACACAGAGACACTAGGGACACAGTGTCCCCATGTCTCCCAGCCAGTGTCCCCTAGTCTCCCAGTGTCCCCATGTCTCCCAGTGTCCCCATGTCTCCCAGTGTCTGTGTCCCCATGTCTCCCAGTGTTCCCATGTCTCCCAGTGTCCCCAAATGTCTGTGTCCACATGTCTCCTAGCCAGTGTCTCAGTGTCCCCATGTCTCCCAGTGTCCCTATGTCTCCCAGCCAGTGCCCCTAGTGTCTCAGTGTCCCCATGTCTCCCAGTGGCTGTGTCCCCATGTTTCTGTGTCCCTAGTGTCCCCATATTTCCCAGTGTCCCCATGTCTATGTTCACAAGTGTCCCATGTCTCCCAGTGTCCCCAAATGTCTGTGTCCCCATGCCTCCCAGCCAGTGTCCCTAGTGTATCAGTGTCCCCATGTCTCCCAGTGTCTTTATTCCCATATCTCTCAGTGTCCCTTGTGTCTTAGTTTCCCCAAATGTCTGTGCCCCCATGTCTCCCAGTGTCCCCAAGTGTCTCAGTGCCCCTATGTGTCTCAGTGTCCCCGGGTCTCAGTGTCCCCATGCCTCACTGTGTCCCCATGTCTCTCAGTGTCCCCTAGTATCCTAGTGACACAGGACACACTGAGACATGGGGACACTGGGAAAAATGGGGACACAGACACTGGGGATCTAGGGGACTGGGTGACATGGGGACAGTGACACTGTGATAAATAGGGACACTGATGCCAAGCTGGCCTTCCAATTCTTCCTTTATTGGCATGTTCGCCCCTTTTGGCAGTTCTGGTCACGGGATTCGTGTCAGTGGCCCACCCTTTTACCCCGCCCATTGACTTCCTGCTCACTGGACACTGCTGTTAGGGGTTATGGATTTACTTGAAAGATAGCATAAATTAGATAAAGAGATTAGCATAGAGTATGTGTCAATTAGGAAACTTCTGCCTCTGGCACCTTGACCACTGTGTGTAAATAGTTTAGCCAAAGGCACTATATACAGTGCCTTGAAAAAGTATTCACCCCCTTGACTTTTTACCTATTTTTGTTACATTACAGCCTTACGTTCAATGTTTTATTAATCTGAATTTTATGTGATTGATCAGAACACAATAGTCTAAGTTGGTGAAGTGAAATGAGAAAAATATAAAACTATTTTTTAAAAATAGAAAACAGAAAATTGGCATGTATGTATGTATTCACCCCCTTTTTTATGAAGCCCATAAAAAGCTCTTTTGCAACCAATTACCTTCAGAAGTCACATAATTAGTGAAATGATGTCCACCTGTGTACAATCTAAGTGTCACATGATCTGTCATTACATAAATGAGCTTGTCCATGCTCTAATAATTTCCCGCATGGATTACTGTAACCCTCTCCTGATTGGTATCCTCAAAAGCCGTATTGCCCCGCTACAGTCTGTAATGAATGCTGCAGCTAGACTGATTTTCCTCTCTAGTCGGTCCTCTCACACCTCACCCCTCTGCCAGTCCTTACATTGGCTCCCTGTATGCTATAGGAGTCAATTCAAAGTGCTAACACATACATTTAAAGCACTGAACAATTCTAGCCCTTCTTATATCTCTTCACTAATCCATAGATATGCCCCTCCTGGTACCCTCCGCTCTGCCCGTGACCACCTCCTGACCGCTGCTCGCACCCATACGGCCAACTCGCGCTTGCAGGACCTCTCGCGGGCGGCTCCTCTCCTATGGAATAGCTTGCCTACTGCCATCAGACTCTCCCCTAGTCTTCAATCATTTAAGAAGGGCCTTAAAACCAATCTCTTCAGGAAAGCTTATGGCCTCCCAGAGTAATCTCTACCTTACATACCTATCTCCTGCTCTCTCCTATGGGACAGTGCTTTACTCTCTCCTCCAGCTTTGCTTCACTCCTACTTGATATTTCCTGTCCTAATGTGTCTAATACACCACCTCCTATAGTCTGTAAGCTCGTTTGAGCAGGGTCCTCTTCAACCTATTGTTCCTGTAAGTTTTCTTGTAATAGTCCTATTTATTGTTACATCCCCCCCTCAAAATATTGTAAAGCGCAAGGAATCTGTTGGCGCTATATAAATGGCAATAATAATAATAATAATAATAATAAACACACCTTTTTTGAAAGGCCCCAGAGGCTGCAACACCTAAGCAAGAGGCACCACTAACCAAGCACTGCCATGAAGACCAAGAAACTCCACAAACAGGTAAGGGACAATGATGTTGAGAAGTAAAAGTCAGGGTTAGGTTATAAAAAAATATCCAGATGATCCCCAGGAGCACAATCAAATCTATCATAACTAAAGAGAAAGAACATGGCACAACAGCAAACCTGCCAAGAGACAACCGCACACCAAAACTCACAGACCGGGCAAGGAGGGCATTAATCAGAGAGGCAGCACAGAGACCTAAGGTAACCCTGGAGAAGCTGCAGAGTTCCACAGCAGAGACTGGAGTTTGGCTTTATGTTTTTCAGCAAAAAACAAAAAGGCACGTTTTGAGTTTGCGAAAAGGCATGTGGGAGACTCGCAAAATGTATGGACGAAGGTGCTCTGGTCTGATGAGACTAAAATTAAACTTTTCGGCCATCAAAGAAAGCGCTATGTCTGGCCCAAACCCAACACATCACATCACCCAAAGAACACTACCCCCACAGTGAAACATGGTGGTGGCAGCTTCATGCTGTGGGGATGTTTTTCAGCAGCCGGGACTGGGAAACTGGTCAGAGTTGAGGGAAAGATGGATGGTGCTAAATACTTGAGCTATATTCTTGAGCAAAACCTGTAACACCCTGTGCGTGATTTGAGGCTAGGACGGAAGTTCACCTTCCAGCAGGACAATGACCCCAAACACACTGCTAAAGCAACACTTGAGTGGTTTAAGGAGAAACAGGTAAATGTGTTGGAATGGCCTAAGTCGAAGCCCAAAATCTGTGGTCAGACTTAAAGATTGCGGTTCACAAGCACAAACCATCCAACTTGAAGGAGCTGGAGCAGTTTTGCAAGGAGAAATGGGCAAAAATCCCAGTGGTAAGATGTTGCAAGCTCATAGAGACTTATCCAAAGCAACTTGGAGCTGTGATTGCAGCAAAAGGTGGCTCTACAAAGTATTGATTTTAGGGAGGTGAATAGGTATGCACATTGACTTTTTCTGTTATTTTGTCCTATTTGTTGTTTGCTTCACAATAAAAAAAAAAATCTGTGGGCATGTTCTGTAAATTAAATCATGCAAATCCTCAAACAATCCATGTTAATTCCAGGTTGGGAGGCAACAAAACACAAAAAATGCCAAGGGGGGTGAATACTTTTGCAAGGCACTGTATTTGTAACAAGACCTCTGAAGCTCCTCCAAGGAATGGTAAAATTATTTCTTAAAAAAACAATCTCTATTAGAAAGATAAAACTCAGTTCTCCAATATCCTGTTATGGCATGCTTTACTGCAGTGAACATAAAAAATAGGAAGGGTTGTCTACATTTAGATAGTGGTGGGAAATGCATAAAGAAGAATGGAACCTGGGCTGAGCAGTGTGTCAACTTCAGTTACCCTAGTAGCTATCTCTCCAATCTCATTAAGGTGTTATCTACCATCTAGAAAGTCATTTATAGTTTGCTTCCTGGAGAGGAACACAGCAGCATATTTAGTAAGTATAGAATTTTGGGAGTATATTTATAGTAACCATATTTACTCTGGCCACCCACCAAAATGGAGAAAGGTTCCATCTCTTAAGATCTCCTTTAATGGGCTTTAATACATATGGTAAATTCATCAAATAAATTTTTTGGCTTTCTTTCCAAAATCCACTCTCGTACATTAGGGCTCCGGGTCTGCAAGAACTGCTCCAGGACCATTAAGTCATTAAGGGCTTCATAGGTAGTAGCTTGTACTCCTGTTACCCATTGCCGGAACGTGGTTTCTAATTGTGCAATATATAGAATGCAGCTGGATGATGGGCATTGCTGCATACTCCTAAACTTTTTTCTGTAAGACTCAGGAGTACAAAACCAGGATACACCACTGACCTAGAGGGAATAGACTATGCTAGGTATGAGAGAAAGACGTCCACATTCCAGATCCTTTGGTGAGTGACCTTGATTTCATTGAATTTTTTATATATTTCTGAGTGACATTTTTAATCAGAGACTACCTGTATCTCTGTATTTTTTACATTCAGTTTTACCCCTTTTTTTGGAATAAAATTGAATTTCTTAATGAAGATACCCTTGTGATTTTGCTAAGTTTCCTACACCTTATATCTGGTTATTAATCTTTATGTATCACAATATTATCTATAAGGATTTTAGTCTGTTACTAGAACATTTAGCTCATTAGGCAAGTTCCTTTTGCTGTACAATAGCAAGGACTTTTGTACTTAGCCTTTTTAAAAGCTAACATCCTATGGACTTTTTGGACTATCCTAGCATATATCTGTGTACATAATTCAATAGATAGGATCCCTGGTTGTGTGCAAATAAAGGGATTTCTGCCACACCTGGACTTTAACTGATACATTGTAAACTTTTTTTCTTTTTTGTGTCAATTGAGGCTGGTATTTGAATAAGAGAAAACAGTGTATCTTTTGTATTATACCAACTATCCAATATTCACTGCTGAGCAGATTTTCATTTGTCTTCTATATTTATGTATATATTTATTCTTTTGTGTGTGTGTGTGTGTATATATATATATATATATATATATATATATATATGTGTATGTGTGTATGTGAGTGTCAATATCTACTCCTGATTTAGGCATTGGACTTGATCCATTTGCCTTTTCTTCTTTTTATACATTCTACAGTACCTCGACTACTTCTAAATGATGCTGATGTGGGTATGGTGATTATATCAACACTTTAACTAAACACTGCAAAGACCTAAAGCACTTCAACATGATGCTTTTATAATAGTGTTGATTTCAAGAGAAGCTGACACTTTTATAAATCAACGTAGTCACATCTCCCAGCTCTCAATGAGACAGCTACGACGATTTACTGGTTTACTTGCTTTAAAGTATTATTTAAAAAAGTGATTGTTTGTGATAGAGAAGCATTGGATTTAATTCATCTCTACGAGAAGTACAGGATTGACAGATTGCATGCTTGCTTCTGTAAGGAGAGGCATTTCAAAAGATCATTAGCTGATCATGCTGCACAGGAGACAATTTTGGTAGTAAAGGTATATTTCATCTGTTCCTTTAATAAAGTTTCATGCTGTGGCTTATTATTTTTGTGTGTCTGTTGATTTCTTTCTGTAAAGAGGTATCTGGAATAAACCTAGTTCTGCAACAATATTGGTGGAATCAGTGAAGGAAGCCGTCCTTTCAGGTTCAGATTTTATTTTTATTTTTTTATTATTCATTTTCAAGGTGCAAAATTGAATTTTACAATCTCCATCAAGCATGAAAATGGATCATCAGAGAACATACTTATTCAACAACTACCAATAATAAATAAGTTATAGCATTATCTTTGTCACAGATCAATACCTACCTTTAGGTATTGTAATCTAATTTATGAAAACAAGTACTATTTAGGCAGATTTGAAATTTAGTAAAAATCTGATTCTACTGGAAAACATTTTAAATGCAAATACTTTTTTTCTGCAATGCTCCTCGATCCTTTTTTACCCTGCTATATTATATTTCCATTTAGATTGAACGCTCATGAGCTGAGTGAGACTCTGCTCATTTTGTGCCATTATGTTTAATTATATTTTCCTCTGTCTGTAACAATGCCTGTGATCAACTGATATAATTTTGTAAAGTTCTAAATGAGAACTGTAAAGCTGTAAAGAAATAAGCAAATCAAAGATAATTAAGAGTTAATAATTAAAATAAAATGTTGTCTCTGATTGTTAATTGCTTCCTAGCTAACTCTAAGACACCATTCCAAACCTTAATTTCACTATCTCTCCCAGCCTTTCTCTCCTATCTATAATCCACATCAGGATCAGAATTTCACCAACATTGATTGTTATTGTGTTTCTAGGACACTTGCGAAGTTCACACTGTTTGTGTGTAAGGATTGTGGTTCAAATTTACCCTAGTGCATGGCAGTATCAAGTTCTGCGTGGCTCATGTTCGCCAATGTATGTACTATTCTTAAGTATTATATGTTAAAGAGAATGTGTCATGTTTTACCTGTAAAATGATTCAATAAATATGATACATGGAAACAAAAACTTTACAATTGTAAGAAAACAATATTAGCCTGCAGGTAATCTGGCGACTTTGGTTTAGTATACATCTTAATTTATTTAACCTGAAATATGCCACCAATATGGGTAAAAAAAAAATATTTCATTAATATATGTTCCACAAACATAAATTAACATTTTACTTTGTATTTATATTTACTTTATAACAAACTATGTTTTGAGTATTACATATCTATAACAGACATAATAACTTTTGCCTGTTACTTGTTATACACACACACACACACACACACACACACATACACATATATATATATAGAGAGAGAGAGAGAGAGAGAGAGAGAGAGAGAGAGAGAGAGAGAGAGAGAGGAAAGAGAGATCTCACACTACAGATTTTTTTTGTAGTATCGGGTATCTAGTAAATGTCTTACAAAAGAGTACTTGATCTTATTGCTCTTCTCTACTTTTACAGCAAAACCCCCAAGCTATTCCGCTTACATTTAATGAGTGCAAGTTGAAAGATCATGGTTTAGTTTAAAGGATTTCTGTTCCTCAATCCAAAATAACTATTCATTATCCTGCCTTTGGGGTTATACTAAACTAACACATGGGTAAAGCATTCCTTTAGAGAAAAAGTAAGAAGCATCATATTCCCTTGTATTCTCTCACACCTAACCAGTATGTTGTGAAATGACAATACAATATAAATAAATTGGGAAAAAAGAACAATTAATTAAATTTCTAAATATACATTTTCCAAAGCTGAGTATTATATATGTTGGAAAATATTTGTTTGTGAAATACATCTTTAACTTATACATAGTAGTTTTTGTTTGCTTTACCTTTTGTATCGTGTCTTCTTGTTTCTTTTCGCATTGTTTGAAAGTTTTTGTTTCCTGCATAACTTTAAACAATGCGGATAGTTAATACAATGTTAAACAAAAATCTACACACAGAAATCACAAATTTGCAGTGATGTTACTACCGCGAAGGATTCTGGGTGGACATATGCAAATTAGTTTCACAAAGAATCAAATTTTTTTCCTCATTCCATTTTAAACATGGATTCCTTTGAGTCTGTGTTTGCTATATACAACAGCTTTGAAACACAACTTGGAAAAAGATGCAAAGCCAATGATACATTCCTGGACAGCTGTTTCATTGTTAATGCAAATCATCAGCATGAGGTTGGTGTCACGAGCGTGGGCTATAGGCCCAGCCGAGACAGTGGGGAGAGTGTGGAAGTGACAGGGTTAATGACACTAGACCCCTGGTTACCTGTTGCTAGTCCCAGCAACCACTCAATTAACCCCTGCAATCCCTTCTACACTAACCCCCTTAGTACTGCCACCACCAAGACGTTTAAACCCGGGCGTCTTAGGTTACCCCACACACAGGAGAATTATAGTATCACAGTTCTACTTTTACTGATAAAACATATATAGTTAACCCCTTTTGGTAACGTGTTTACCTGAGCTTTCCTCTGGAGAGTGAAGCTCATAGAGAACAGAGACACAAGCTGATTAAGTAAACATTTAATCTGACAAAAAGGATTCACAGTGCTGAGTACAAAATACAGAAATAAATGACATACAGAAAACAAATTGCAAAACAGTACATAAAATAAAATAGGAGAAAACACAAGAAATTCCTTACATATATTTACCCCATATAGAATTCTTGTGGGAGTCTTAGATGGTATAGATCTCCTAGAAGTTACTGACAAAAAGAAAAATGAATAACTGACCCTCCCTGGATAGTCCAACACCCTCATATATCTAAACTAGCTGTTTCTCAGTGGGCAGACACCTGGGGGGGGGGGGATCAGAGGGGGTTGGTCTGGCAGTCTATTGCCCACTCTATGAAATTCCTTGTGTCCAGCTCTGGTGATGGCTATCTAGATGTTTTATGGTCTAGGCCTGGTGCAAGATCAAAGACCACAATAAATGTCATCCCAAGGTTTACAAAAACAACTCTTAACATATATAAACACACATCAAACACCAACTCATGCTTTTGGCATGACACCTCCCCCTTAAGATGGTGGACAGAAAAATGCAGCCACAGGCTGATTTATCTGTCTACCATTAACCCTCTAGTTGCCGAGACAGGCCATCTGCATTCCCAAGCAAGCTGCCCTTTTTGTGTTGGACAGTGAAATTATACTGTTGGAGGATAGGGCTCCAATGGAGCAGTTTACCATGGTTACCTGTCACCTGCAGCAGGTTCTGATCAGTCCATACCACAGCTACATCCTCAAACATGCCTGATTTGCCTGTTTCAATTCCCCATCGATCTCTGGTAACATCCCTTAAACAACACCCACTGCGCTCATGTAGTAGTTGTAAGGGGAAGAAACCAATGGATTTCTGCAGCACTCCCCGGTAAGCCCACAAAAAAGCAGACAGAGAACACTCCCAGGATAGATGTGCTGTATCAACATCCATCATCTCTTTCATTTTGCGGTCTGTCTGCTGGGCTTGTTGCACTATCAGACTCTGAACCTTTGGTTCACAATCAGAAGGTTGCTTAGGTGTATGCGTGAGTTGTGATAAACTGACAAGGTTCCTGGTTCCTCCAACAGTATGTTTCCCTGCAGCCCTCCTTCCTGGACCCACAGGCTGAGTCTGTCCGTGCCCCTCACTTTCACTCCAGGTCATCACACATACCAAACTTTGGAAACTGGCTAAGCCTGCCGCAGAGTAAAGGTCACACACCCTCTGCCCTCCCTCATAGCCTTGCTGTCCCTTCACATTTTCACCCACCACATCACATACATCTGCTTTAGGCACATATTGGCACATATATTCCTTCAGGCCACTCTCGCTGGAAGGCTTTTCCCATACATTTTCACAGGACACATTTGACCTCCCTTGATCAGATACAGAATTTTGCACACACTCACATAATTTCTTCTCCAAGGCAGGCCATCCTCTCGCAATCTCACATAGCCCCTCAGACTGTCCTGCTGCAGCCCTGAAACACTGCTGACTTGTTACCACTGCGACTAGTGGTACACATCCCTGGCTCTCACCTTCCTCCTCCCCCTTACTCTCTGACATCCCAGCCTCACAGTATTTTGATACAGGCACATCACTACTCACCCCTATCTCACATTTGGTAGACATTACTGGTTCAGTTACAGGTAGATATTTATCCACACCCTGCTCTCCCTCCCAGCAATCACACTTCACAATGTCTCCCAAAGTTTCACACAATACCTTAGGTGGAGCAGTCAGCCCTTCTGGCTCACAGACAGTGTCCGCTGGAGCATAGTGACAGAGCATCCTGCCCAAATCATTCCCCAACAGAACATTAACAGGGATATCCTCTGAAATCCCCACTTCCCGCAAACCTTTGCCCGCACCCCAATCAAGGTACACACGTGCCAAGGGCACAGCGGGGCATACACCCCCAATTCCTTTGATGGACATGGTTCTTCCAGGGATTATGTCCTCCATATTTACCACTTCAGGTCGCACCAGGGTGAAGGAAGCTCCAGAATCTCTCAGTCCCATGGTCACTCGGTCACCCACAATTACACTCTGCAGGTTATCCTCTTGTTTCCCCACGGACCCACCCACAAGCAATACTGATGGTGCCCCTCCACGGACTGGTGAGGGCATATTCCTAGTGGGGCAAGTCCTGCTCAGATGACCAATCTGGTTGCATCGAAAACAATGGCGGGCATCTGACTCACTTGACATAGCCCCGGCTACGCTGGCAGTCGGCGGTGAAGTTCTCACTGCAGATCTTACAGGTGGTGTTTGAACTGTAGCTTCTCTCCAGGTCGAAGTAGCAGCTGACACAAGTCCACGCCTGGATGTGGGTGCATGGATGTCGGCATAGTCATCTGCCAGTTCTGCAGCAGCCCTAGCATTTTTTGGCTTTCTTTCCAAAATCCACTCTCGTACATTAGGGCTCCGGGTCTGCAAGAACTGCTCCAGGACCATTAAGTCATTAAGGGCTTCATAGGTAGTAGCTTGTACTCCTGTTACCCATTGCCGGAACGTGGTTTCTAATTGTGCAATATATAGAATGCAGCTGGATGATGGGCATTGCTGCATACTCCTAAACTTTTTTCTGTAAGACTCAGGAGTAAGGTTAAATCATCCTTACGGAGCCTACGTGTGCTGGACTCTGATGCATTGCTGTTCAGTGAGGACTGAAGGGTAAATTGCAGTTTAGCAAGTTCCAGCTCATGTCTCCTTTGTGCCTCCCTTTCGGCTAGCCTCTCTGCAGATTCCCTTTCTGCAGCCTGCTGTTGGATCATCACATGCAGGGCCTCCTGAGGATTTGCAGCCATCAGTTGCCGAAATAAATCAGTTGAGCAAATGTTCTTAATGTTTTGAGGGGTACAACCACCAGGCATTTCAGTAAGCAACCCTCCTGCAGTAGTAGGGAGCTTGGTAACCCTTTCAGTGTCCATCTCTGGCTGCAAAATATGGCTGTCAGCCTCCACAAGGTCAGCAATAAGTTGTGCCTTATTTTTGCCAAAAGTTGGTAAATTCTTTTCTTGGCACAACAATTCCAAGGCCTCTTTTGATTGTTTGCGATAGGCCTCCATATTCACAAATAGGATAGAGAAAGAAAAACAAAAGATGGGAGGGGAGAACTGTTTTGCACTTTGTATGTATTTTAAATCAGCACTGAGCTTGGTCTTTGGAAATTACACAAAAACAAGTATGCAATTTCTTTTAGTGCTAAGACCCCCTTTACAGGTAAAATCTAGCAAGCACTAAAAATCTCTAAATATATCCCACTAGCTGCCGCCAGTTTGTCACGTGCGTGGGCTATAGGCCCAGCCGAGACAGTGGGGAGAGTGTGGAAGTGACAGGGTTAATGACACCAGACCCCTGGTTACCTGTTGCTAGTCCCAGCAACCACTCAATTAACCCCTGCAATCCCTTCTACACTAACCCCCTTAGTACTACTGCCACCACCAAGACTTTTAAACCCGGGCGTCTTAGGTTACCCCACACACAGGAGAATTATAGTATCACAGTTCTACTTTTACTGATAAAACATATATAGTTAACCCCTTTTGGTAACGTGTTTACCTGAGCTTTCCTCTGGAGAGTGAAGCTCATAGAGAACAGAGACACAAGCTGATTAAGTAAACATTTAATCTGACAAAAGGGATTCACAGTGCTGAGTACAAAATACAGAAATAAATGACATACAGAAAACAAATTGCAAAACAGTACATAAAATAAAATAGGAGAAAACACAAGAAATTCCTTACATATATTTACCCCATATAGAATTCTTGTGGGAGTCTTAGATGGTATAGATCTCCTAGAAGTTACTGACAAAAAGAAAAATGAATAACTGACCCTCCCTGGATAGTCCAACACCCTCATATATCTAAACTAGCTGTTTCTCAGTGGGCAGACACCTGGGGGGGGGGGGATCAGAGGGGGTTGGTCTGGCAGTCTATTGCCCACTCTATGAAATTCCTTGTGTCCAGCTCTGGTGATGGCTATCTAGATGTTTTATGGTCTAGGCCTGGTGCAAGATCAAAGACCACAATAAATGTCATCCCAAGGTTTACAAAAAAACAACTCTTAACATATATATACACACATCAAACACCAACTCATGCTTTTGGCATGACAGTTGGTAACTAGTTTGCTCATTGAGGCTTGGTGGTGCTTGGTAAGCAAAAACCAAAAAAGTTATGGTGGGGAAAAATTGTGATTGAAAACCCCTTCCACCTGAAGTCTGTGGATAGCCAATACAATGTTAAACAAACATCTACACACCAGTCAAATCATAAGACTTGCTTTTCCCACAGAAGTCACAAATTTGCAGTGATGTTACCATCGCAAAGGATTCTGAGTCAGCATATGCAAATTAGTTTAACAAAGAATCACATGTTTGCCTCATTCCATTTTAAACATGGATTCCTTTGAGTCTGTGTTTGCTGTTTACAACAGCTTTGAAACATAACTTAAGAAAACACGCAAAGCCAGTAAACCACTCATGGACAGCTGTTTCATTGTTAATGCAAATCATCAACATGAGGTTGGTTACTGGATTGCTATTGAGGCTTGGTAGAGCTTGGGAAGCAAAAACCAAAAAGGTTATGGTGGGGAAAAAATTGTTATTGCTTTAAGCAATGCTAAAGATAAGGTATTGTGCAGCAAATAAAATTTGTACATTCAGTTTTCAAAGTTGTAAAACAAATGAACTGTTTATGAAAGAACTAACCACAATTATTGTGATTTACAGTACTGGCAAGGATTTATTTTGTTTTATTTTAGCTGTGAAATGTAAATCAATAGGAAAGGATTACAGTGACCCACAGCTTGCTTTTTTTAAGGCAGTGATGAACACAGATTGTTAGAAATTTACAACCACATTAAAATGAATTATTCTGATCATTATCTACAGCTTGTTTAAAAGAAACAAAATGTATGTTAATATATGGAGCTAATAATTCAAGCCTCCTTCTAAATTATAGCTCTATCTATCCTGTAGACTGTCTTCTAGACTAAAGTCTAAAGCTTTAAGACTATTTGTAGAACAACCAATTTGTTTATAGATTGTTGTAAACAACCATATAATTTACCTAACTTTTTGATCACTAAGCATATAGTATTTAGGAAAAACAGTTGAGTTGAAATTGTTTTTAACTCATCTGCGTTTTAGATTTTCTACAAACCGATTATTTGGACTTGTTAACTTTCTGTAAACAACTGTTTATTAAATCAACCTCTTAGAATACATTAATAGAACATTTTAGAAGCTATGACATATCCTTTACTTACTCTTGACTCAATATTGATCTGTAATTTATATGAAGTAATTTTCGTTTACTACTATTGTGACTCAAAGACAAATGTGCAAAATATCCTGCAAGCCATTGACTCTATTCACTAATAGAGAAATAGAAAGAAATCTGGAATTTACCAAATTTGGAGCTTAATAAAGCAGCTTTAGCGCAGATATCAAGACCCTAAAGTATCACATCTCATTCTCTGCCATTTAGGAGTTAGATCACTTTTGTTTCTGTTTATATAACCCTGGCTCCCCTAGCTCCCCTAGCTCTGACTAATACAGCCTGTATGGAAAAAAATGGTTTTATTTTCAATCAGATGTTAACTTACATTAAAAAGTTGTATCCCCTGCTGCTATTAACAGAAGAGAAAATTTAACATTCAGAATGAAACAATTTGCAATAAAGGAAGTTTAAACATTAGATGACTGTTTACAGGAAGTGTTTAGGAAGGCTGTTTAGGGAATATGAGTTTAAATTCCACATCTCCATATTTAGTACATCAGACCACAGAACATTGATAAATACATGCCAAGTCAATTAAAATGTACTCAAAGTCAACATTTTTATTAATTATTCATTAACCCTCCAATATATTTTACTGCATGTATACATTAATAACTAATCATTCTCACCTTCACTGCTAGATACTGATAATGGCAGTACTTTTACATCTACAGCCCAGGCTTTACAACAGCATTAGCCAATATAGAAGAGGGTTCTCAAATACATTTTAATCAGGATTCTTTTCTTCAGGAATTGTACCGGAGGAGTGGAGGGAGGCAGATGTGGTTTCTGTATTCAAAAACAGTTCAAAATCATTGCCTGGAAATTATAGACATGTGAGCTAAACATCTGTGGCTGGGAAAGTATCTGATGGGTTATTAAGGGATAATATTCAGGAATTCATAGGAAACAAAAATGTCATTCACAGAAATCAGCATTGTTTTATGAAACCTAGATCATTTAAAACTAATTTAGTTGCATTTTCTCAAAGAAGTACACAGAAGTATAGATTAGGGGCCACCTTTATTCAACCTATAATTTATCTTGCAATAGGCGTTGGAAGTCCTGTGTCAGTGTTTGCAGATTACACAAAACTAGGTAAGGTAATGTACATTGTGGGTTGAATATTACTGCTCAGGGGTTTAGGGATTTAGATAGGTTAGGGGGTTGAGCACGCAACTGGTAGATTAAACGTGATGCAGATAAATGCAAAGTTATGCATTTTAGGTTGAGGAATGCACAAGCGTCTTCCACCTTAAATAGCAGTGAGTTAGGGAAAACTACACATGAGAAGGACTAAGGAATCGTTATAGACATGAAACTAGGGAACAATTTCCAGTGTCAATCGGCAGTTTCTAAGGTCAGTAGGATATAGTCATGCATAGTAAAGGGCATTAATTCTCAGGACAAAAATATATATATGCTTTTTTATAAACAATTCTGAGGCACACTCTGACTCCTTTACACATTTACACACACACACATACACAATCCAGCCACCACACAAACAACACTAAAACAATACTCAACCAGCACACACTAACACACTCGGCCCCTCCATACAGCTCTCAACCTACCCCCACACAACACACAGCCACTGCACACACTCTCACACACAACACTCAATCAAACAAACACATGCACATACCACTGACAGAAACAGAGCCCAGAGCTCTGGGAAGGGACCTCAATCTAGCACTCTGCCTATGTCCCTGGGCAACTTTCATCCATCCATGACATAATGCTCCCTGATATCACGCAGAACTGTAGATCCTTTGCTTGGGCTGGGACCCTAGTCCACCAAGATTAATATCTGCCTATATGCTTGGCATTGGTAAATTTGTGGACCAGAAATAATAAAATCCTCTTCACTAACTTTGACAAAGAGATGGGTTATATCCTAGTAGCCATGTCTATCAAATAAATTCATGGGTATCTACTGAATATCTGTGCAGCTAACCATAGCGTGACTGCTTTCAGTGTAAGCACTGCTTGGTTCATAGATTTGTGAATGGGCTGTGTGCAAAAAACAGAGCTGAAAACTGTGCATCATTTTTTCAGAGAGAGAAAAATCAGTCCCTGTTGTGTGTGTGGCTTGTGTACATAACTGACACAGATACCATGCAAGAATATGCAGTTTGACTAACAGATCTTGTGGGTTGTCTTATACCTAGAGTAACTTTTACAAATCTATAACGTTAAAAGTCATTTCATTTGTGAAAATAAGTGCAGAATATTATTTATTCCAATAACTTTTCTAACTAAATTTAATCAATGCAAGACTTAAAGATTGGAGGCTATACATACCTATTTGATGTGCCTTTTTAATTAAAGGGAAACTCTAAGCACCATAACTACTATGCTGTATTCAGTTTCATTTCCAGCAGCTCACATCAGGATCTATGGACTATCCCCTGAGATAGCCATCTCTAGCAACGGAAGTGGGATTTGCTAAAGATTGATGGTGAAATATGCCTCTCATCAACTTTGTCTTACAGGGAGTGCAGAATTATTAGGCAAGTTGTATTTTTGAGGATTAATTTTATTATTGAACAACAACCATGTTCTCAATGAACCCAAAAAACTCATTGATATCAAAGCTGAATATTTTTGGAAGTAGTTTTTAGTTTGTTTTTAGTTATAGCTATGTTAGGGGGATATCTGTGCATGCAGGTGACTATTATTGTGCATAATTATTAGGCAACTTAACAAAAAACAAATATATACCCATTTCAATTATTTATTATTACCAGTGAAACCAATATAACATCTCAACATTCACAAATATACATTTCTGACATTCAAAAACAAAACAAAACAAATCAGTGACCAATATAGCCACCTTTCTTTGCAAGGACACTCAAAAGCCTGCCATCCATGGATTCTGTCAGTGTTTTGATCTGTTCACCATCAACATTGCGTGCAGCAGCAACCACAGCCTCCCAGACACTGTTCAGAGAGGTGTACTGTTTTCCCTCCTTGTAAATCTCACATTTTGATGATGGACCACAGGTTCTCAATGGGGTTCAGATCAGGTGAACAAGGAGGCCATGTCATTAGATTTTCTTCTTTTATACCCTTTCTTGCCAGCCACGCTGTGGAGTACTTGGACGCGTGTGATGGAGCATTGTCCTGCATGAAAATCATGTTTTCTTGAAGGATGCAGACTTCTTCCTGTACCACTGCTTGAAGAAGGTGTCTTCCAGGAACTGGCAGTAGGACTGGGAGTTGAGCTTGACTCCATCCTCAACCGAAAAGGCCCCACAAGCTCATCTTTGATGATACCAGCCCAAACCAGTACTCCACCTCCACCTTGCTGGCGTCTGAGTCGGACTGGAGCTCTCTGCCCTTTACCAATCCAGCCACGGGCCATCCATCTGGCCCATCAAGACTCACTCTCATTTCATCAGTCCATAAAACCTTAGAAAAATCAGTCTTGAGATATTTCTTGGCCCAGTCTTGACGTTTCAGCTTGTGTGTCTTGTTCAGTGGTGGCCGTCTTTCAGCCTTTCTTACCTTGGCCATGTCTCTGAGTATTGCACACCTTGTGCTTTTGGGCACTTCAGTGATGTTGCAGCTCTGAAACATGGCCAAACTGGTGGCAAGTGGCATCGTGGCAGCTGCACGCTTGACTTTTCTCAGTTCATGGCAGTTATTTTGCGCCTTGGTTTTTCCACACGCTTCTTGCGACCCTGTTGACTATTTTGAATGAAACGCTTGATTGTTCGATGATCACGCTTCAGAAGCTTTGCAATTTAAAGAGTGCTGCATCCCTCTGCAAGATATCTCACTATTTTTGACTTTTCTGAGCCTGTCAAGTCCTTCTTTTGACCCATTTTGCCAAAGGAAAGGAAGTTGCCTAATAATTATGCACACCTGATATAGGGTGTTGATGTCATTAGACCACACGCCTTCTCATTACAGAGATGCACATCACCTAATATGCTTAATTGGTAGTAGGCTTTCGAGCCTATACAGCTTGGAGTAAGACAACATGCATAAAGAGGATGATGTGGTCAAAATACTCATTTGCCTAATAATTCTGCACTCCCTGTATATATTGTTTGATTACATTGGAATTTCAATTAAATTCCAATGCATAAATATTTTGTGAAACAATAAATATCAAGAAGTGCAAGAGTCACTTTAACATTACATTCAGAGATAGAGATAGAGATAGGATGAAATTTCTGAAAATACTATTTCTCATTGTCTCTACTACTTGACACTACATATCTAAAATATATCCAATTATATGTAAGGTACTTCCAAGGCATGCCAGGAAACCTTTCTCGGTGGTCGTGACTGTACTATCTGGGCATTATCATTATTATTTTAGATGTAAGAAAATTTGTCATAAAAAAAAGTATAATATAACATAGAGAAGAAAAAAGTAACCATCCATAATTTACTAAAGGTGTGCTAGAGGATGGATGCCAATAACAGATGTGGAAAAGAGAGGTAAAGATTAGAGTGAACTCTTGAAAAGACATGCTACATTAAACCCCTTTAACTATTTTTATTTTAAAATGAATTCCACCAGCTGAGGGATAGCATTGCTTTAAGAAAAGCTGTGATTCTATTATATGTGTTTTTATATTGATAACCAGACTCATATCTTTTTCATGTGGTCTAGCTAACACTGTGTAAATTGTAGGTACATAAATGACAGGTTAGTTATTTGGTAAGCAGAACAGATGTAAAAGGCAGCAATCATTGGTTACTCTTCTAGAAAATATAACATTGCTATATTTCTGTGATAAGAAAGGACTCACAGTAGTCTATGCTTTAGTGTATAAATATGAATTATTTCCCCAAATGGGCACTTTAATCTCGTGAGAAGTATAAATATATGAGAAAAGATTTCCTAACGGTAAATTGAAATTTGCTGCACGTTCCAAGGTATTACAAGCACAATGACATTTTAAAGATACAATTGCCTGGTGCACACTTCAAAATTCAATTTAGTCTGTGGACTAAAAATGTTAAAAATAATTGCTGTACTTCTGATATTTACACAGTGTTACTTAGTAGAAATAGCATATCTGCATGTCTAGTTCTGTAATAAAGTGCAATATATGTAAAAACTACAGCAAAAATACATTATTTATGCCACACTGTATTTGAACTATATGGTATTTAAACTACAAGGGCGAGAATCAAAGCAGCCTTTCATTAAAAGACTGCTGATGCTTCAACAGTTTTCTACATATCGCCTCAAATTCCCATCCGTAATATTAATTACCTTTGATAATTTACTCTGACTTTTGAGAAGCTAGTATAGGACTAAACGTCTTCTTCAGCAAGTTTAGGATTAATTTGCTTGGAACTGCATGCCAAAAGGAATTCATTGATTATGCATTGATTAACGTTTCTAACTTATGACTGCGTACATCTTAAATACGATTCTTTTCATATGCTTGTGTTGCCTTTGTTTGCATTCATCTGTAATACGCACTTTTACATTTCTAAAACATTTATGATCAGGTAAATAACCCACACACTTTTTTGTGTTTTGGCTATTGTATGCACTGATTGTAAACAACAATTACAATATTTTCTTTATTTACCTAGCTTAAAATAATGTCTGGGGCACTGGTTGATTCAGTTGATGAGTATTTCACATTATATTTACTAGATTTGTACATTTGGATTCTGCCAAATATGTAATTTACCAAGGCTATTTGTCTATTTAATAACTATAAAATGAAAAGTGTTGGGGAGGGGAGGCATTCTTGTATCTCCCACATGCCCCACAGTGGGGCCCATTAATGAAATGTTAAAAGGGAGACTTAGTTTCCCCCCGGCCCCTACCTATGGTCCAGTGGGTGTGGTCTATAATTATGATAACCCATAGGCAATGGGTGGGTGCTAACAATTTAATAATGAAAGGGGGACCTAAAGTGAGCTTTCTGTAGTAATCTATGTGTAGTGAGTGTGTGTGTGTGTTAGGCAGCTGTCTTTAATGAGCTGTGTGGTCTTACATGTGTATGCCAGTAAGCTTGTGTGTAGTGAGCTTGTGTATGTGTGTCTGTAGTAAGCTGTATGTAGTGAGCTTGTGTATGTGTGTGTGTGTGTGTGTGTGTGTCTCTATTAAATTAATTATAACCACATGGCAAAATATTTTTTTCCCTGCCCATCCTTATTGCCAGCAGGTTGAGGCTACTAATTTAATATAGAAAGGGAGATTGACAGGCCATTGTACACCACCAATATTGTGCCATTTCTAACCCCATCGATTGCTAGAGGTCCTAAAAACTACCTATACCTATCACTTTAAGTTTAGTGAGAGTGGACATTAAATCTAAAACCGGTGAAAAGAAAATCTACTTACCATCCAATGTCTCCTTTTTGCTTAAATGTTCTTTTCATCATGGTTAGTCATTAAAAAAAAAACAAAAAAACAGTTTTTCATTGCAGATTCAATTTTAAAACCCTAACGGAGCAGAAATGAGTGAAAGGTTAAAAATAGAATTGTCCCACCTGAATTTAGTTTGAAACAAAACTATGCAAACAAAATTCGAATTATTATTTGTTATTATTTTATTATTTATATAGCACCATTCTATTCCGTAGCGCTGTACAATGGGTGGACTAACAGACATGTAATTGTAACCAGACAACTGGACGTACAGGAACAGAGAGGTGGAGGGCCCTGCTCAATGAGCTTACATTCTAGAGAGAGTGGGGTATAGTGACACAAAGGGTAAAAGTAGGGGTACGAAGTAGATAGTTAGAAAGGCATTCACTGAGGGCTTAGTAGGTGATTTTTGACAGTTGCAGGAGAGGAGTCATTGGGCGTGGGGGATAAAAACCTGCTAACAGTTTAATTGATATACTTTCTTGAAGCAGTGAGTTTTCAAAGATTTTTTGAATGAGTGGAGACTGGGTGAAAGTCTTACGGAGAAGGGAAGGGAGTTCCACAGAAGAGGTGCAGCCCTGGAGAAATCTTGGAGGCAAGCATTAGAGGTGGGAGTATGGACAGATGATATATACGTAGGTCTTTGGCAGAACATAAGGGCCTCGATGGGACATACTTGTGTATTAGGGAGGATAGGTAGGTTGGAGCAGCATTATGTATGGACTTGTATGAACTGAATCAACATATGGATGAAATTCGGTTCAGTATGATCACTTGTAATTTTCGTCAACAATAGGGACAAAGTTAATTTTCCATCAATACTCAAATCTAATATTTACCCTTGTTTTATTAATCTCCTTATTTGTTTTCACTAACATTGCTTCTACATTATTTTCTATGGGAAAAACATCCTATCCTTGATGAGTACTACATTTAATTTGAAATATGAACTAAATTCCTGTACATTGTCAAATGGTCAAGTGAATTAATTCCCTCTGCTCTTTACAGTAATATATAAACGCATACCTGATGGTTTACATAATTTAACAAAATAGCATCTGAATTTTAATCAAAATTAATAATAAAAGTATGACTCTGAGAGCTGGATTCTGTTAACAAAGTAAAATTTTGCTCTGCTCATTGAGCAGTAACTTTCCCATATATTTCAATTAAAGAATTGCTATTCAGTAAGCAAAGTAAATCCTTAATTTGCTAAGAGGAACCAGCACTAACTCTTGAGAACCATAACAACTTTTCATAATTCCAAATGTTACTGCACTGAGTAAATTGCCAAGTAAGTCTTATAACTACAATGGTTTATAAAGGTCAGCCCATCTGTTTTCTTTAGATGAGAATGTCTTACTTGATTACTATCCATCCAACATCTGGTTAACTTGTACATATTTTAAATGCATTATCTATATAATGCATAACAATTAGAATCAGTTAATGCCTATTCTGTCCCTTTAGATGTGTATTAATCGGTTTAATAATAAATGTCATCAGAAGGGGGAGCTCAAGTAGTGCATTTTAATAAAAATAAATTGTATAAAGAGAGTTTGATGTTTTCTAATCCACCTACATTTCTGTATTTGTTTTATTTTATTTTTTTATTAATAAATGTATAGATTTTTATATCAGACTTTCCCATAATTCATTGGGATTTTTTTTTTTATTAAACCCATCGTCATGATCAATATTGAATTATTGCTACAGAATATTGGCAAACCTGAATTAATCTTTAAGTAAAGTAGTAAATGTAAAAAGGCACTGCTGGATCCCCCAGTCATAGCTTTACTTAATAAAATACATAACTGAGTCCGGAGCAACTTTATTTTAAATTTCACGCCTGCCCCTTGGCTCTGCCTGCACCTCAGAGTGTACCTTTAAATTTACAACCCCAGCTCTGTAAACACAGATTTAGTAAATAAACTAACCTGTCCCAGAGGGCAAATATTTAGCTGTTTATGCATGTTAGGTATGTTATATCCAACAAATTACAGAAATCACAATAATATAAATTTTAATTTCAGGCTTTAACTGTCAAGGTAAGTATGTACACCCTACATGCAGTGCTTCAACCCGTGGTACTCGAGAGAGGAACAAAGGATAGTAGCGTATTAGCGGACCTTAGAATAGCTGGGCTTAACATAATAGCTTTAGCAGAGTTGAGGAAAACAAACCGAGGTCAGTGAAAACACAGTATAGAAAAGGTAAGCCAGCTCAAGAAGTACAAAACTCAGTGTAGCCAGACAAGGCAAATTAGATAACCAGGAAATCACAGATTATCAGGACTGTGCTATTGGTATCATAAGGAAACCAAAACAGTTCACCATACAGGTGCAAAGCTCAAATATTTATATGCGTGTCATTTCCTTGATGCCATGCCCCTAAAACATGAGTGGGCATCGGTAATGATTCAATTTTGTGCCAATGATATCATGATGTGGGCATGGCCTCATGTTATCACAAAAAGGGGAAAGGCTACTGCGTCTAGCATGGAAATGCTGGCACGGGTATCTTAAGATGTGTAATTGATGTGATCGCTACTTGACAGGTTAGGAGCACCAGGTAAGTGGTGTAACACAAGGATATGTATCTTTACAATAACATTACAAAATTCCGATATTTCCAAGAGGTTCAATACTCATACATGGCATTGTAGCTGTTCAGTGTTTCAAATAAATGTTACATTTATTTATTCTTTTAATACATATTAACTTATGAATACAAATTATTAATGCTAATGGAAATTGGGTGGTGGTGGTGGTACTGATGATGGTGGTGGTCCTGGTGGTGGTAGTACTGTTGGAGGTGATAGACGCAATAGACAATATATACTTATGCCAGTGGTAGGAGGTGCAGCTTATGTCACAATTGTCTCTGTTGGATGAGGCAGATAGAGATGGACTTTGATATAGTGCTGAAAATGCAGGAGGTGAGCGCACACTAGATGCCGCTATAGTGGGCTGTTGCCTGTCATCTCTAAAGTCTCCCCCTGTAATTTATCTGGGGCAAATCTGAGTACCTCCTGGGCCATAGGTAAAAGTGCTATTTCTGCAGTGTTGATTCATCACCACTGAGATTACAAACCCAAACATTGGGGAGTATTACTGGTACTCTGCTCTATTTCTGCAGTCAGAGGCATAACTAGAAACCATGGGGCCCCGGTGTGAAAATTGCCCTGGGGCCCCCCATACATCTACCTACCCATACGTTCCTGCCCCCCCACACACACATTCCCCCCCACACACACAGGCAAACAAACATATACAAATGCAGACACACACATAGACACACAGACACATACATACAGACACACACATACATACACACACTCACATACCCACAGAGAACCATGCATACAGACATACATACAGACACATAGATACACACACACAGACATGTAGAGAGACACACATATACAGATACACATGCACTCACAGACACACACATGCACTCATATACACACACTCACAGACACACACTCACAGACACACATTCAACACACAAACATACACTCACAGACATACACTCACAGACACACACATACACTTACAGCTAAACACAGACACATCCACATACACACACTCACACACACACTCACAAAAACATACACATTCAGACACACACTCACAGACACACACACATACACTCACAGACACACACATACACTCACAGACACACACACATTCAGACACACACAAACACATGCATACACTCACAAATTATTAATATTTTTTGCAATTTAAAAATGTCCTCCCAACCTTTGGCATAGTAGATCTCCTGAACATAAGACTTTATTTCAAAGCTACTTTATTGGCAGCGGATGGGTGCCCTTCATGCCCCCCCAGGTCAGGTGCAATGGGTGGACATGGAGAGGGCTCAATTACATGGACAGTCTATGACAAATTACATGTGGACCCCTGCACCCCTTCATAAACCATAACACGACCTGTTCCCTCCCACGAGATTGACTTTAAAAGCGTAGGATGAATTTAAGCGGGGGATGAATTCATGACAGTGTTAGGTTGGAAATGCTGTCAGGGCCACCCAATGGAGATGGATTGTCAGGGGGCCTGGAGAGCGTTCCAGCGCTTTAACAGCGCGACCGGGCCCACTGTGATGAGATCACATACTGGGAGGAAGTGACTGCACGTCTGTCTGTATGTGTGTGTGTGTGTGTTGGTCTGTATGTATGTGTCTGTGTGTGTCTCTTGACAGCTGGCAAAGCTGGGCGTACCACCTGATGGAAGGCAAGTGGGTGAGAACTTTCCCTGATTTGCAGAAATTACTGGGCATCCTCGACCAGGACGCTTTTCTCTACCTATAAATAAAGGAATATCCTGGCCTCCACGCCAACCCACATGCAAACAACAGCTACTGTCACCTCCATTGGTGTTGCAGAGGTTTTGGTCAGCCCTGACCAAGCCAAAGGCTTTATCTTTATGCTATAGAGCCTGGTCAGAACTACAACAGGCAGGTGCTCTGGAGGGAACACTGGGAGACAGATTGTGGAGAAAAACTGACTAAAGCTACATGTGCACTTAATACTAAAGTAATAGTAATAGTAATAATGCTAGTCCCACAATGAGACCCACAAGAAACTTCTCTATTGATGGTACATGACACTTCACAGTTAACACAAAACATACACAACCATTTTTTTTCGAAATGCTGGAAATGTTTGACTGAGGATGGAACCTTGCTCCACATCTGGTGAACTTGCAGTGGTATCTGCCCATTATGGAGTGACGTCCAGACACTACTAAAGATCTTGAAGGTGCCTAGTTTTCCGATGACAATTTCTACAAGCCTTCTCATGTTATTCAATAAAAATATAGATCACACTAACCATCAGTTGATAGTTCTCACCCTATTAGCAATCCTAATCGCAATGAACTGGAAGTCCCCTGTGTGCCCATCCCTCACACAACTCAAAGATTAAATTCAATAATTTTACATATATGAGTGCTGGTCTTTTGATTCACCAACTAAAACTAAGCTGTTTCAGGCGACCTGGGCAAAATGGGTCTCACAGACACACAATTGTGACAGCGGGAATGGAATGCATCACAGTGGACCACCATAGAGGTAACGTGACCTCTGGGCTCCTTTCCCCCTCTGTATATAGTTTACCATCCCTGTTTACTAGTTGCACTAATCCCAATCTATCCATATCTAGGCCCGCACCACTACTCTGTGGGACTGAAGACATCTTCCACTCTGTCCTTACAGTTAAAGAGGGAGGGAGGCTCACCCTCTGCACCCACTCACTTACAGACCAACACCAGTACCATCTTGACCCTTACTAGCATACTCTACTGCTTCATCATCAATGTCACAACAGTTAGAGGTGATGTTGTTTCTTTTCTGCACTAGCCTACTTTCTGTTAATGTTATTTTGTCAATGCAAACAAATAATAACGTGTTTAGAGGCACACAGGTGAAGATGCTTTTTTGGGGGGTAGGGGGAGCCAAAATCATCTTCGACCTGTGTACCAAAAAATCCTTGCACCGGCCCTACTCAAACTGGCCTGACTGCTAGAGATAAAAGATTGGCTTTAATTTTACTAACAGAATAAGATCATCAAAATATATGTCATAAATTAACATAAGCAAAGACCTGCAGATTTGAAGATCATTTAAACATGCCATGTGTGATATAGTTGCGATTATACTGCTAAGCACTACCGTAAAAGATACAGATACAGTAATGGACCATGCTACTGAAGATGCACAAATGTTCCATGCCTCAGCTTACGCAGCTTGTGATAAGGAAGAAGTGGATATTTATTGTACCAATACATACCTAAATAAGCGATATCCAACTCGACAACAAGTGCCTCAGATACCGTGTTACAGATGTGGTGACAAAAGCCACATGACACATACTTGCAAGTTTATCAATAGCATGGATGTAGGAAGATTGGTCATATAAAGGAGTATGCAGGGGGGCAGAGCCTAACCAGTGAGCCTGCAAGACGCACTCTGCTAGAGCTCCTGCTACTGGGCTACAAAAACAACTGTTAAATCGGGCTGCAGAGCCACAAACCCCCCGTACTAAGACTCACGGCACTGGGGCAACCCGCCGGAACAGAGTGATACCCAACTCGACATCCGGGATGACTGGACAACATAAGGGAAAACTGAGGCCTAACACGGAAGGTGGCAAGGAAAGATGGCCACTTTCCTGCCTACCGCAAGCAGCCATAAAAGAGAAAAACATGCACCCCCCCCATGGACCAGTGGGGGACATCCCGGTCCCCGCCAGACAGAGAGCCTTGGGCCCTAGACCACACGTCTAAGCCTGTGACTTACTCAAACAAAGAGGGACCCTGGACTTCCAAGATGGCTGACACACTTGCGGAAGGTTCACTTACCACAGCCCAACGAAAGGTCAGAGGGGAAACCGAGCTCCGCTACAGCCACATCTTTGAAGCACTGTGGACAAAGCTGAAGGCCCTCATGCAGACCCCCAAAATGAGGACCATACCAGGAGGCGCACCGCAGGGCCCAGCACTCACCGAGGTGCCCGAGCCACGCGGGCACCGGCAAACGGTGCAGTAGCCCAAAAGAGCCCTTGCAACCCACGACATCGCCCATGAACGAGGTGACCACAAGCAGCAGCAACAAGGCAATGAGGACAGGGCAGGGGCAACAAGCAGGAGTTAACCTACCAAAGCCGACACGCAGCACCCAGGTAAGAACATTCAGGTCACACACGGGAAGACCTCCTAAGTCCCCCCTGACCTGAAAGAAACATAGACACCCAAAACGTGAAAAGCACCAGCACTGAGTAGGGGGGCTACAGGAAACACCAGACCCTGTCACTGCTGGCTCTGACAAGAAAGGCCTGAGGAGCCGACATACTAAGCCTCACATCATGCCCCCTTCCAGCCACAACACACCCCCACAGGCCAGACCTGAGAAGCCACGATTGCTGCCTCAAGTCACCAAGTTAGTGCAGGGGAAAGCCACCGCACGAAAGAGACACCTGCCAAACACCGCGGTAGGATTAAGCCCCAAACTGCGAACCTAGAGACTGAAAGCCATGATCCCAACAGACACAATATAATTTTAGGACTGGACTTTTTCATGGCACTATCACTCAAAAGCAAACACACACATGTTCGATACCAATCTACCCAAAACCTACGTACAATCCAGCACAACATAACTACATAGCACCTTAACCCACTACACTCCATATCTATTGCTAAGATGAATGTGCATGTGGAGCTTTGCCTCTTTGTCTCTCCTCTTGCCTCTTCTACCACAATGCTACATACCTTCCTATGAGTATAAAATTAAGCGTACCAAACTATGTCGTATGTTTAACTAGCCTTGAATGTCTACCACTAACCATAATTTTTTGATGTCTCATAGCTGTTAAACATTACTTATTTTATTGCATTTAATCTTGACACAAATATTGTTTAACCAAGCCTGAATTCAACACACAATGAACTCTCTTCATATAACAGTGTTCACTCTCACTACGCATTTTCTATCACTACCTAATCTCACCTTAAATATAAAATGTGCACATGTCTCTGTATACCCCACTGTAATAAATGTAAAAAAAAAAAGAAAAAGAGTATGCAGAGGTTCCTCAGATTTAAGTGAAACTAAGACCGAACACTCATGTTTAACCTTTTATTTTGAAGTGGATAAATTACAAACAGATTCTGATGAAGACATACCATTATTCAAAATATGAGTCTACACTCTTAAAAATACAAGTCCAGACTCGCAAGTAAAGATTTATATAGATGCTACATCTTTCACTGTGGAAGTAAATGCAGAAGCAGTACTCTTTGTCATTACTTTGCTGATTAGGACAGACTAGGACTAGAACAACCAATTGTTGTCACCATGAAAACCTATTTGAATTAGATAATTAAACCTACAAAATGTGCATCACGTACCGTGATGTATAATAGTATAACTAAACCACTATGACCACTATTGTTCAGTAGATCTTGGATGAAAGCTTTGGGCTAGCCAAATTCAACACAAAAATTACCTCTGAATAACCTAATGGACCAAATAACAGTTCATATTGTATTTGGATTAAAGCAATAAACCAAAAATATATGACTGCATAAAACTAGGCCATAGGCAAGCAAACTTAGTTTCACTAAAAGTATTATGTTATTCCAATAAGAACAATTGAGAGTTGTACCTTTTGCAGTGAAATTTAAAAAGTGAAGCAGAACTAAAATATCAAGATGTTATTATTCATATTTTTTTTAGCAGTGAATGGGGTTCCTCAGTAGTTCCTGCCAGTAAAATAAATTTGAATTGTTTGGAATAGCCCCTACACATGCCCTTTGCATCAGATAATGAATGAGATCATGGAAGGTATTTCATACACCCATGGAAAATTATTCGGACAATCAAAAAGGGTTTGAAAATGGGCCAATCAGTGTACTTGAAAATATTTAAGTAATATAAATATTATGTATATAATATGCACATTGATAGACTCTTTTTCACTCCATTTTGGTCACAGGTGAAGTGCGAAGAAGTAACTAACAGAGGGAAAATAGAGGAGCAGTAGAAATCTACGTTTACATAGTATATACTTGTGTTACACCTGGAGTTTTATACTGACATTTTATGTAGGACCCTGGACTACGCCTAAGTCTAAGTCACCCTGTGCCTATTATAGGTGCAGGGTGTTCATAATGTTGTTTACTGTTAATTGCTTTGCATGCTCTCCTGTCCTGCTGATGCTTGTTAGCAACTAGGTGGATTTTACTATGGAACCTGTCTAGCACCCTCTGTTGGTAGCAACAACTACCAACTACCTGAATAGCAATGTTTGTTAATTTGCATATTTAGGAAGATTTGCATAGTCTTAATTCTAGAGGGAGTTGAAAAATATTGCGTTAATTATTGTCCTCCCATCCCTTTATAAATATGCCAGTATGTTATTATAGGTTCTGTATGTTATCTAATGTAATTTGATTGTTTGTATTTTTATTCAGTTATCACCATAAGTTACATATAATGAGCCTCTGTAGTCCCGAGAAAAAATAAAGATGTGTATGTTAGTTCCTCATGGAATTCTCTGTCATATGTGGATTTTTAGGGATTCCAGTAACAGTGTTGTTGTACATGTTGGCTGGATGCACAATGCCTCTAGCCCTGGAGTAAATCAAAGAGAGCTAGGTCTGAGAGCTGCATGTGTCTTTATGAAGACAAGAGCTATCACATTGCAGGCAGAGTTGCATACCTGCCTGGAAGAAGGACTGCATGGGAATAGTGGGGGTTGTCCTGGCCTATTGGATGCACGCATGTTCCTGAAGTGCCTGCATGGACTCCCTTCCTGCCCTCCCTGGGTGCAGATGAGTGGACACTGTCAGGGCCCCGCGGGTGGCTGTGAGGGGAGGATGCAATCCACTTGCAGTACTCACCCTCAGTCCTTCGCCGCCCGCGGTCTCCCCTTCCCCTGCCTGTTGGCGAGTCCAGTCCTCCTCCTCGCCTCCCAGCGCCAACATGTATAACGTTGCACGCTGGGAGCCCGCGCACTTATGCGAACGCCGGGGTCAGTCACGTGACACGGCATTAAAGAAACAGTACCATAATCACAGTGGGAGGTGTAAATATCCCCCACGTGTGTTTGTGAATTCTGATTGGAAGTTAACCAATCAGAATTAAGCACAGGGTTTATATACTTACCTTTTCTGTCTCTCATTGCCCTGTTGTGGTCTTGTGATACCTGTAGTGCAGTTTGCTCGTGTTCCTCTCTGGTTACCGATTATTTGGCTTGTTATTCCAATTTTTCTGTATTCTCCATTCCTTTGACCTCAGCTTGTTTCTCGCTCTCCTGTTTTCTGACTCCCTTTACTTGGCTTGTCTCCTGACTATTCTTAGTGTGCTTAACCCGGCCATTCTAAGGACAGGTATAGCACCCTTCCTCTCTGTGACCTGTTAGCGTGTTAGGCTCCCGAATCATGACAGACACTATGCTTACTTACTGGGAGAGCTGCTCCTGCATTGCTCTGATGCTCAGGATAATTGCAGTCATAAGCTGCTCTTCCTAACTCGGACTGCATCGCCTCTGGGTTTTGAGGAGGGCTGAAGGCTGATACTTCCTGTCGCTGTGAGCCTGGCTAGGCTGGACTATGGGGGCCTGGTGGTGATGGAGGAGATGCCCTACCGGACTGTGGAGGTGCAGATGGCGGTCAGTCCATGCACTTCAAGGGGGGCATCTCCTGGACTGACGTTTCTGCTGTGCTCGGGGGGGGGTTCTCTGGTGGTGAGGCATTCTGTGGTGCGGGGGAAGCACAGGGAGGCCTGCTTCTTCAGGGGTCATACTAGTGATGCAGTGGGTATGGTCCTCGGGCTGTTTTATGTTGGACCCTTGTTAGCCTTGGGGCTGTGGGTCGGGGTGGAGGGCTGAATGGACACTTGCCTATATCTCAGCAGTTAACACTGTAAGCAATGAGCAATTATCACACAACCAATGGTAATGCTTTCAAATAATTATCTTTTTTTTTTTCTTCTCTGATTCCCAGTCAAACGTGCTTGGGACAGTATTCCTGGAAGCTCTGAGTTGTACACCCACTAGTGCCCGGGTCTTCATGTAGTTGGCCTTCATGTGCTTACAGTTTGCCATTTTTTTAATTTTATTTTTGTCCTATTTTCCTGACTTTTGATTATTGAGATTTGTGTAATGTGTTTGATATACCTCATACATGCTAACTTATCTCATCTGCACAGACTTTGAACTATCTTATCTCAACTTAGCAGGTTTACATATTACTAACAGCTTGTGTAAGAATTATATTGACAATTATTTGTTTTTGTTCAATGCGCCATATGTAATATTTTTTTTAAAATGTTTTTACTCCTACATTGGTCTAACCACTGTAAGGCGAGGTAAAACTTTGCTCTCATGGTTTATAACCCAATGTTCCCATTGCTAGACAATCCTCTGTACAAATACATCTCATCACTCACTTCACAAATTTTCTATTATTGCTCAACTACAGGATTATATTGAATGTATCCCCATTTACAAAAGCAAGTTGACTAGGGCGATAAGTCAGATGGGAAACAAAAATGTATTTATTTTTTCTGTTTTTATTTATTTCTGTTTTTACAATATTACGCCTTCGATGCAGTATTTTTAATTTATGCCTATATTTCATATTACTGTTTGATTTATTTAATGGCTGTTCTAAGCTATGTTTTGTCATGTTTACTAAGCATTGAAAGAAGAAACAATAAAAAAAACTATATGCATTTTTTTTTTCACATGGCACTTCAGAGTTTTCGGAAATTCGGATGACGCAAAAATCACCTAAACTTCGCACAAATCCCAGTTGTTTGAAACCAAATTCACTAGACCAGTGCACAGGCATTTAAATTCTTAAATCTAGAATCTAAGCTCCCTGTTCACTATGACCTTAAGAAAACTTTTGTACTAGCTTATGAAGCTTTGCCATATGGTTTGGGTACAGTACTTTCACACATTGTGTTTAGAACATCCTTTGTCTTTGCGTCCAAAAATCTCCCAGAATTCATGCCCAGATTTATCAGGAAGTTCAAGCAATAATGTTTACTCTGAAGGAATTCCACATTTATATTTATTTTTACTCTTTTTACTCTGATCACTATCAAAAACTATTATTGTTCATTTGACACCCACAGAAGGGTAAATGTAACACAACAGCAGCTTGACTTCATTTAATGAACTCTACCTTGCAACTTAGAACTACTCAATTAAATATAGATGCAACAGTGATCATACTAAGATGGATACGATTTCAATATTGCCAATGGTACATCATATGACAGCATCTTCTCAAGTAATAAAAAAGTGATTGCTACCTATAAATGCTCTGATTCTAGGTTACAGGAGATTAAGTTGTTTGTACAGCATGGGTGGACTAAAGTAGTTTGTTTTGACCTTCAGCCATATTTTCCAGGGAGGGAGGAGCTTGTGCATGCCTCAGGCTATCTTTTATGGGGTTAATTCTTATGTTGCTGCAAACATTAGCACTAAAGTTACTACACTGCTCACATTATGATGCATAGAGCATGTTAATATATATGGTGGCCTACATTGGATACAGATAGCATTTCTTATGTAGTTACTTGCAATGCATGTGCACAAACACAGCAGAATCCAACCAGGGATTTCTCCAAGACTTGGCCAAAGCCAACTGAACTTTTGCCAAGAATCCATTGGGCTGCATACTATAACATTTCAGATAGATTGTTCTGATTGGGTTGCTTGTAACCCTACAAGCAGCCTCCCTCCCACATGCAAACCCATTCATGTAACCCCATGAAAATAAACCCCACAAGTGTAGCCCTACATGCAGATACTTTATAAACACAATATGCAGGTACCCCCGAACACCATAAGCAAACTCCCTCTATACACACAACCTCATAAGCAGCCTTCTAATACATACAGAATCCAATACTGCCTTTCTATACACACACACACACACACACACAACACTCTCTCTCAACCCTCTTCCTCTATTGTCCACAGATATTCCACTTATGGTGATACTAGAGAGAAATGCAGAACAAGCATGCTATTAAATTCACTTGTACTGTGCTAAACAAAGACTGGGCATGTTTCCTATACCAGAGCTCTGCAGCAGGGCTCTGCACATGAGCTGTCTGGGAGGGGCATCAAACTAAAATCCCCACATTAGTGATGACCCCCTCTCTGGCTCTGCCCCCTCTCTGGCTCTGCCCCCACTCAATATTGCTTTTTTATATTGCTTTGTTCTTCCTTCAAAAATGTAAGCCACATTTTTCTCCCAGTCCAACCCTAGTAACCATTTTTTTACATAAGGCAAAATATAATAAATACACTTAATAACAAATTACCAAAGACTATCATAACAATTATCTGACTCATCCACTGAGCACTATGGCAGAACAGTATGTAGGCTGTACCCGCCAGAGGTGCAGACCACACACTACCCCACTGGACCACCAGGGATGCATTCATCAGCACCCCCCTCCATGCATACATACCTTTTATAAACAAACATGCAAAGTCAACACCACACACAATCTACCTCAGTCATTAACATAATCACAATCTCGTAACTTCATACATCACACTAAGCCAACGCCATACACAGTCACACTCAGTCATCCCTCCCACAAAATTACATTCAGCCAACTCCAAATGCAATGTGGGAGCAACTAGGGACCATAGTAACCCACTAATTCAAATGTATATACTTGCATATTATATTTTTGCAAGTATTTATCCAATTGCTGTTTAAACATCTGTGTAGACTCTGATAAAACCATCTGTTCAGGCAGAGAATTCCACATCCTTATTGTTCTTACTGTAAAACAAAAATCTTTCCTTTGCCTTAGACTAAATCTACTTTCTTCTAGTCTAAACGCGTGACCTCTTGACTTATGTATAGTCGTATTTATGAATAGATTTCAAGAGAATGGATTGTATTGGCCCTGTATATTTGTATAATGATATTATATCCCCTCTGAGGCACTGTTTTTCTAAACTTAAGAGATTTACATTTTTAACCTCTCTTCAAAACTAAAAAGCTCCATACCTTTTTCAATATTGTAGCCTGCCTCTGCACATTGTTTTGCAGAGTTTTGTGTCATCTGCAAACGTGGCTTGCAATCCCTATTCCAAGATCATGTATAAATATGTTAAATAGAAGAAGTCCCAGAACAGAACCCTGAGGAACATCACTTACCACTTTTCTTGAAAGTTTACCATGTATGACTTTGTTACAACTCCTGGCTAGCTCAGTGAAGCTAACATTAAGTGGCAGGCAATTAACAGAGCTTTTGCGATTCAGAAGTCTGTGATTAGATAGCCACAGTAAGTCTGGGTTAGGGCAGAAGGGAAGTGCTCTGAAAGGCTGTATACATGTGAACTGCAGCTTCAGCTTTTGCACGCTTTTGTTAGATAAGCCCCCAATGAAAAAAATGCATAATTAAATGCATTCATGTTTTCATTGTGGGTATATCTACTAAATTGATTGGCTGATTAATTGATTTTTATTGATTTTTTTATTTTTTTATTTGGGCAATGGAATGTCCCTTTATGTTAGACAGTGCTAGCTTAGGACAACATGCCTATGTCCGACCCTGAGGAGGCAGACCAAAGGGCTAGCAGGGAACAGGGACATGGGGATGAGGGGGTGGCCCATATGTATAGGGGGGAGCCATTTCTTTTATCCCTCAGCCATCTTAGTTATCCGGCATGGGAACAGCTTCCCACAGACCCTCCCATGTTATGTTTCTGTTATGGTGTTCTCTGTTTGTGCTAACTTTATTTTCTTGTCACAGCAGACAGAAAAAGGTCCTTGCCTGTCAGGGCTGGTCCCTCCCCAGTGGAAAGGTTCAGGGCTGATCCCTCCCCTAACCTCGGGTTTAAGTTATGGTACAGGACGTGCCCACTGAGCCCAAAACCAGTGGTTAGCATGGATGGTATTGGAAGGCCAGTTGGAAGGCCACTTGTGGTGTAAGGACAAGGTGGAAGGCAAGCACCCATGTTAATGTAGATGGGTGGGAAGAATTCAATGATGGAAAGATACTGTTAGTGAATATATTATATTAATATGCTATGTTGATAATGGTATTGTTTTAAATAAAGCTGTGGCCTGTTGTCACCACTTACTTTTGTCCAGTTATTATGGGTAAGTTATTGTAAGTAAAGATTTCCCTCCTACACTGTCTCCACTACCTTCACACAAGATCACACACAGCATAAGGGTGCAGAGTGAATGAGTAGTGAATTTAGCATATTAATGCAGTTAATGCGCTGATCTCCTGGTGTGTCAGTACAGTTGTGAAGTGGGAACACAATTTCCTGGCAGTCATTCTCTGGAGTAGAAGATATGGGAAATCTGTTTCCACATGTTCCCACAGCACTGGAGCCCTGCGGACTGGATATATCTCCTTAGTATGCTGTACCCAGCCTGCAGACTATTTAACACCCCTGAGTTACCCTCTCAAGTTAGCTAGTTTAATTTCAGCCGTTTTCCATTAGAAGTTCTGGTTTGCAAAGTATTTTTATGTGCTAGTGTGCCTTTATCATCATTTTAACTATCAAATGTTTAAAATGTTTTCACTTTCTGCATGGTGCACATCTCACGGAGAGCAGGGTTTAACCATAAGCATACTCTGACATCCACAGCAATCCTAAAGTGATTGCACTCTGAATTAATGCAGAACAAATATCAGAAACTGTCCGAGTAATATAATGTAGACAAAATTAATTGAAATGTGCAGCTTTTCCCTTCATGTATGAGTGTGCTAATGATCCTAGACATGAATGGATTTATATTATCTTAATCCTAGGCTCTTCCGTTTCTTTGATGTGGTATGGCTAAGTAAAAGCATTATACACTCATTGTTGAAGTAATGCAACGGGTCTTCATTTATAGTACATTAATCTTAGCAGAAAGATAGCCTGGCTGACTGGAAGGTATCCATGATATTAAGCAGTTCACGGGACTGTGAAGTGCTGAGAGTGATCATGCAGAGCAACAGGCCACAGGAATGCAAACCATTCACAATGCCAAAAGTGGAACTAGCAGGTGGGCTCCCCATTCATCTGATGTCAACACACTGCTTAGATCAAGACCTTTTAACATCTCTGTAGGCCTACGAGTGCTTTTAATTAAATGTAATGCAGTCGATGAATGTCCTTAAATATGAGAAAGCCACACTGTTAAAAGCACACATATCTTCTGCACACTAAGGATTTCCATAGTTATATAAATAAATATCACGGTTTAAATTAGATTGTGACGTTGTATACGTTTCAAATGGTTTCCATGCGGTAGACAATCTTCTGCACTAAGTCTGTGAAAGGCTTTTCATTAACCATGTTTTATTGGAACAAAGTTAAAACAAAGAAGCTTATATAGGGACATCTATGTTGAAAAGAGAAGAAAGGACCGCCAGGGACGCGCAATTCAGTTTAGAGAGCAACATACAGATTTAAAATAAGTTTAGCACAATGCAGATAGGGTTTAATAGCTGAGATATATGAATCCTAATTATTTTTGAGCATGTAAGCACTCAAAGAATTAAAAGCAAAAGTGGTATATATAAAATGTAATAGGTGAATATTTGAAAGAATTAATAAAAGCAGTGTCATCAGGCGGAGGTTAAATCTTAAAACTTGGATTGTGAATGATATTATAAAATCACCTTACATTGTTACATAGCTGAAAAGAGACATGCGTCCATGCGTTCTGTCTCAATCTGTGGCCTGTGAATGGGAGCTCAAAATTAATATATGTAATACACAGACATGATGCCCCAAAGCCCACTCATAGACAGTGGGTGGAGGTTAAACTATGTAAACAAGGGGCATTCCAGTATCCCCTCCAGTCCCACCCATGGGTGGCAGGTAGGGCTACTAATAGATAAATAGAGAACACACTGTTGTCTCCTCCAGTCCCCACCTGTAGTCAGCAGGAGGGGGCAATTAAATGATCTCGAGGTGGATGCCATTGTCCAACCCCCCCCCCCCCTACCTGTGGGTTTCAAAAATGATATTTAATTGTCGCTCTCCTTTTGTTTTGAGTGTCCTCCACCAAACTCCAAAGAGGCTAGGGTTCCCCAAGGCACTGCCAGTTAATTCAAATCTTACCTACCCTCCTCACCATAATAAAGGTGACTGGTGTCTGAAAATCCCAACAGCTGTAAAAAATCCTTGTCCCAGATCCATGTTTTACACATTAATAAGACATCAGCTGAAGAGACCAGTGCCAGCATCCATTTTAAATAAATTACTTGGAGCATAAAGGAGGTTTTAAACTTCCCTATATTTAGCCATATTGACCCCCATATTCTGACTTTATTGTTATTCACTGGGGAAGCTGCCTAGCATACCCCAGTCAGTGGCAACATAACATACCCTTCACCCCACTGAGGGTTCTGTGGACTTTTTAAGTGCATGATTTTAGCAATATTTTAACATTCAGATGCAAATTTCAGATCTGGATCTGATTTAGGCTCTTTGTGAACCTTTTTTGGAAAATCCTTACATTGCTAAATACTATGAGCATTCAGACTTTGGTAAATAACACTGTATTATATTGAAGTACAGGTGGTCCTCACTTTGCGACCTACCTGTTTTACAACAGCTCGCACTTACGACCAGTTCTCTAGTGTAGGGATTCAAGGGATTCTCCACATTAGAGAGCTGGTCTATGTTCGGGGAATTTTCCCCGAACATAGATTAGAGGGATTCCCTGCTCTGGTCTATTTCCCCAAACATAGACAAGCGCACCAGAGCAGGGAATCCCTTTAATCCAAGCACGTCAAACTAGCAGCCCATAATCAATATATTTGCAGTCTACCTGCCCTGGGGCCACTTTGTTTTGTATTTTCTGACTGATTCTTGTCTTCCCTCCCACAGCCAATCACGTGCTCCCGCAGGTCAGCCACACCCCCTTCCCTCCTGCTTGTAGTGCCAGAGGAGCACCTGACCTGCTTCAGTGGAAAAGAGCAGTGCTGGAACTGAAGCATCTTAAGATAGGGGAAGAGGGGTTTGGGGGACCTTATTGTGTAGTGTTTTAAATTGTAGTAATTTGAGAGAGGGAAGGGCAGTGTATTACATTTGGGGAAGGAGTGGGCAGTGTGTTAATTTGGGGAAAGCGAGGGGGCCAGTGTATTAAATTGGGGAGTGGGGCATTGTATTAATTTGAGGGAGGGCCAGTGGATTAAATTAGGGGAGGGAGTAGGGCAGTGTATTAGAGTGGTGAGAGGTGGGCAGTGTGTTAATTTGGGAGGGTGGTGAGGCTGTGTATTAGAGTGGTGAGAGTGGGTAGTGTGTTAAATTGGTGGTAGGTCAGTGTATTAATTTGGGTGAGGTATAGGGTCAGTGTATTAGAGTGGCCAGAGGGGGCCAGTGTATTAAATTCGGGGAGGGCAGTTTTTTAAATGGAGGGGGCAGTGTATTCAATTAGAGTGGAGGACAGTGTTTTAGATTAAGGGACAGCATACAATCACTATTTCAGTCCCATTATCAAACTTTTCTTAATATGTCAAGGTAGTTGAACTGAAAAATTGGTTATATGCAAATACATATCTCTTTAAAATAAATTCACTCTTTGGTTTACTTTGAAGCCCTACGAGCGTGAGGACGTCCAGTGTCAGTTAGGCAACTTTTTTTATACTTTTCAAAATAAACCTACGTTTCTATGAAAACAGAAGTCTTTGTTTTTTTGAGGCCCACATACACTTAAACTTTGTTTAGTTGTGTCGTGTTAGCCTTTGAGTTTGACATGCTTGCTCTAATTTATGTTTGGGGAAATTTCCCTGGACATAGAAAAACACACCAGAGCAGTGAATCCATCTAATCTATGTTCGGGGAACATTCCCCGAACATAGATTTGAGGGATTCCCTGCTCTGCTGCGCTTGTCTATGTTCAAACATAGACCTCACTTACCGACCAATTAGTTCTATGACCGGGTCATGAGAACGGAACCCAGTCGGTAAATGAGATTGTAGCCATATTAGTCCAGTGATGTAGATGTAAAAATTTGTATCTTGTAATACCTTTTTTATTTGACTAACATAATTTTTTATTGACAAGCTTTCAGGAGAACCTCCCTTTCTCAAGTCTGAAATGCTTCAAACATGAGAAAGGGAGGTTCTCCCGAAAGCTTGTCAATAAAAAATTATGTTAGTGCATTAAAAAAAAGGTATTACAAGATATGAATTTTATCTGTTTTAAGGTTAGTCATACTTAAAATGGGTCCCATACTCAAAAAAGGAATACTCAGTATACTTTTGCAACATGTTTAAATTAGAAAAATAAATAATGGACACATTTGTCTTTCACATATGTCTCAGGTCCTTTGCTTCTAGCTAGGTCTAAAAGTTACTGGCCACCACAGTTATGGTGTTTTATTTTTTCATTCAATTTATGTTCACAGTGAACTGATCTTCCAAACTCTCATAAGTAATATATAAATAGAAGCAGAACACAAACACAGTAAAAAACACACAAAAATACACACACAAATTACTCCGATAAGGCCAATTTATTAATTCCTACAACGTTAGAAGGTTTTATGATGGTGATCTCCAACGTTATAGTTTAGAATTTAAGATTTCTTCTTTCAAATAAGGGCTGTTTGAAGTCCAAGCCCTTTTTCTCAGAGAGTTATGTGCAGAAAAAATATCCGTATACCACTGTTGGCTACGAGCTGCTTGTTTAAAGAACTCCTTCATTCTGGATTTGGGCTATGAAGACATACAGACCTAGGACTGTCAGCTCTCCTCTGTCAAATGAGAAATCTTTGATCCCTTTAACACGTGAAATGCTTGTGATGTGACTACATGACAGACTCTTCATACTTAGGTGGAACACAGAGATAGCTTGCCAAGCAATCCCTTCACAGTAAAATGGTTGACTTCTAGAAAATAAAAATATTTTATTGAAATTGTAGTAATATGTCTTGCAAACAGACCTGCTAACCACATAGGCATTGCAAATAATTCTAAATTACACCTTGAAGCACCAATCCAAATTCTATTACAACCAGTCTCCTACTGATCTGTTCTAAAAAAAATAAGTAATCCATTTAGTCAATTATCTAAGTGACAGCAGGTCAAACTGTTATTCACATGATAATGAAGATTTATGAAGAGCAAGCATATAGGGTGCTTTAGGAATGTTAATTAAAATTCTAAACACTCAGATACATTGGTTTCAGAATATCTGTTTAATGTGCATTGATAAGTACAAACTAGAATAAACTAAGATGTAGATCAATTTAATTTAATGTTAGGTTGATATGTCTTGTGAACTAAGCATCTCTAAATTCATCTAAATGCAAATGAAGTAGATAATATATGTGGAGTGGAGTTTTTTTTTTAGAAGATCCTTATCTCTTATTCATACACTATTGTGGCTCAGATTATTATGTATTTTTAATTAAAATAATTCAATATAATACTTTCTTTATCACTTCACTACCAAAATTTAGTATAAAGTTGTTTTCTAATGTGTTTAGCAGTATAACATTTAGTCCATAAATCCTCACTCATGTTCAGTTATACTGTAGGTATGATTACCAGCCTGTAGTTGAATTAAATTTCTTCATCAGGTGTCACTCATCAATTATAAAATGCCTGCAAGTGTACTGAAAATGTCACCTCATCCCTACGTACAACCAGTAAAGGAAGTCTCCATGGACTATATAATTCCTACAGTCAGGGAGGAGGGAGTGATCTCAACAATTTCACTGTTAGCATTCCAGAGGTTGATAAAGATTGCTATAGTATTTTTAAATATCTTTATTTACTGTATGTGGTCATTATGCATACATGCAGATTTTTATTTTATATTATGTTACAATTTCCAGTAAGATGTTCTGTTTGTATTACTTTTTTTTTGCTTTTATGTTAACATTTCAGACCCTGTGTGAGATATTGCAAGATAAAGGACACTGTGTGTGTTTCCACAATTTTATTTTCTAAGTTTGTGTGCAAAGAAATATATTCACAAATTTGCAGTTTTATGATATGCTTATATACAGGCAATACCTGTAAAAATAAACAATTATGCTTCCATAAAGTGCCTTATTTCTTCTAACTCTTCTTTTCTTAGCTCCAAAAAAGACCAAATCCAAAATGCCACACACAACTAATTAAAAAAAAAAAAACAGATTCACACAAAAAAAGAGAAAGACAGAAAATGTTTAACCATGATGTAATAAAATTCACCGAATCCCCATGAGGTCTTCCGCATTATGAACTCTCATAGTGGGGAAAATCCTTATAAAGGCTTTCCCATGCTATTTGAGCTATGACATTGCATGAGAGAATTCCCTACGCTATGCAATATGAGTAAGAGTGTTATAATTGGTTGGTTAGTAAGCCAATCAATCAGACTGCTCTGAAAGCCAAGTAAGGCTTCTCTCAAGACTTGGCTGTCAGAGAGCTCTGATTGGTTGGCTTACTCATATTGCATAACATGTTCGGTCCTGAATTTCAAAACCGGTGCTTTGTGAATCTACCAAATCCTGTACTTTGTTTTGGGTTCAGATGCAAAAGTACTAATTATAATCTGGACACGAAATGCATCTGTGCAATTTTTGCAGATTCACTTGACCCTACTGAATTATGATATTTGGCTTATGATATATGAGAATTACCATTGCAGTCTGAATTTGGCAATTTTCAGTTCAATGAATAACCCTGCTTGTCTACTTCTACTGTATATTCATTACCGAGGCTTTTTCATTAAACATTTTAATGACTTCATGGTATTGCAATTTGCAGCTCGTGGTATCAAAATATTTGGAATCCAAAGTTATTATCTATGGCTATTATATATTTCTAGACATGACAATTCATAAGTATGTATGTAGTGATTTATGTATGCCTAGTTTCTTGCTTTTGGACTTTGTAGGAAACTTTTTCTGAGTTATATGAATTTATGAAATTGCAAGTTGCACATAAAATAGCAATGTATGGAGAGCTAATCAGACTAGATAAGGGCCTGGGATAGCATGGGATTGGGAACAGCAGGTTATTGATTTTTTTAATGTATTTATTAATTAATTTATTTATTAAACACACCTATCTATTTCCATTTTGTACTTTGCTGATTCATTCCAAGGTGTGTAGCCAGGTTAGGTTCCAGGGAGCCCAGTGTACATAATCTAATCTAGTGTGGTTGGTTACTGTTTTGACCTCTGCAACATATGAAGGATCCTTGAAACTTAACCAAACAGCGAAATATTTAAAGGAACATGTTAAGCACCATATGCACAGTGCACTGTAGTGGGTTTGGTGCCAGAAGTACCCTGGCTCTCCACCATTATAAGGAGTCAAACTGTTTTAGAACCATGTGTCTTCCGAGTGCTATTTCCTACTTCCTCTACAGCTCAAGTGAGAGGGTAAGGCTCCTGGTCAGAAGTCTCCATTTGCTCTCCTGAGCTAATGCCTGCAGTAAAAGTCTTGCATATTGGCTGAGAGCAGACACCCCCAAGCTTAGCTCAGTGAAGATAATTTCCAATTGTCACTGAGCTGTAGTGGAGCAACGGCGGAACTACTTCCAGTGCAGCTGATGCTGCCTCACTGATGATTGTAAGCTGGATGGTCCCATCGCATGTTCTTCATACTTAGGGACACTTGATAGGCATTTCTTATCAGAGGCCCACTGAGTGCCGAGATCGGGCAGCAGCAAGCATCACTGGGAGTGGAGATGGTTGATCCTACTACCCAGCACAAGGGAATGGAGACAACTGGTCTAGTTCCCCAACAGTAGTGTGAGTTATTGGGAGGGGAGACAACCGTTCTCACTCCCCAGCAGCAGAGTGCAGTCCAGGGGGAGAAGTGTTCAGTTCTTCCTCCGCAGCAACAGTGTGAGGTCCAGGGAACGGAGACAACCGGTCTTGTTTCTCAGGGGCAGTGTGAGTTATTGGGAGTGGAGACAACCAGTCCCACTACCCAGCAGCAGAGTGCAGTCCAGGGGGAGAAGTGTTCAGTCCTTCCTCCCCAGCAACTGTGTGAGGTCCCGGGAGAGAAGTGTTCCATCCTTCCTTCCCAGCGGCAGTGTGAGGTCCAGGGAACGGAGGCAACCGGTCTCATTCCCCAGTGGCAGTGTGGAGTCCATGAAATCTTGTTCCTCAATGGCAGGCTGAAGTCCCAGGGGTAAAAGCATTCCATCCTTTCCCCCCAGTGGCAGTGTGAGTTATTGGGAACGAAGACAACCGGTCTCGTTCCCCAGCGACAGTATGAGGGCCAGGAAGTGGAGACAACAGGTCTCGTTCCCCCAGCAGCTGAGTGAGGTCCATGGGGAGAGCACAGCTGGCTCTCCTTCCCAAAGGGCAGCCATGACCCCAGCAATTCATGGGAAGCAGAGCCGTTATGGGCTCAATAGATAACTCCTATCATCCTCAGGCAGCCATTAAAAGCGGCAGAGACACAGGTAATGAAATGGCCGGGAGGGCACACTTGTTTGGATGGGGGTTTTACAGGCTCAGAGGCTCCTGTGTACCAGATCCTGGGCTGAGCGGCCTCCCTGGCTAAAGGCGCATCTTCTTTAAGTCACCCTGTACCTAGGAGGGGCTGGCTGAGGACAAGTGCTGTTGCGGGCATGGCACTAACAGACTATGTGTCCACTCCATTTGTAGAAAATGATCAAGGCACTCCAATAGTTTCCAATTCTTAAGGCAATTTATTTGGACCAGGAACTACAAAGCAACGTTTCAACCCCAACAGTGTCCACTCCAGACAGCAGCGAGCGGACCCGTGTGGATAATGCTGTTGCTTTTGGAGGTGGACAAGGGCATGTGTGACGAAACACCGTCATTGAGTGACATATCCACATGTGGCCACCCATTTGTCTAGTCACAATGGACCCCAAGGACTTGGACTGTGGACTCGGGGGGGGTCCAACCGACCTGTTGCAGTTCCATCATGGGTCTGGTCACAGGTCTGTGTATTTCTATGGGGGAGATATGTGATGAATGGCCTGATTTGTTTGGCGTGAGCCACAAGCTTGTGGCGCCAATTTTGTGACTGTTTTATATGTGTCTAGATGTCCCTATGTTTTGTGCTTGTATTCTACATAGAGCAGTGTGTGTGCCTCTATATGCAGCTGTGGGTCAACAAAGTGGGGGGGGGCAGTAGCTCCATGGACTGAAATGTATTACTTGTCTGTGTCTCTCCCTCTCCCCCTTCCTTTTCTGAATGTATTGCTTGTCTGTGCTTCACCCCCTCCCCCTTCCTTTTCCTGTCCTAGCAGGGCGTGTCCGAGGGACACTGGCAGCCCAGTTGTCACATCCTGTTCCTGGCTGCGGATCATTCTGGCAATGGCTTCTGGTATCCAGTGCTCTTTTTACAATTCTTGTTTAGTTTTTCTTAGTTTTTCTGGTTATCTATTCTATGTCTGGTTTTCTTTATGCTGGGTTTTCTGGGTTCATTTCTTTATTCCGTTCCTGGAATTCCCAGTCTTTTGTGAAAAACTATGGGGATGTGTGTTTTATGTTGCCACACCCGTTCCTTTTCCATGATTCCTTTTGTTTCAGTTGGTCCCTGCAGGCAGTTGCTCAAGTCCTCTGCCTTTTCTTGCAGGTGTATGTTTTATCATTGTCCATTTAGCATACATTAGGCAGTTAGAGTAGGACCTGCCTAAAATGGGGTACATTGACATTGTGGCAGGCTTATGCAATGTATGATCATATAATGTAACTAAATCCCCATAGTTTTTCACATATAGTACTTAGTTATGTCTCCTCTTGTTTTGCCTATTATATCTTGTCTTGTTTTATTTTGTATTCCCAGTCGATGTACAGTCCTCTCCTGTCCTGCCCCTGTTCTGTTAATGTTTCCCTTCTGTATTGTGTACATGTTCTGGGTTTAGCTTCCTATCCTTCTCTGGTTCTGGGTTCTACTAGTTCTGTTTTGTTTTCATGTTTGGTGCCTATTCTAGTCTTGCCTTGTTTCTGTACTGGATACATTCCTGCTGCAGAGCCTCCCTATTCAGCTCCTGGGAGGTCTGCTTATTTCCAAGCTTCTAGTTCCTGGGATCCGCTGAAGCTGCATCAGGGTCCTGGTCTGTGGCCGCACAAACGCTGGTGCTCAACACCAGGGGGCGTGCGGTTACCCTGCACCACACCCTGCTAATCCACTTCCACACTGTGACTTCTACTTTCAACATCAGGCATAATGGGTCCCGGTCGTCCGACCGCTGCCCAGACAGTGCCTGGGTCTCGGTCACCGGACCGCCACCCTGACACCAGTCTAAGCCAGCTTCTTTGTCCCTCCTCTATCCCTCATCAGCTTATTGGGATTGAAACTCCTATTGTATTGTGTTGGAGACCCCATGTAGAAGTCTGTGCCTTTAGAACCATGTGTGACAAAAATAAACGGCATTCCTTCCTGTTGTACCCTCTATCAAATCTTGGCTGATGTTTGGGTAACCATGGGCTCTAATCACTGTTTTACTTGGGATTTGGGAGACTTACAATAGATGTACTCAGTCGGAGTATAGGGGATCCGTTACAGAGTATAGCCGAGGTCCCACAACAACCAGTTTGAAGGACAATAAAAGGCTACAAGTCCTACAAGTCGCTTAACCCCTAATAAGACATACACCAAAAAAAGTAAGTTGTCAAAATTCTATCTCTAGATTGAGTTTGTTGCATTTTCTGGCCCTGTACCTTTATAAATGTTCAGTAGACCCATGTAAATGGGGAACTTCTATCTCCAATGGAAATAATTGAGGATAAAATCTGAACTTGTATTGCAGTAGCATAAATAAGGCTTAGAAATTCAGAATATCAGTCGGAACTACTGGCAGTGCAGCCGGAAGCTTAGGGTCCTATCAGGTGTCCATTATACTTTATAGGTATATAGTATATAGACACTCAATGGCCATCTCTAATCAGATCATGCAGCCCTTTAACAGCACAGCTGAGCCCTGGTCAGATTGGCAGTGCTAGGGAGTAATTAATTCAGGTCACTTCCTCCCAGATAAAAGAGCACTATGCGGCCAGGAGGAGGCAGAACATGGAGAAGAGAGTCTGGACTAGACTCCCATGAGCCTCCCTCAGCAACCAAATCGAGATGCCAGGGAAGCAGTGCTTCCATCAGTAATTTTAGGGCCTTTTACACAGCTCAAGGCCTGGGCCCCTGAGGCCCACTAAGGTTCTCTCCAAGTTTGTCACACTAAGGTTCTCTCCAAGTTTGTCTATAGGACCCACCACCAATTCCATCACAGCAGAGACTTAGAGCTTTAGTAGGTAATGAAGTGTGTTTGAAGGTGATGTTATGTTTGCATTTAGGGAATGAAGTGCATATGTATTGGGAATAGAGTGAGTAGGAGATGTAGTGTGTGTTTAGTGGATGCATTGTGTGTGGTGGATGGAGTGTGTGTGTAGTGGATATGGTGTTTGTGTGTGTGTGTGTGTGTGTGTGTGTAAGGAGTGCAATGTGTGTTTGTGTAGTGGATACAGTGTGTGTTTAAGTTGCATGCAGTGTGTGTAATGGATGCAGTGTGGGTGTGTGTGTGTGTGTTTGTGTGTGTGTATAGTGGATGCAGTGGATGTGTCACAATTATTAAAGAATCCCAAACACACAGATCTAACTACACAATAGAGTAATATAAGTCTGTTTTACCAGTCCTTGGAAGGGCTGGGCTTAACATATGAATGGTCAGAGAGATAACTAAGTGTAGGAAATAACAGAGTAAGTGCTGACACAATTTTCATTGCTCCCACCCTACTTCCCTCCCCTCTTTATTCATCCCATGCACTCTATTGGTCAGTGGCATACACACAACCCATGGGGCCCCGGTGTGAAACTGATCCATGGGCCCCCCTCCTCCCTCCATCTAACACCCCCCCGGCAGACAGACATACACACATATACAGACAGAGATACACACACAGACAGATACATACACACAAGACACATACATACAAAGACACATACATACAAACAGACAGGCACACATACATACATACAGACACACACACATACAGACAGACAGACACACACACACACGACAAACATACATACAAAGACACATACATACAAACAGACAGGCACACATACATACAGACAAGACACACAGACACATACACACATACAGACAGACACACACACACGACACACATACAAACAAAGACACATACATACATAAAAACAGACAGGCACACATACATACATACAGACAGACACACATACATACATGCATACATACATACATACACACACACACACACACACACACAAAACATTCAAAGACACATACATACAGACAGTCACACACAGCCAGACACACATGCATGCACACACACACACACACAGACACACACATACATACAGACACACACACATGACACACAAACATACAAAGACACATACATACATGCAAGCAGACAGGCACACATACATACAGACAGATAGACACACACAGACACACACACAAGACATACATACAAAGACACATACATACAAACAGACAGGTACACATCCATACAGACAGATAGACACAGACACAGATAGATACATACATACAAACACACACACACACACACATAATATTTAAGTCACCCTCCTGCTTCCTACCTTATAAGTGCAGGAGGATGACTTAAATATTATGTGCTTCCTCCCGCGTGGGCTCTCAGTGATAGCTGGGAGGAGTGACGGGATAAACAAGTTGTTTTTCACTGTGACAATCTGGGGGTGGTATAAGCTGTCAATCGTCTGACGGCCTCCTCCCCTCCAGTAGTTGGCTTGCTGCGTCTAAATGTGTCTTGCAGGGCAGAGCATATGCCTGGCATTCACATTGTAATGGCGGATACTCTCTCTCATTCGCAATGGTCATGATTTTCGGAAGGTCTCCCTGCCGGCGGATCTGGAAGAGACTCCGTGCCTGGTGGAGATGCGGTCGCTTGGTCTGGCAGATTTAGGGATTTGGTCCATGGGTCAGTCTCCGGGGCCTCATGGACCTGATACAGTAAGGTGTGTCTTTCGCTCTGAGCTGGTGGTCCTGGGGATTGACAGCAAGGAATATTGTGGGCATTTCTTTCTGATTGGCACTGCCATGGAGGCTTGGAGGCTGGGTATGCCGGCGCACGCGGTTCAGAAGATCGGGAGGCGGGAAATTTTTTTTGTCTCATATGTTCATCCTCCCGACCTCCTGAATTGAGGTTTCTCTCCGCTGGTTCGACTTCCCCCCTTGGTTTTGGTGATCGAGCACTCTTTTGTATTCTGGGCCAGGAGGCATGCGGCTGTCTGTCCAGGAGGTAAGCTATTAGGTTTTTATGCCTTCTGAAGCGGAGGTTTGTTGGTTTGGTGCCAGAGGTATGAAATGGGTTCAGATGTCCCGCCTTCACGGGCCCCAAGTTTTTGAGGTTATCCACCTGGGGGGAAATGATCTTGGGACAATGCCAATGTGGTGTTTGCCCTCTAGAGGGACTTGGTTCGCATTTTACTTCTGTTTCCTGATGTGTGACACATTTGGTCGGAGGTCATTTCCCGTATCTTCTGGCAGAGGGACCATAATTAGAGAGCCATGGAACGCTGCCATATGAATTTAAATTGGAGGGTCTCTCAGTTTGTTTGGGGGTAAAGGAATTCCAGTTCGCCACAGGGTGTTTCGCACGGGAGGCAGCTAATGTGTTTCTGGGTGATGAAGTTCACCTCATGGAGGTCGGCCTTGACCTTTTTAATCTTGCCATAGAGGAAGCGGTGGAGCAGGCCACGGATGGTTTGGGTGGGGTGTGGCGGGGGGCATGTCCTTGCCAATAGGTTTTGGGGGCTATTACATGGAGTGTCAGGATATGGACAAAGTCGGGTCTCAACCTCCCCTGCTGTGTAGGGTAAACTTTTAAGTTACTGACTTGGATGTGCCCACAGAGCTAAAAGCTGGCTGGTGGTAAACATTGAAAGGAAAAGGGAATTTGGTTTGGACGAGGGAGGAGGTGAGAACCCTGTGGGCAAGTTGGTGCATAGGCAAGGACGTTTATGTAGTGATAAACCACACAAGTAATATTATGGCGCTGAATTTTAAAACAACAATATTTGCTAATAAGCAGCACTATATATAGTGAAAAAAAGCTCAATCACCTATATTAAAATATTAAAATATTTAAGGGATAATATTACTCCTAGAGGACTGAGGTTCAGTAAAGTCTCATTTGAGAATGAGAAAAATAACAAAAAATACATAGATATTTGGAACAATGCATTAGAGAGATTCTCAAGAGAAATGATGAGTATTGTCATCGCATTGGATGAACAAATTTGCAATGTAAAAAAGATATTAGAACCCACAATTGGGACTAATGATCATGATGAACTAACATGTAGAACTAAAAGAAATTTGGCTAAATTAGAGGAATTGGTTAAAGGCACAAAAATAAAAAAAATAAAAATATAAAAGAGATAGGATGGACTACAAATATAATAGAGTTAGGGATTACCCCAAACCAAGAGGAGAAAATCAAAATCAACATTTTAACGAAACCAGATTGGATAAATATCCCAAAAGAACATACAATCAAAAAATTAGATATACTAGTACATCTGGATGGGAAACCCCTAAGAGTTTTAAACAAATAAATTGGACTAGGGTTGAACCTAGGAGGAAAAACAGTGAAGAAGCAAGGAGTAATTATAATCCTATACGTGCACAGAGACGAAGAGACTATAGTCCTACACGCACATATAAAAAGAATGTGGTTCCTCTAAAAAACCGTTACGAAGCATTATCAGATTACACTGATGATGAAAGTAGGAACAATTTTTTAGAGAGAACAAGGGAGCGCAATTTTGTCTCCCCTACGAGAAAAAGGAGATACAGAGAACAAGAGGAAATAGAGGAGTAATTAGATATCAGTGTAGGAAAAAGAGTAAAACTGTCCAGAAGGATGGAATAATAAATTTATCTACACATATACTAAGTGATAATGAAATTAGGGTATTAAATAAGGGATTAAAATTTGCCCCCCAAAGAAAATTTAACTCTTTTTCAGCATATATAGATATTTTAAAATACTCCAGGGTTTTAACATTGAAAAGATTTTTTAGTATAAATAGTATTAATAATAATGCTATAAATGAAAATCACACTTCTCTTAGAAAGAAATCTAATTTGTATCCAAGAAATTATCGTACCAGTGCAATTGATATGTTTGAAAAAAACAGTCACTAGTAATTTTGAAAAACTTGAAAAGAAAATTTTTAAAAGATACTTTAATTTAAATTATAATGGAAAATGTGCATTGGAAAGCTTAAGACGTAATGAGAAAATTATTATTAAACCTGCGGACAAAGGGGGTAGTATTGTTATTCAGGATACTGAACAATACTTAAAAGAATGTTATAGACAACTTAATGACACAAAAGTTTATATAGAGTTAAATAAAGATCCCACTCCTGAAATCCAACAGTCACTTTATGCACTTTTAGAGAGAGGTAAAGAACTAAATATTTTAAATGATAATGAATACAAATTTAAAGAATGAGTTTCCCCATATACCTACATTTTATACTTTGTCCAAGGTCCATAAGGATGTTTTAAATCCGCCTGGGAGACCTATTGTCTCAGGCATAGGCTCCATTTCCGCTAATTTATCAAAATTTGTAGATGTGTATTTACAGGATTTTGTGAAAAGTATGCCTTCTTATATAAAAAATACTACTGATATTAATAAATTTTTAAGAAATATGGAGTGGAAAACTGATTTTATTTTAGTAACTAGTTATGTGTCATCTTTGTACACATCTATTCCACATGATAGAGGATGTCAAGTAATACGAAGTCAATTAGAAAATTCTCATAAAATGTCCCCAGATTGTATAAATTTTATTGTGGAAAGCATAGCTTGGATTTTAGATAATAATTATTTTTATTTTAATAATAGATATTATCTACAGAGCCAAGGTACGGCTATTGGGGCCAAGTTTGCCCCCAGTTATGCAAATTTGTACATGGCAGGATGGGAAAAGGAATTTGTATATAACAATACCAGATGGGGGGCAAACTTGGCTCTATACCGTAGGTATAAAGATGATCTTACATTTATATGGAGAGGTGATGCAGAAGATCTTAATATATTTTTTAAATGATCTTAATCAGAACAATTGGGGCATTGAACTTACTAGTATGTACAGTGCCACTAAAATAGAATTTTTAGATCTAGAAATTTATATTGAGGGCAATGAAATTAAAACAAAAAAATATTTTAAGAAGGTAGATGCTAATAATTATGTACTATATAATAATGGAAATTATACCCCTTGGCTAAACAATATTCCCAGAGGCCAACTTAGACGAATCAGACGAAATTGTACGTAAACCGAAATTTTTAAAAATCAAGCACGAGTTTTAAAAGCACGTTTTTTAGATAAAAAATATCCACAAGATTTGGTCCAAGAGGCGTATGAAGAGACTGTTATTTTAGAACAAGATGATCTTATTAATAAAAAAATCACTAGGGCGAATGTGGATAATAAGGAGTTAAATAACATACCATTGGTATTTGATTTTAATATTGCACATAAAGATATTAAAAAAATAATTAACAAGCATTGGCAATTATTGAGGGAAGATACAGAATTGGCTAAAATCATACCGCAAAAACCTTTTATTACTTTTATTGCACCAAATCTTGATTTTATTCTAACTCATAATCATCCCAGAAAAAATCCACATAAACATTTTATGAATGAGAAGAAAGGTTTTTATTCTTGTGGCAAATGCACTGGATGTAAATACAGTAAGAACAGAACTCTAAAAGGTATAAGTAAATTTAGTGGTACATATAATGGCAATGAATTTAGTATTAATAATTTTATTACATGTTTTACAAGAAATGTTGTTTATCTTTTAGTTTGTCCATGTGGACAACAATATGTGGGTAGAACCATACGTCCACTCAATAAAAGAATAGGGGAGCATGTTAATAATATTTTGAAAGGAGTCACACAGCATAGTGTTTCAGCACATTTTAAATTAAAACATAATAAGGACCCTAAGGGTTTAATATTTTTGGGTATAGAAACAGTAAATAGATCTTTTAGAGGAGTAGACCACATTTCTAAAATAGGAAGAGAAGAAATGAAATGGGTACACAGGTTAAAAACATTGGAACCATATGGGTTAAATATAGAATTTGATCTTTTTAATTTTTTATAATATGTGAGAATATTTTTATATCTTAATTTTAGCACTATGCATAATATCTTTTTCTCTTTTTCAGAAATTTTTAAGAATATATATTTTTGTATTCCTCTGTTTTTAATTAGTTGTTTATTTTATATTTCTAAATTCAAATGTGAATATGTTTGTTTATAATACCTTGTTTATAGTTATTATACTGGTATGTATTTCTGTAAGTACTTGTATTTCTATGGGGACATTGATTGTAATTTTATATTGCCTAATATTTGAATAGTTTAGTAGATCTTCCTCTGGTGGATATACTCAGTGTCTGAGAAAGAAACTATTCAGACACTGACCTATCAGCAAGCCGTTTTTGCGGACTTATTTGGGTGAACACGCCCCTTTTTAGGACTTATAATAGGACTGTGGTGTGTAATGAGCTAATCTGATGAAGCCGAACCCCTCGGCGAAACGCGTCATCACGCTCTGACGTTATTACGCTAACCCCCGCCTCCCGGAAGTGTTTGGAATCAGGAAGTCTTTTTGGTACACAGAGACTCTGTATAGCCAGCGCCGAAATAGAGACTGCACAGACCAGCACCAATCATGTGGAGGTGAACAGGTAAAGAGGGACTTACCTGCCTAATATAGCGATTTTTAAAGAAGCAATAAAGGATTTTACTTCATCACAGTTTCCAGCTTATATTATTGTGACAGAACCATCTGTCTGCTTGTATTTTAATTGCATTCGTCTGTTTGTCTCCCGTTCGTATGAATGGCTGGTTTCCATAGCCCAGCCATTCGAATGACTCTTTTTTTCCCGAACAAAACTGCCGAACGAACGGCCACCCAGGAGAGAAGTGTGCTGCTGGTTAACCTATTGATCCCAATTAGAACGTTGTGGTTAACCGCAGACACTTCTCAATTAAACCGAATTCAGGGTGGTCGTCGTTCGTATGTCGACCACGAGGCAGCGGCCATTTTAAACCAAGCGAACGCCCAGCGGTGTTTGGCTCTATTTCTGTGGAACTAAAAACGGACACTTTTTCTGCCGAACACCGCTGAAACAACGGAACGCCTGGCTGCCTCCACGAAACCATACGAACACCGGCCGTTCTGGAGTTTTTGAGCATACGAAAAGACTTAACCCAGATAGCCTTCCCATGGAGTCATTCGTATACCGAAAGACTGTAAGAACTTTGACTCCATGGCGATTGAACTATGTGTGTGGGATCTGAGCGCTATTCGCTAATAATATGCACTCAGATCCAGGCTATCTGGGGATATGTAATACGAATGGGAAATGTTCGGTTTTTGTGAAGTTATATATTTTTATGTCTTTTGTGATTTTATATTTAAAATGGCGACTGGCTTTGTTCTGGAGTTAATTGAGTTACTTGGTAATTAACTCCAGGACAGAGGGGAGGGAATCATAATGCACTGTGGGTAAAATCTGTAACTGTATGTCTGGAATGTCCCCATGTCTATCTGTAATTCCAGTCTCCCATTTGGTCCCCTAGGGGAGTGTCCACCAAGTGGGAGACCTGCATAAATACGGGCAGGTAGCCCACAGTAAAGCCAGATCCTGTTTGACCCTCAATGCGGAGCTTCTGTCTCGTTATTGGGGGGGATTTCTTCTTCACGTTTAGAGACTGCTGGATGGAACGGAAGCCGCTTGGTGAATATTGCTGTTCGACGGTTACCAGCCGTTCGGGAGTTTGGAGCCATTCACGGATCTCGTTCGGGAGATTGCCGCTTCCCCTGCATTTGGTTCGTATATTACAGATTAAGCGAACGGAGACTGTACTGCAGCGGGGGAAGGTCTACTAATCGGCGGTTTTGCCTAAAGACACTGGAGGTGTCTTAACAATTATTGCAAAAGAAGCCAACAAAGTTTAGAGCAGACTTGATTGCTCTACCCTTGTGAGTGTTTTTGGTTCATATTTTCTTTACATTTATTTATTAACATATTACCCTATGATTGTGTATTTTCCTTCTCTCTTTGAGACACATATTGGATTGCTGACAGAAGTTTTAAAGCAAATTCCATAATTGGGAAAGCTAAGTATTGTCTTTTTGCACTAAATTTGATTCACAAAGAAATATTTTGGTTTGCACATTTTGTATATTTATATGTTTAAGTGTGTTGCACATTGATGCACTTGAACACTTTAGTTGCACAGCATTGCACAAATTATTTTCACTAATTAAAACTACTTTGAGTTTTAAAGGCACAGCGCACTTTATTTTTACATTGTCTTTTTACAAGGATGTTTATGTAAGCTAAGTCTTTAGGGCACTAGGTGTTAATAATTATATATTAAGTTATGGATTATTTATGTATTTATTTCTGGTTATAATTAAATGATAAAGTTTAATTGTGACGAAAGCAACTTCGCCACTGGGTTTTGGAGGGGACTACTTGCCAAACTTTTACCCTGTGACTATGGTCCCTTTAATTTATTTTGGCTAAGAGACCCTAATAGTGCCTATTGGGACTGTGGACAACGGCTCTTCGAACTTTCAAAGTGGTCGAAGTGGCACTTTGGATACAGTTGAATTGTCGAAGTAGACGAAGTGGTCGCCATTCGAACATGTGGCGGCGGCCATCTTATTTAGTCAAACGGGTTCAGTGGTGTTTTGTCGCTGAGTTCATGGAACTCAATTCAGAAACGCGACGGCACGAACACCTCTGAAAAGTTACCTTCCAGAGAACTTCGACTATTCGAATGGGAATGGGTGTTCGGTGAGTCAAAGCTCACGAACAAGGAACACACATTGACTATGTCCATTCACCATTTTGTTCCGTAATTAGAACGGTACTTTGACTGTTTAAAATAGACTGACCGCACAGTCTAATTCTCTGGAACTGTTTTGGGCATGAAACCATGCATGCGGTCGGTCAAAAGAGACTTTCAGGAATTTCCCGAACCCCTGCTCTGATCTGGGTGATTTTGGATATGTTGTTCACCCAGATCAGGGCTATCAGGGGATGTGACTTTTATGGGGATATGTTGTGTTTTGGGGTATTTATTGGACTTTATAAAAATGTGTGTTTTTTCTGCCTGGGGATAATCAAGTTAATGCTTTATCTGCCTAAATTATATCACAGGCAGAAGGGGGGCATTGTGTACTGTATATGGGAGTGTCATTCATTGTCACAGTGTTTTTATTGGCTTGTACACTTGCCCAACAAGGTCCACCTAGGTGTTACCCTTGTTGGGAAACCTGCATAAAAGGCCAGAGTGCCTCCATTAAAATTGAGTTCCTGTTTTACCCTCTACACGTAGCTTGGTCTCGTGATTGGAGGGGAACTGCTATATCACTATTAGCTCTTTTAAGAGCTTTACAGCTATTAAGAATTAGAGGTTGGCTTGGAGGTCTATGGAGAAATACTACAGTGCTGCTCTGACTAAAGGAAAAGGATGTCTCTGGTGGTAAATACCCCTTCTCATGCTGGGTAACCATTACATTAATAAATGTTGGACGAGCCCTATAGTCTTATGTTTTAATAAATGCTGTGGCCTGTTCCATCTAAATTCGGTGTCGTCGTTATTGGGGGGTAGTTGGGTAGGCTCCGTTATGCTTATTTGCGTCACATTCCTCGCTATGTCTATATATGTGTTTTTGTTATGATATATATATTTTTTTTTTCAAACAAAGATATTTGAATGTGGAGAAAAGCACATTCGCTGCACGTGAGCATTAGGGTCCCTCGAAGGAGGAGGCGGAATGCGACCCAGCACCGAGGGACATTGGTCCTCAAATCAAATAAGTAATTAAATGGTTTTTAACTCTCAATGCACTAGAGGAGGCAATGAAGGAGGGGAGGACCGGTGGGTACTACAGTGTCAGGAATACAAATTTGTATTACTATCACTTTATGTATATACAGTGTGACGAACCCGCTGGCACTCCGATGGAGTACCTCCGCCAATCACTGCTCTTAGTGCTTGCCGAGCACTCCAAGCACTCCAACCGACACCATCAGCACTGCAGACTTATCCCCCAAAGCATGAGCCAAGGCTTCAAGAAAGGGTCAAGCAGGTCTGTTTAATGAGCACATAAAAGCAAAAGCACTCATGCAGCAAAACAACTCCTCCTCAGAGGAAAACAAAATGACAGTTAATTTCAGTCAGTGTTTGAATATATGACAGTTATAAGATCAGAAAGAGTTTGAATGTAACAAGGTATTAAGGGTTTAACTGGTGTTCTAGGAGGTGGGAGGGAGGGGGGGAATAAAACAGGGGTTTTCTTCAGAATTTAAAGCTGCAGGCTGCTCCAAAATAATTTAAAGGGGCAGACAGAGTACAATAAAATCCAATATGCCCAAATAACATTTTTAAAGGGTAAAATCTTCCAGGGGCCATAGTCACAGGGCAGGATGCTGGCAATTAGTCCTCTTCAGGCACAAGCGGTGAAGGGCATTTCATCACATACAGTATCTCACAAAAGTGAGTACACCCCTCACATTTTTGTAAATATTTTATTATATCTTTTCATGTGACAACACTAAAGAAATTATACTCTGCTACAATGTAAAGTAGTAAGTGTGCAGCCTGTATAACGATGTAAATTTGCTGTCCCCTCAAAATAACTTTAATGTCTAAACCGTTGGCAACAAAAGTGAGTACACCCCTAAGTTCAAATGTCCAAATTGGGCCCAAAGTGTCATTATTTTGTGTGGCCATCATTATTTTCCTGCACTGCCTGAACCCGGGGCATGGAGTTCACAGAGCTTCACAGGTTGCCACTGGAGTCCTCTTCCACTCGTCCATGACGACATCATGGAGCTGGTGGATATTAGTGACCTAGCGATCCCCCACCTTCCATTTGGCGATGCCCACAGATGCTCAATAGAGTTTACGTCTGGAGACATGCTTGGCCAGTCCATCACCTTTACCTTCAGCTTCTTTAGCAAGGCAGTGGTCGTCTTGGAGGTGTGATTTGGGTTGTTATCATGTTGGAATACTGACCTGCGGCCCAGTCTCTGAAGGGAGGAGATCATGCTCTGGTACTGTGTGTCACAGTACATGTTGGCATTCATGGTTCCCTCAATGAACTGTAGCTCCCCAGTGCTGGCAGCACTCATGCAGGCCCAGACAATGACACTCCCACCACCATACTTGACTGTAGGCAAAACACACTTGTCTTTGTACTCCTCACCTGGTTGCCACCACACATGCTTGACACCATTTGAACCAAATAAGTTTATATTGGTGTCATCAGACCACAGGACATGCTTTCTTGTATCATCTTTAGAAGAGGCTTCCATCTGGGATGACAGCCATGCAATTTGATGCAGTGTGTGGCAAATGGTCTGATCACTGACAGGCTTACCCCCACCCCTTCAACCTCTGCAGCAATGCTGGCAGCACTTATACGTCTATTTCCCAAAGACAACCTCTGGATATGAGGATATACGCTGAGCATGTGCACTCAACTTCTTTGGTCGACCATGGCGAGGCCTGTTCTGAGTTGAACCTGTCCTGTAAAAAACACTGTATGGTCTAGCCCACCGTGTTGCAGCTTAGTTTCAGGGTCTTGGCAATCTTCTTATAGTTTGGAGGAACAATTATTTTTTTCAAATCCTCAGAGAGTTCTTTGCCATGAGATGCCATGTTAAACTTTCAGTGACCAGTATGAAAGAGTGTGAGAGCGATAACACCAAATTTAACACACCTGCTCCTCATTCACACCTGAGACCTTGTAACACTAACGAGTCACATGACACCGGGGAGGGAAAATGGCTAATTGGGCCCAATTTGGACATTTCCACTTAGGGGTGTACTCACATTTGTTGCCAACGGCTTAGACATAAATTGCTGTGTAAAAAGGGGAAGTACAAGCGCTTCTGTATAAAATTTAAGATTGGAATTATATCGAACAAATTTGATGTGAGCTGCTATATCACCGTGCTTATCTTTCTATAAGAAAATCGTGGAAAAGTGAGAAGTATCGGTGTAGCGCTCTATACTAGTGGATGTGAAAAGAAAACGAATAAAGGAAAACCTTGCTGTACCTTGATGAATAATATATACTAATGGATAATCCAGAGTAGTCAGATATACCTTAAATACAAAACACAAATATACAGAACATAGTGTAACCTGTATACAAAATGTAAATAAAAATAAAGTGCATAAGTAACTCACTCACACTTTTCTGAGCTAATGTACTAGCTCAGGTATATGCGCCTTAGGGTCCGTAGAGGAGACCCTTCCCCTCCTTTTCGTCCTAATAGTCTCCAGGAATATAGTCCTAGGTAATGTGCACATTTTTTCCAGCTGAGGAAGCCAATTTGGTGAAACGCGTCCTGGATGAACAGTGAGCAGACTATACTGTCTTTTGGACTATAGCCACAAGTGTTGATTTATTGATATAGTGTATTTTTTTATATTTATGTAATACTTTTTATACAATAAATTATATATATATTTTTTATCACACTTACGGCTTTTATTCTTACCTGCTATTATAAAGAAGGATTGTGGTCCTTAACCACATACATCTTATGAAGCGAGCCGATACATTGGCTCAGGGTTTGTGAGTATATTGGTATTATTTATTTAATATACCTTATATACATCAGACTGTACTACGCTATTCTCTCCTCCTATACCTATTACCTAGGACTATATACCTGGAGACTATTTGGACGAAAAGGAGGGGAAGGGTCGCCTCTACGGACCCTAAGGCGCATATACCTGAGCTAGTACATTAGCTCAGAAAAGTGTGAGTGAGTTACTTATGCACTTTATTTTTATTTACATTTTGTATACAGGTTACACTATGTTCTGTATATTTGTGTTTTGTATTTAAGGTATATCTGACTACTCTGGATTATCCATTAGTATATATTATTCATCAAGGTACAGCAAGGTTTTCCTTTATTCGTTTTCTTTTCACATCCACTAGTATAGAGCGCTACACCGATACTTCTCACTTTTCCATAAATTGCTGTGTGTTGAGTTTTGAGGGGACAGCAAATTTACACTGTTATACAGGCTGTACTACTTTTCATTGTAGCAGAGTGTCATTTCTTCAGTGTTGTCACATGAAAAGATATAATAAAATCTTTACAAAAATGTGAGAGTTGTACTCAATTTTGTGCGATATTGTATGCATGGTATGAAATGACCTCCAAAAAAAAGGTAACCATTTTTGGGGGGTAATTTGTTCATATTTTTAGGAATGCATTTTAACTTAAGTTACATAAAGTGCTCAAGATTGGCCTGAAATATATACATATACATATATATATTTAATTTAATTTTTTTCATTACGGAGTAATACTTCTAACTAGCTTAATGGAAATTTCCGATAAAATTATGGTAGAATTGACAGATTCCCTGGGGGAGCTAGATAATTGTTTCCAATAATAGGTAATATATGAGATTTTTTTTTTGCTACCCTAGCAATCTTACACTATGCCAGACTGCATTACAAGTTATGTTTAAAACTGAACATTATTTATTTAGTAAATTCCACATGTATACAATAAAAGCTATATTATTTAAGTAAAAAGAGTTATATATCACTGCACATCACAGAGAATGTATGTCTACATCAATGTTTTAAAATATAATGTGTTCATCAACACAGAATTAAGTAATAACTTTTTATTTAAGTCTATGAGTAAATTAAAAAATATATTTTTTCTCAGACGTATTTCTTTAAAATTCATGAAATAAAGTTTAAGTTAATATATTCCAAGTCTAACCAGCTGTAGCAATTTTGGAATGTTCCTATTGAAACACAATTGACATTTTATGGTAGATAACAGCAGGGAGTTAATTCTCTTGTTGATAGAATTGGCTATTAGATTCTTCACTTCACATGATATATTGACTTAATTAGGGCTTTTTTTTCAACAGATCAAAGATGCCATCAAACTGGAATTAGTGTAGTTTAAGTAGCAATTGTACTTAAGCTTGCCATTAAGTATTATCATCAAGTGATCACTTACTGTAAGTTTAAACATAAAGAAAGGAAGTGGATACTTGTTTAAAGGACAGTAAAGCATGTCAGAAAATAGTCAGTATTGTTTTCATTTTGCTCTGTTGCATTTATTTAGGTTTGCTGCTTGCATACAATTTATGCATTTTCGTAGCTGTTGGCCTAAATAACTAACTGTAGTTTTTGCACTTCCAATTTGCATAGTTTGAGACAAAAACAAAATAAAAAAAATTAGAGCAATGCATCTAGCTTAATAGCAAGATTTGGTTTCATAAGAGCATCTAGCTTAATAGTAAGTTTTGGTTTCATTAGAGAATCATCTCATGCTATTTTAAAAAAAATGTATTTGTAACCAGACAACTGATCACTTGTTGGACTGGATAAGTGGTTATAGTATCCTGTGCTCATGTATTTGTTGGTAGTCATCCCCCCTTGCTTTGTTCTTATCCTGACCCCTTTTTTTCTAGTAGTAATATCTCTTCAGTCTCTTAAATCTAGAGGTCTCACACTCCACCACAGCAAGCAATACCTCTATTTTCACTGAGTCCTTCCCACCCTTCAACCTTGGTTTCTGCTTTATTTATAGCATGCCAGTCCAGGTGTTGGGTGACTTCCCCAATTACTTCCTCAATCACATCACATCTTAGTAGTCTGCAGAGTATGGAAACGCTGAATGTCACTACTGCACACTGCGCAGCACTGGCCCAGGAAGCACCTATAGTGGTCATCTGAGTGGGTTACTAGGCTGTAATATAAACACTGCCTTTTCTATGGAAAGGCAGTGTTTACATTAAAAAGCCTGCAGGGACAGGCTGTAGACACCAGAGCAACTACAGTTGTTCAGATGACTAAAGTGTCCCTTTTAATTATAATTTCACTGTCTGAAAATTTAAAGACCTTATAAAATAAAACCCCTTTATAACTGAGCTTTTTCCAAAATGCTGCCATTTGGTGACAGATGCCTTATTGATATTTTTGATGTATTTTTCCACCCAAATTTAAAACTTTCCTTTTAAGCGTCTCCATACATAAAAAATAAAACTTTTTGGAAAGCCAGCTAGAACACTCCTATATATAAACAGCCTAAGACTGGTCATTCCTATGAGTGGCTCCCAAGGTGATTCATGAATCTGGGGGCAAGTCAGGGACTAATGTTGGGCTGCCTCATTGTGAGATAGTCCAGTAGCAGCCAAATGACTGCTGATCTCAACACGCACTGCAGCAGTTGTTGATTAACTGTCAATCATGCCATAGGATCACTGTGACAGGTTGTCACAATGACCCTATCACTGTGCCAGCCTCTTCTAAAACATCAAGGTATATCCCCAGTGGTTGTAGAGCCACAAACTCTTCAAATTGGGTGTTTAGGCCATTTGCTATCAGAGGTGTAACTCCACCACCAGCAGCGTCATTGAGGCGTCATTACCCAGCCCAGAACAAGTGTTCAAAGCTGGTTAATGTCAATTTTGTGCATATTTCTCTGGCTGGGAGCAATCAGCTGATGCTCTTAGCCAATTAATGAGCAGTAGGTTCTGTTGCTTGGTTTGATCTTTTAAAGTGCTCTAATTTAGGCACTTTATAATTATAGGTAGCATTAATTAAAGTGAGACAGTTGAATAGCTATCTGTCACAATGTTGTCATTGCCTATTTGAAGTATAGTACTCCGTGCACTTTCCTTTGATGTGAAGTCACTGTTTTAACAGACCATGGTTCTATCTGTCCCCAGGAACATATTCCATGTTACAGGTCTGAAACTTAAACATTGTAAAATATTCACACTTGTTCTAGATAGCACAACCCAGCTGATGTGTAGAGAGTGTAGATGCCCTTTTCATTGTTCTTACTCAGTTCTCTTTCTTCTGTTGCTTGACCTTTAATGTTTTTTGCTTGATTTGTTCAGACCCCTGTCTTTACTTTAATTGCTACATATATGACACATGACTTAACAAAGGCCTTTTTGTGATTGACCAGCTTCATGAACTTGGTCAGCTGATCATGTAACTTTTATATGCCATATGATAAAGGACATTACATAGTAAAATAATAGAGTTCTTTATAATAAGAACAATATCGGTTCAGAATGTTCTGTCTAAAGAGCCAGTATTATCAAATTCTGTTCAGATTTTTAAGCAATTTCTGCTTGTGTTCTTAAAGAAAATACTAAATATACAATGTTATAATACTTCAGGTGTTGCTCAAAGCACCATGACCACCTCAGTGATATAAGTCACTGGAATATGTCATAGCGAAACGCTGAACATACAGAATATAGCCCAGTTGTTGCATAACTCCACCTACGGCAGATAGTTCCAGAGTTCCAGGCAGGCTAATGCCAGTTCTGTGGCTATTTCTATGCAGTGAATAGTCATTGGACTGAAGTTGTTATGATGCTCGGAGTAACCCTTTAACCCCTTAAGGACACATGACATGTGTGACATGTCATGATTCCCTTTTATTCCAGAAGTTTGGTCCTTAAGGGGTTAATAGTTAGGGTAACTGAAATCTAAAATCTATTTTGAAATCATTATTTTTTTTCCTCATTCTGTGGTAGAATTGAAAATTGCTTTAGATCGATTAGTCCACTTTATTTGAGATCAATGAAACAGATTCATGAGAGGGTGAGCTTGATGGACTTTAGTCTTTTCTAGACTATATTACTATGTATTTACTCTGCCATAGGCAATATAATTTTTCTTTGTCTTGAATGGGTAACAAGCAACAAAAAAGTGGTTTTCTACATATAGATTAATGCATTATTCACCCCTCTTCCAGTATCTCTTTCCTTTTCCATTTATCCCTTAATTTCTGTATTTCATACATATGTAGAAGACATTTGTTTGAGAAACTATCTTTCCTATATTTTTTTGTTCAAACCAGATTTTTGTTGCTGTCAACATGTGTACATAATAAGTCCAATTCATGATTTTTTAAATAAAAATATACAACCTTTTCCACACTGCGCTGGTTGAATGCATGTTATTACTAGCTTTCTTTAGATCCGATAATTCTGATTCAGCCATTCTGAAACCTTCATTATGGTCTACAATGCCCCATATTCTCAGTATAAACTACTGTTCCCTAGATACGAGTATATCTCGGCTTTAATGATGAACATGCTAAAGAATATATATATATATATAAAACACGGGGCAATGTAAGGGCCAATTATATACCAAAAGAACAAAGAGATGCCTTTAAGATCAAGCATTGCTTTCTTTTTTGGAATGCACAATATCAGAAAACACATAAGTTTCAACAGGCTAAAAGCAGACTATATTGTTTGAAGAGATCTAAGGACAAAAATACTATGAAATAAAGACCTGTAATTGAACCTCCTATCTAAAATCTGAGGTGCTGAAGGAAAAGAAGGTGGGTGGATGGTTAATGAGAATAGCTTGAAACTGTGCTTTGTTTAAGAGTAAAATTAGCTTGCTGAGAACCTTGACTCTGCCATAACTTTTAACTAGAGAATTTACTTACATATTGCCATCATAAAAAGATCTATCTAAATTGATGCAGCATGTACTCACTAAATGTGGACCCATCTTTCACTGCTTCCATTTCACATGAGCAATTCGCACTCCTTTTTAACTGTTTGAGTGCTGGAGAATTATGTGTGTTTGCTGCTGTTTTTATAGCTTTATGTATCATTTCCATTTAACATTTTAATGAATGGAAGGATGTTTGCCTTCTAGAGCTAAATTAGTATGCAGAGTGTGCTAGCTAGTTAATGTTTAGCGCTTTACCTTTCAAAAGAGAAAACTTTATTATTTGACATTTGGTGGACAAAACATAGTATGGAACATGGTACATATTTCCTGTAATTGTAAATGAGGACAAACACATGCAATCCTTTTATTGTATATATACAAAGCCATTATTAGACTTTATTATTATAAAGTGCTGCCAACATATTCCACAGTACTTTAAGATAGAAAGGATATATGAAGAGAGCTCTATGCAAATGAACTTCCAATCTATGAGGATTTGAGGTATATATCATTAGGTGTCTTGCCCAAGAATACTTACTGGTTAGATGGTCTGACTGAGATTTAAACCTGGTTTACCGAATTTTACTGCTCTCACCAGAAGATAAATATATGTATAATGATATAAATTTGATTTAGGACCATTTAATGATTATCATGAAAAGTAAAAGTACGTTTTTTATATATTGTATATAATTATATTATTATAAGTGTATTTATATAGGTATGGCAAACAGAGGTACAGAATGTGTTGCAAATTTTGCTAGAATTGTTAAGCACAGCCAACAGGTTAGTGAATCATTGCCCTTGTCTCACATGCCAAAAGAACAAAGAGATGCATTTTTAAGCCAAGCTTTGGGTGCTCAATGTTTCCAATGTACTTGGTTTTGATGCACATAATAGATTGCATCCACATGTGTGCTAGCTAGATAAGTACTATCAGTGTGTATTTATATTAAATAATATTGTCCACGGATTATGGATGAAAAGGGATAACACATGCCAATGCATTTTCTGCATACCACACATGGACATGTTAGCTACACTTCCTGGGCCATAATCTTTTATCTTTTTGACAAACCGGCTCCCAAACCCCCGCAATAATAATAATTATATATATATATTTTTTTTTTTCAAAACAGGATTCGTTATTACACAGCTGGAAACATGTTGTTCTCCCATGGTGTATTCTGCACGTTCGTATACCAGAGTTTATATCATTTTTGTTTTTCATTTATCAATGTCCAGATGTTGTGCTTTCCAAACTTATGTAAAACATTTTTAGAATTTGAAACAATAACAAATGTGGCATACAACCCTGGATCGCAAGCAGAGAAACCTCCCAGCTGTGAACGTACTACAAATCACTGTACTACTAGGCAATGACCTGAAAATATTCTCAAACTGTATTTTGCTCCCAAGGTTTCCTTAAACAGTCAATAAGCTCAAAATGTAGGTAAGAAACATGCAAAGGTTTAGCTTACAATTCAGATTCAGATTATCATCAGTTAACGTGTACATTCATGAATGTATGTTACCATACTTTTCAGCAAAAAAAGTCCATCTCTCTGTGTTAAGTAAAAAATACAGTTGAAGTCTATGAATTTTTTTTCCAGATAGATCGAATGCAATAGTATAAAATTATTAAATATTTCAAAAAAAGTTGAATAAGGATGTATCAAATAGATTATTGATGATTTCTCATATTTATCAGCAAAGAACAGAAATCCCTGATCTGAAATACTTGCTCTGAAAAAAAAACCTATCTGAATTTTTACATGTCTTAGATGTCATATTTTACTTGTCTTACTTTGTAAGTATATTTTATTTTTCATGTGTTTTAATTGACGATTCATAAGTTAGTGTGTATATATATATATATATATATATATATATATATATGTCATTATTATGTTAACTGTTGTTCTATATTACACAAATCATTGATAAATAAAATATTGAAAGATGTCTTAGTGGGTAGCCCCCGATGTATGGCTTTAACTGTACACGTTGAAACATTATCCTGTATATCTTCATTGTATTCTGGACTATACTACTTTTAGGAAGCATATAGTCCAAAAGCTAGACATAGTAGATTTAAAGAGTCAAATTATGAAGACAATTTGAAATTAAAATATCATACAGTAATCACATTTGTGCTTCAACATATTAGTTGGTAATGTTATGACCAACAATAGCCTTTAACCTAGAACATAGAACAAGATTAGTTCATTCATTTTACTTAATACTAATATTATCAATACATTAATAATAATATAACTTAATTAAGTATGCCAAGAACCTGAAACATAGAACACGAATTATTCCTTCATTTTACTCAATACTTGAATTTTTCTTAATAGATTTATATCTATGGAGAATGGGATCTCGTTGAAATATTTTGCTCCATTATCTGGTAGAGAGATCATTATCTTCATATTTTAACACACCGTGAGGAATATATAATTCAGTGTATCACTTTATTGTATCAAAAGGTATCATGACTGTATGTGGTTCTTATGAGTTGTTTAGCATGTAAACTTCATAAAATCAATGGGAAATTACGTGTTTTATATCTCCTATTAGTAATATCCTTATGTATGTAAAATCAAACTTTTGCAGCATTTGAGTTGCACACTGCATGCTTAAGGACACATCCAAAAATATATACCTGAAATAATAGATCCATAATATATGTATATTAGCTTAACTTTATTCCAAGATAAGTAGTATAGCATCAGTTTTGTCTGTTCATCCTTGCTCAATGTGCCATCATGTTTGTGAGGCATCTAGAGATAAATTTTGTTGCAAACAGCAATTTGGCAGCATTTGGGCCAGTCGGATTATCATATGATTTCATAAACTCAAAGCCAAAAAAAGTAAAGTATTAACCAAACAAATTGTACAATGAATGATCAAGCTAATTTTGAACTGTGATTCGGAATTCCACCCATGACGCCAAAAACAGAATGGTTTATAAGAAAAAAGTAGGAGCCGTAAATTTTTTATCTGTTTATATATTATATATTTAATATAATATTGTATTATAATATATTTATATTATGTGTATATTTAGCAGTACACTGCTTGGCCCATTGTTTTAACTTTTGATTCATCTGATTTGTTTTCCTAATTCTTTTTTTTTTAATTAGAATTTGGATAAGTTGTATTCCCCAGAATCCAGGCATACTGGAGGGGAGTGGTGGACCTCAGCTCCAATATCTTACATATAAGGCTCGCCCTGGACCCCTGGGCAAGCCTCTTGTCCAGGCCTACCGAAGGGTTGGATAAGCACACACAAAGACTGCTAAATATGATATACCTAGCAGCCTGCAGGGCCTTAGCTCAAAACTGGACAAAACCAGAGCCACCCCACACAGGCCTGATCAAAACAAAGCTTAGGGATAATTACTTGATGGATAAGCTGACAGCACAGGTGCGAAACACGATGACCTCCTTTCACAAAGTTTGGGACTTATGGGAACTTAAGGCCTCACTCAATGGTACACAACCTGTTCACAATTTCATATGTCTATGGTTCTATTGTTTATTATATATTTTGTATAAAATGGTAAAAATTGTTACAAATTATGCAAACTCTAGTCATGCACTCAGAGAGCAACAGAGAATATTGATCATATCGGCTTCTGCGCAAACCACTATGTGTCTTTCTGTTTTACTTCATGTCGCACATGTCACGGCCAAAATAAAGAGTTGAAGAATTTGGATAAGTTGAACCTCCATATGGTTAAAATTCGGCCATCCCAAATATCTTTTCTTTTTTGATGACTTGGTTCGGCTAAAACAAATTTTGTTACCATGCATAAGTCTAGTAACAGCTAGCCAGGGCCAGCCCAAGGTATTGTGCTGCCTCGGTCAATGGAAAAATTGCTGCCCTCCCAAAGAAAAATACATGCTCAACAAAACACGCCCACATCCATTAATTTATGCAGTGTGTGTAGTGAATGCAGTGTCTGAGTTTGTGTAGTGGATGCAGCGTATGTCTTTATAATGGATGCAGTGTGTGTGTGTCTGTGTAGTGGAGCAGTGTGTTTGTGTACTGAATGCGTGTGTGTGTCTGACGAAGGCGTCTTAGCATGCTGAAATGCGCGTCAAGCTCTTTTATTTTCAGTTTGCACATGGGTAGCACTATGCACATTTGAATTTTTGTTTTAAGTGTTCAGGGTTACTGGTTCAGGTAGGTATTAGCTCTGTGCGGTGCCGAGGTATATAAGGACAGCAAGAGATTTTTATTAATGGGGAATTTGTAGTACCTTTATCTTTTGCAACCTCCTGGTTCCCTCTCTGGCATTTTGGGACACAGTGTACAGGGGAGGTTGGGATGAGTCTAGTTTAAGGATGCAGACCACTCTTTTTGTAAATACCCTCTTCCCTACCTGTCCAGATGTGGACACTACCCACCTCTTATACCCCTGTTTTAATACTGTTTATATTTTCTATTTAAGTGGACCACTATTATTTTGTATCATTAAAAATAAAGCAGGAGGGTTTTTTTTTGGACACTTATAATACTTTTGTGCTTTCTCCCAGTGTATCCAACAATTTTGGGTGACACTGGGATTTCTGTTCTCGCCTGTGTGTTTGTGCAGATGATACAGTGTGTCTGTGTAGTGGATGCAGTGTGTGTGTGTGTGTGTGTGTGTGTGTGTGTGTGTGTGTGTGTAGTCGATGCAGAGTGTGTGTGTCTATGTAGTGGATGATGTGTGTGTGTGTGTGTGTGTGTAGTGGGTGCAGAGTGTTTGTCTGTGTAGTGGATGCAATGTGTGTGTCTGTTTAGTAATTGTAGTGTATTTGTCTGAGTAGTGGATGCAGTGTGTGTGTGTGTGTGCCTGTGTAGTGGATACAGTGTGTCTCTGTAGTATATGCAGAGTGTGTGTTTGTGTAGTGGATGCAATGTGTGTCAGTGTAGAGGATGCAATGTGTCTGTTTGTGTAGTGGTGTGTACTGGATGCAGTGTGTGTGTTTGTGTAGTGGTGTGTACAGGATGCAGGATATGTGTGTTTATGGGGAGAGGAACAGTTTTTTTTTAATGTATAATAAAAAATGTATCCCCCACCATGCCTTTTACCTGTGGGCAAGATGGGGGGACATGGTGTTCCTTGGTGGTCTAGTGGCAAAGCAAGGTGTATCGTGAAGAGGGGGGCCAACTGATCTAATTCTCCATCTCTGGCAGCATCAGGTCCTTTCTTCTTGTGAGCCGCAAGAGCGTTGACAGTGTTTGCCATGCAATGTTCCAGCATGCATTGCGCGCCACACCGAGCGTTGCCATGGCACCCCGGGGCAATACTCTTGAGGCTCATGAGAAGAAAGGACCTGATCCTGCAAGAGATGGAGAATTAGATCTCTCTGCCCCTTTTTCATAGGTAAACTGCATAGATATTGATATAGCTTTATTCGCTAAATATATGCAAATAATTTTTCTACAAATTGGCCATGACAATGCAGTCATAGCATCCATACAGCGGAATAATTAATATAATTTGTAAGACTTTGTAAGACTGTATAGTTTTCTTATTTCTTTTTAAAAGTGTTGCAACTATATGCATATAAAATGTAAAAAAAAGAAAAAAAGAGGCATGACAAAAAGGTAATTAGAGTCTGAAAATGGTAAGCAATGAGATAAAACATCATTATACTTGCTCCTGCTCCAGATGTTTGTTCTCATACATTAGTCTTATTACCACCATATCAGACAACAACTGGCTATTTCCCAGGAATGTACTTTTATCATGCTTTGCAAGTTATGTTATCAATCATTTGTCTTCATATCACTCTCATCAATGTCTGCTAAAAATAAAGAGTGTCTGTGTAGTGAATTTATTTCCTGAACATTACCCATGGGTCTCATAAAACAACAGAGAAAAAAAAATATGAAAATTTTAAGAATGTAAATGTATGTAATGTCAGTATGTGATTTTGAATATGTGAAAGCTGTGCTGTATTCAAAGGAGCAAGAGAAATTATACAGTTCTTACATTTCAGTAACCTAATTCAAGAATGAAGAAAAATTTGAAAAATAATTTCTATAAATATGGTTGTTCTTTCACGGTTTAGGTTATCTTGAAAAGGCCCAGGTGGAGTTGAGACATCAATTTGATGTAACCTTGTTTATTTTCATATACAAAAATACTGCACAAAAGTTCTGAGAGTGTTCTTCTCTTATTTTGTAAAAATAAAAAGAGGACTGCACCCAGACTAGTGCTGGCATTATATATATATATATACATATATATATATATATATATATATATATACAGTCAGGTCCATAAATATTGGGACATCAACACAATTCTAATCTTTTTGGCTTTATACACCAATGGGTTTGAAATGAAACAAACAAGATGTGCTTTAACTGCAGACTTTAGGAATTACAACAGTTTGTATATGTGCCCCCACTTTTTAAGGGACCAAAAGTAATGGGACAGATTAACAGTCATAAATCAAACTTTCACTTTTCACTTTTTAATACATGGTTGCAAATCCTTTGCAGTCAATTACAGCCTGAAGTCTGGAACGCAGAGACACCACCAGACGCTGGGTTTTATCCCTGGTGATGCTGGTGATCCCTGGTGATTCTCTGCCAGGCCTCTACTGCAACTGTCTTCAGTTCCTGCTTGTTCTTGGGGCATTTTCCCTTCAGTTTTGTCTTCATCAAGTGAAATGCATGCTCAATCGGATTCAGGTCAGGTGATTGACTTGGCCATTGCATAACATTCCACTTCTTTCCCTTAAAAAACTCTTTGATTGCTTTTACAGTATGCTTCGGGTCATTGTCCATCTGCACTGTGAAGCGCCGTCCAATGATTTCTGAAGCATTTGGCTGAATATGAGCAGATAATATTGCCCGAAACACTTCAGAATTCATCCTGCTGCTTTTGTCAGCAGTCACATCATCAATAAAGCCAGCCATACATGCCCACGCCATGACACTACCAACACCATGCTTCGCTGTGGTATGCTTTGGATCATGAGCAGTTCCTTTCCTTCTCCATACTCTTCTCTTCCCATCACTCTGGTACAAGTTGATCTTGGTCTCATCTGTCCATAGGATGTTGTTCCAGAACTGTGAAGGCTTTTTTAGATGTTGTTTGGCAAACTCTAATCTGGCCTTCCTGTTTTTGAGGCTCACCAATGGTTTACATCTTGTGGTGAACCCTCTTTATTCACTCTGGTGAAGTCTTCTCTTGATTGTTGACTTTGACACACATACACCTACCTCCTGGAGAGTGTTCTTGATCTGGCCAACTGTTGTGAAGGCTGTTTTCTTCACCAGAGAAAGAATTCGTCGGTCATCCACCACAGTTGTTTTCCGTGGTCTTCCGGGTCTTTTGATGTTGCTGAGCTCACCGGTGCATTCTTTCTTTTTAAGGATGTTCCAAACAGTTGATTTGGCCACACCTAATGTTTTTGCTATCTATTTGATGGGTTTGTTTTGTTTTTTCAACCTAATGTTGGCTTACTTCACTGATAGTGACAGCTCATATTGAGAGTTGACAGCAACAGATTCCAAAGGCAAATAGCACACTTGAAATGAACTCTGGACCTTTTATCTGCTCCTTGTAAATCGGATAATGAGGGAATAACACACACCTGGCCATGGAACAGCTGAGCAGCTAATTGTCCCATTACTTTTGGTCCCTTGAAAAGTGGGAGGCACATATACAAACTGTTGTAATTCTTACACCGTTCACCTGATTTGGATGTAAATAACCTCAAATTAAAGCTGAAAGTCTGCAGTTAAAGCACATCTTGTTCATTTCATTTCAAATCCATTGTGGTGGTGTATAGAGCCAAATAGATTAGAATTGTGTCATTGACCCAATATTTATGGACCTGACTGTATATATATATAAAATAGAGCTTTATGGTCACAACATTAAACCACTGCCAAGGGAGGTGATATGTTATGCAGCAGGTGAACATTTACTTCTTGAATTTGAAAGTGAAAAGATCAAAGCATCTCCAAAATGGAAAGTCTTGTGGGGTGTTCCTAGTATGAAGTGATTAGTACCTACCAAACGTGGTGCAAGGAAACCCAAACGGTGAATAGGCAGTTCATCTGATTCATTCAATTCATGTGAAGAGCAAAAGCTAGGATGTCTGGTCTGTTACGGTACCTCCAGTAATAAATGCACAAACCGCCGTTTAGTGAATGCTCCCCGTTCGCAATACTGTGGTCTGGTAGCGTATGCAGTATAACCATGCAAACCGCCAGCCAGGGAACACTCCAACCTCCCGAACGGTACCTGTACGGACCCTTCCCTTCACGAGCTCCGAATGCACGAATCGCCAATAGCAGCCGAACGGCAATAGTTTCCAAGCGGCAAATAATCCCAATAAGCAGTCTCTAGTCGCCGGTAATAAAATCCCCCCAATAACGAGACCAAGCTCCGCTTTGAGGGTAAAACACAAACTGAGTTTACTGTGGGCTACCTGCCCGTATTTATGCAGGTCTCCCACTTGGTGGACACTCCCCTAGGAGACCAAATGGGAGACTGGCATAACAGAAGGACATGGGGACATTTCAGACATACATCCCCACAATATTCCCAGCATGCAACACAGTTTCCTCCCCTCTGCTCGGGAGATAATTGAGAAGTAATTCAATTATCTCCCAGAGCAGAGGCAAATCGTCATTTTAAATACAAGTTACAAAACACATTAAAATACATAACTTTATAACTGTCAAACGTATTGCATTCGTATAACACATCCCCAGATAGCCTGGATCTGAGTGCATATTATAGGCGAATAGCGCTCAGATCTCACACACATAGTTCAATCGCCATGGAGTCAAAGTCTATTACAGTTCTTCGGTATGCGATTGACTCCATGGGAAGGCTATCTGGTGTAAGTCCATTCGTGCCTTTAAATCTCTCGAACGGCCGGTATTCGTATACTTTTGTCGATTGAGAAGGGGAGGTCGACGGCTTCAGCGGTGTTCGGTTGAAAAAGTGTCCGTTTTTAGTTCCATGGAATAACCGTCGAACACCGCTGGGCTTTCGCATAGTTAAAATGGCCGCCGCCTCGTGGTTGACATATAAACGACGACCAGCCTGTATTCAGTTTTAATTGAGAAGTGTCTGTGGTTAACCGCAACGTTCTTATTGGGATCAATAGGTTAACCAGCAGCACACTTCTCTTCTGGGTGGCCGTCCGTTCGGTAGTTCCGTTCGACAAAAAAATACATTCCCTTAAACAAGGCATACGAATGGGGAAATTCATACAAACGGCAAAACAGACGAACACAATATTGTTTCAATATCTCTCCAGGAATCATCCCTGCACCACTTTATTTATAGTATACCCACAGGCAAAGCATTGAGACACATAGGGAAAGCATTGGATCTGCTTAAATCAACAAGGAGGTGGGGCCAAACAAAGTTTTGGTCAATCAGCAACTCCTTATAAAGGTGCATTAAATCAATGCATCTCTATGAGGAAAAATTTAGCATCTCCATGCAGAGCGTGGAGACGCTGAACAGCAGTGCTGCCACTGTGTAACACTTCCCCTAGGAAAAATCTCCAGTGGCCATCTGAGGAGTCTCCACTGAAGGTGTCCCTGAGAGGCAATGTACACACTGTCCAAAGATATTAAAATAACTTAGTGATGTACTAGAAAAAATGTTAACAGATTTATTTAACCAATCATTGTAACGGGAGTAGTCCCAGAAGATTGGAAATTAATTAATGTTGTGCCAATTCACAAGAAAGGTAGTAGGAAGGAGTCAGGCAACTATAAGCCAGTAAGCCTTACTTTAGTAGTGGGGAAAGTAATGGAAACCATATTAAAGGTTAGGATTATTGAACCATAGTTACATAGTTACATAGCTGTAGCATGTTTTTGCTGTTGATCCAAAAGAAGGCAAAAAACCTAGTCTGAAGCGCTTCCAATTTGGCAACAAACTAGGAAAAAATTCCTTCTTGACCCCAAAATAGCAGTCAGATGTATCCTTGGATCAAGCAGCTACTACCCCACTAATTAGAAATTATATCCCTATATGTTCTGTTTTTGCAAGTATTTATCCAATTGCAGTTTAAACATCTGTATAGACTCTGACAAAACCACCTCTTCAGGCAGAAAATTCCACATCCTTATTGCTCTTACTGTAAAAAAACTTTTCTTTGCCTTACATTAAATCTCCTTTTTTCCAGCCTAAATGTGTGACCTCGTGTCCTATGTATAGCCCTGTTTATGAATAGATTTCCAGATAAAGGTTTGTACTGGCCCCGAATATATTTGTACAATGCTATCATATCCCCTCTCAGGCGCCGTTTTTCCAAACTAAACAGATTTAAATTTTTTTACCTTTTTTCATAACTAAAATGCTCCATTCCTTTTATTAATTTTGTAGCTCGTCTCTGCACTTTTTCTAGTGCCATGATGTCTTTCTTTAGAACAGGTGCCCAAAATTGCACAGCATATTCAAGGTGTGGACTTACCAGAGATTTATAAAGAGGCAAAATTATATTTTCATCCCGAAATTAATGCCCCTATTTATACATGACAAAACCTTACTGGCCTTTGCAACTGCAGATTGACATTGCATATTGCTGCCTAATTTGTTGTCTATAACAATTCCCAAATCCTTCTCGTGTGTGGTTATCCCTAGTTCACTACCATTTAGGGTGTAAATTGCTTTTGCATTCTTAAAGGAGCTTAATGAAGTGGTCTGGGTGCCAGGTCCAGCTAGGGTTAACCCATTTTTTCATAAACATAGCAGTTTCAGAGAAACTGCTATATTTATGAATGGGTTAAGCCTTCCCCTATTTCCTCTAGTGGCTGTCTCATTGACAGCCACTAGAGGCGCTTGCGTGCTTCTCACTGTGATTTTCACAATGAGAGCACGCAAGCATCCATAGGAAAGCATTGTAAATGCTTTCCTATGCGACCGGCTGAATGCGCGCGCAGCTCTTACCGCACGTGCGCATTCAGCCGACGGGGAGGAGAGAAGGAGGATGGGAGGAGGAGAGCTCCCAACCCAGCGCTGGAAAAAGGTAAGTTTTTACCCCTTTCCCCCTTCCAGAGCCGGGCGGGAGGGGGACCCTGCGGGTGGGGGCACCCTCAGGGCACTATAGTGCCAGGAAAACGAGTATGTTTTCCTGGCACTATAGTGGTCCTTTAACCCCAAAGTGCATAACTTTGCATTTCTCTACGTTAAATTTCATCTGCCATTTTAGTGCCCAGTCCCCCAATCTATCCAAATCCCTCTACAGCAAAGCAATATCCTGCTCACATTTTATTACTTTACAAAGTTTTGTGTCATCTGCAAACACTGATACATGGCTTTCAATGCCTATTTCAAGATCATTTATAAATATGTTAAATAGAAGCGGTCCCAAAACAGAACCCTGAGGGACACCAATTACCACTTTTGGCCATCCTGAAAATTTACCATTAATGACAACTAGTGATTCTATTAGTTGCTCAGTTATGGATAAGAGAATGGTCAGATTAATACTTAAAGTAACACTAAGCCCCAGAAGCACTGCAGCTTAATATAGTGGTTCTTGGGCAAACTGTCCCTGCAGTCTCAGCAGTGTACACATTGTGCAATCTCAGCAGTGTAAACATTGCCTTTTATGAAAACATTCCTTCCTTATGCCTCTCTACAGGCTATCATTCACAAGCCACGACAGAGGCTTTCTGGTGTAGTCCTTCAATATTTGCAGGACATTCAGCATCTACCTCTGACATCAAACATCTATACCAGTGAATACTGATGCTTCATTGTAGTTTTTGTTTTTCTCTTTTTTATACTTGCTCTCAGTTGCATAATTATTCTTTTGGAAAGATGTCTTTCATACAATTATCTACTGCATTTGCAGCTGATTTTGTACCCACTACTTTCATTAGTTCTGACTTTGTTATTATTTCTCTATTCTTGATTGTAAATGTCTATATTTCAATACAGCATATTGTCAATACAAACTTAATTAACAAAACAAGAGAGTGCATCATTAATAATCCAAAAAGTACACAAGTGCACAAGTTATGCAAACCTGGAAAGAGTCTTTGCTCGTATGTTTCTTAAGCAAAATGAAATGTACAAACATATGCATTGATGTTATGTAGTCAGAATAAATAAAAAATAAAGTAAAAATAACAGGTGTACAGCTGAGCAAACATTCTAGGCGGAGATATGATGGTCATCAAGTTGTAACAATAGGCCATTATATCTAGTTGAAAAAAGCAGAAGAGACTAACTCCTTTCCTTTTATACCAGCAAAAAGAAGGAATGTTTCAGTACCTGCTGATGAAACATTTCAGCCAGAGACTTATTAATAGACATGTGCAATTCTTTTCGTTCCGAATGTCAACTCAGTCGAATTTCGGGCAATTCGGACACTTCCGAATGTCCAAATAGCTGAATTGCAGAATTGCAGAATTTCCAAAGTGCTGAACCTAACCGAACTGCCGAAGTCCCGAAGCGCTGAATGTCTGAATAGCCGAAGTGGCGAATTTTGGATTTGCCGAACCGAACTGCCGAAGTCCCGAAGTGCCGAATGTCCGAACAGCCGAAGTGCTGAATTTCGGATCTGCCGAATAGCCGAATTGCCGAAGCACAGAATTGCCTAAGTACTATTATACCCAGTGGAAGAATGAAGAATGTTAAATTTAAATAAAAAGTATACACACATAGCCAGGTATTAGGGAGCTATCTAGAAAAAAGGCTGAAAGACCTAAATTGGTCTTTCAGACAAATTTACTAATAGTAAGTAAAAATTACTTAGTATTAGTAAATTCTGCCCCTATGCGCAATACCGCAAGTTGGGGCATGTCTAGTAAACAGTGAGCAGCCTGTGGCTGCTCACTGTTAAAAAAACAAAAAAATAAAACCCTATTGCCCTTCTCCCGAGCCACCACCCATGCCACGTGAGTGGAGGCTTTTAAACTGAAGGAGGGACCTATTGCCCCTCTTACCCCCACCTCTGAGTGGTGGGTGGGGGCCTTAAATCAGAATAAGGGGGACCTATTGTCCTCCCCCCAGCCCCCACCCATGAGCAGTGGTTGGGGGCCCTAAAGTAGATTAAGGGGGTGACCTATTGTCCCCCCCCAGCCCCCACCCCTGAGCGGCGTGTGGGGGCCCTAAATTACTTCAATGGGGGGGACCTATTTTCCTCCCCCCCAGCCCCCACCCCTGAGTGGATGTTGGGGGCCCTAAATCAGAATAAGGGGGGACCTATTGTCCTCCCCCTCCGGCCCCACCTCAGAGTGGTGGGTGGGGGCCATAAAGTAAATTAAGGGGGTGACCTATTGTCTTCCCCCCCGGCCCCCACCCCTGAGCGGCTGGTGGGGGCCCTAAATTACTTCAATGGGGGGACCTATTTTCCTCCCTGCCAGCCCCCACCCCTGAGTGGATGTTGGGGGCCCTAAATCAGAATAAGGGGGGACCTATTGTCCTCCCCCTCTGGGGCCCACCTCAGAGTGGCGGGTGGGGGCCATAAAGTAAATTAAGGGGGGTGACCTATTGTCCTCCCCCCGGCCCCCAACCCTGAGTGGCGTGTGGGGGCCCTTAAGTAGAATAAGGGGGGACTTATTGTCCTCTCCCTCAGCCCCCACCCCTGAGCGGGGGGCCCCAAATAAAAATGTTTCCCCCCCAGGTGACTAGGGTTCCCCAAACCCCTAGTCACTCCCTCCCCAAAAAAATTAATAAACCCCTAACTACCCCCCTCAGCCTAAAAATAGTGAGGGGGGAACAATAACTAAGTACCAGTAAAAAAAAAAGAAATAAAACTTACAATTTTATGTCTTCTTTTTTTTTAAATCTTATTTTTTCAGCACCAAAAAAGGCCAAGTAAAAAACCATAATACCCGTCGCACTTTAAAAAAAAAAAAAAACATGAGCGCAAAAAAAAATCAGCCAAAAAAAAACCCCGACACTGAAAAAGTAATCCATCTTCACCCATGGAGGGCACCACGCTGACTGAGCTCCGCAGGGCTGAGGAAGGCTTATGATGCCTTGCCCCACCCTGTAATTAGGCTCAGAGCACTCTGATTGGTTAGTTTAAGCCAACCAATCAGAGTGCTCTGACAGGTAAATGAAGAGACTGACAGGTAAGTATCTACATTTATATGTCACAGCACTCTGATTGGTTGGCTTGAAATCCAACCAATCAGAGTGCTCTGTGTCATTTTACACAGCGTGGGAAAGTTATTTCTAATTGTTCTACGCTGTGTAATTTGACTCATAACAACACTCTGATTAGTTGATTGAAAGCAACCAATCAGAGGGTAATGAGTGGGGGCTTGGGAGGGGGGGACACTAGGGTTTTTTTTCCGGTTGTTTTTTTTTACAGTGATTATTAGTAGATTAGTATTAGTAAATTTGACTGAAAGATCAATTTAGGTCTTTCAGCCTTTTGGTAGATAGCTCCCTAATACAGTGGGGAGTAGGTAGCTATTTACTAAGCGGCTGCAAGAGAACATCAGAAGTCCCAAGGTGCCGAAGGGCCGAAGTTCTGAAGTGCCGAAGTTCCGAAGTGCCAAAGTTCCGAACTGCCGATGTCCAGAATTTTGGAAGTGCCGGACCGAAGTGCCGAATTCCTGAACTGAACTGAAGTGCCGAAGTCCCGATTTTCGGAATGCCGAACCGAATCAAATATTTTGCCCATGCACATCCCTACTCATTTAGGTAATTGAGGGACACCAAGGTTCTGTGCTTGGCCCCCTTTTGTTTTCTCATTATATTCCCTCTCTTGGCAAACTCATTAACTCCTTTGGATTCCGCTACCATCTGTATGCCAACGACACCCAAATATATCTCTCCTCCCCTGATCTCTCCCCTGTGGTCCTGCAATGTGTCACTGCTTGCCTTTCTTCTATTTTTGATTGGATGTCCTCCTGTTTTCTGAAACTCAATCTCTCTAAAACCGAGCTTGTTATTTCCCCCCCTCATAATGCTGATCCTCCTCCTTCGCTCTCTCTGCAAGTTGATTGTGCTTGCATCAGTCCATCCTTGCAAGCTCATTGTCTCAGTGTTATCTTTGATCCTGGCCTCACCTTTGCCCCACATATCCGGTATGTTGCTAAAACCTGTCGATTCCACCAAAAATATTGCCTGTATCCGCCCCTTTCTCACACAAGATGCTACCAAGGAGCTTGTTCATGCTCTGGTAATCTCTCGCATGGATTACTTTAATTCTCTCCTAGTTGGTCTCCCCAAAAGCCAAACTGCCCGCTACGGTTGGCAACGAATGCTGCCGCCAGGCTGATCTTTTTCACCCGCCGTTCCTCCCATACCTCGCCCCTCTGTCGATACTTACACTGGCTCCCTGTATCATATAGGCATCAATTCAAAACATTAACCCTTACCTATAAAGCTCTAACCAACTCTAGCCCCTCTTATATTTCTTCCCTGATTTCTACCAATCTACTTCCCTAAAACTTTCCTTACCTTTTGTGTCACTTTATCCCACTCCCCCTAGCATGTAAGCTCATTGAGCAGGGCCCTCAACCCCTTTGTTTCTGTGCGTCAAATTTGTCTGGTTACAATCACATGTTTGTTAGTCCACCTATTGTAAAGTGCTATGGAATTTGTTGGTGCTATATAAATATAATAATAATAATAATAATAATAATAATTTACACTTGGAGACAAAATGAGAAATATTCACAAACAAGAAGCAGATACTGGAATAACTAAGTGAGCAATTTGTACTTGACAGCTAGTGGCAGGATGCAGAGATCACAACAGACAGAAATGCACTTGGCTAATGTATTTTTAACCAATACAAGAAATTCCAATTGACCTAATTTTAAAAATTCTAAGATCATAATTTTTACCACAGTTTCATTTTGTAGGTATTTTTGTGAATCGTGTCACAAAAGCATCTAGAAAAATAAATGTGTCTATCCACTTCTGATAATGAATGACAAATCCATAGTTGGTAATTAATGAATGTATTATTTAGATGTAAAACTTAGTTTCTAAAGGTCTTACTCAATAAAGAAGATTCCACAGGAATATCCAGGGTGATCGATTTATCCGGGTGTGAACTGAAGGCCATTTGATTCAGGAGAACAAACTTTTCACAAGTCTAGTATTATTTATGAACAAACTCAATGAAGTGGTCTGGGTGCCAGGCCCCCAGGTTTTAACCCTTCAGATGCAGGCTTAATCCAGCCTCTAGTGGTTGTCTTCCTGACAGCTGCTAGAGGCACTTCTGCGATGTTGAAAGCGAAAATTGCATTCAGCGTGCAGAACATCCATAGGAAAGTATGCTTTCCTATGGGCATTTTTAATGCGCATGCAGCTCTTGCCGCCCATGCGCATTCCACTCCACTCGGGAGCTGACGTCGGAGTGGGAGGAGAGGTCACCAGCACCGAGGGAGCCTGGCGCTGGATTAAAGTAAGTAGATGAAGGGGTCTTAACCTCTTCAGCCCAGCGGGAGTGGGGCCATGAGAGTGGGGATGACCTAAGGGTTATAAAGTGTCAGGAAAACAAGTTTGTTTTCCTGACACTATAGTGATCCTTTAAGATGCCTTTAGAGTGTAAGTCCATAGACTGTCTGAATTAGCTCTGTACTTAGCACTTGCCAGACTACATTTCTGGGGAAGGTTTATCTACTCCTTTTGTTCCGGCATGTCTTTTTTGTTTATTTTTTACATTTCATCAGTAGTTCTATTTGTGACTTTTTTTTTTAAATTATAAAACTTACTAACAACTCTTTGATTTAAACATTAATAGTGCTAAATGGAAAATTAATAGTAATATTTTTTTATTTTTTATGATTGATTTACAAATGCCTCCCACGTTATGTGAAAAGGGAAGATTACATTCACCGAAAAACTTTACAACTTACAAATATTGCACATAATAATAATAACAAAGTATTTAACCAGGAAAGGTACATTCAAACTACTCTGGATTTCAAGTACGTCCTGGGTATGTTACCTTAGCCCAACATCCAGGGGCTGTTACTATTACCATTTTAACTACGGGGATAAAGGGCTGAGTCAACCCTGCCATGAAAGCAAATCATTTTTTGTTTCACTGTTTTCCAGGTGCCCAGTTTGTAACATGTCAATCCATGTTCGGTGCCCAGTGGGTAAGTTGCTAAACCATGCTAAAATGTTTTGAAATCTTACCATAGGAAACAAACAGATCACTTCTGGCACCATAACAACTACGATAGGCTGTAATGGTTATGATGCTTGGAGTATTCATCTAATGCCAACATTCTAACTCTTAATATGTGTATGTACGTGTCAGTACAGTCAGTATTTCTATCACGTTAATGCCCTCATTCAGCATGATGGATACACTCTGTAAGAAATTTATCACTACCTTTTATGTGTTCATATTTCACATCTGTCAATTTGCAAATGCCATAAGTTTCTAATGGAACCAGATTGTTTCTAATGTCCTAAAAAAAAAATTTAAATTTGAATTTTAGTGAAAATTTTTAGCATTAAACATCTTTACCATAATATGGGTAAGGTAGTTAAGCACTGATGTAGTGACACAATTTGACTGTATATGTCATAAATAACAATCTTGCCTAGAAAACATTGCTAAGTTATGTATGGCATAGGTATGCACAAAGAAACATTATGTATGGGTGATGCAAATCTGGAAATAACATAGATGCAGTAAAACGTGTTGAGGACAGTTCTGTGCCTGAGCACCCTTCCATCAATATCCCTTAATGTGCCATGTTGGAGTGGTATGAGCCTGGGTGACTGCGGGAGCTTGGGGAAGTTCAGCAGGCTGTAGTGGCTCTTTGTATTGAGCCAGCTTGGTTGGAGTCCTGTTATGTGAGTCTCTGAACTTTGAAGTGCCCATCCGAGTTTCGTGGTTTGTTTGAGCTTGTGTCCTTGCCTCTCAGTGTTGTGCCTGCTTGGTCGGTGATTTAAACCTCTGCTGGGACTCAAGGGTGCTGCTGGTTGTGGGCTCTCGTCGTTCTTGGGTGTCTCTACTTGTGTCTCTGCAGCGGTTGCTCGTGTGCGAGGTGGGAGCCCGAGTTTCTGCAGCGGTGGCTCTGGATCTTCTGCTGACATCAGTGTTGCTGTCGCGGCTCCACTGGTCACCACTAGGGATCCCCCTAGTCCCCAGCGGTACCTTATAGAGTGTTCTCTGAGTTTTCTGATGGTTGAGGCCAGCTTCCTCCTTTCTCTTAGGGCAGAGAATGGTATGTCCGTGTATATTGAGACCACCTGGCCCTTGTATTGCACCTGTCCCCATTTCCTGGTGCATTTCATAATCGCTGCTTTCACTGAGATATCACGGAATATGGCTATTATATCTCTAGGCGCGCTGCTTGGAGCCGCAGCTGACTTCTTCACTCTGAATGCTGAGTTTATCGTATGTTGGGCAGGGGTGTCCTTGATGCCCATGATGTCTATTAGGTCCCTTACGAAGGTATCATCTCGTCGGGTACTTGTTCTGAGGAGCAGATTTTTTTGTCTGTTGCATGTTTCTAGTGTAGTCACTGCTTGGGTCAGTTGTTGTACCTGGGAGGAGAGGCTTTCTAGTCTGTTGTCTGTGGTTTGTATGTGTTTGGTCCTGGAGGCCTCTCTGCCTTCCATTTCCTGCATCCTGTGACAGATCTCCCCTATTTCTGCCTGGGCTGCCTGGAGGTCTTCCTTCCAGACCTTCCTGAAGTCAGTCAGTAGCCTCCTGATGGGACTCATCGGACTCAGATAGGCCAGACTCCACTCTGGAGCATGGAGAGCTCGGCGGGTCTTCCTCCTCCTGAGAGGCCTCTGATGGCTCAGGCGTTCCATGCTCCTCCGGCGCCATTTTGGTCTGGTGCTGTGCCGTCGGCCTCTCAAAGGAAAGCCAAATATCTTGCTGCCGGGGAGCTTCTTGGTGGTAAGTTTTCTTATGTTTGCGCCCCATTGTCTCTGTGTGTGGGGGTTGTTGGTTTTATCGCCGTGAATGCTGTTTTTGTGGCTCTTTTTCAGTTATTCTCCCACGCCCTAACGGAGCTCAAGGGAGACATGACTGCTTGCCAGCTCTATAGGCCACGCCCCCCCCCCCTAATGTCCTACATTTAAGGTAATCCAATATCTCTCTTTGTTTCAAATTAAAGTTGAAAGTGCAATCTGTAGAGGTAAATAATTTAGACCATGTATCAAGTCAATTTATTCTAGTTTCTGAGATGATTATATACCTTAACCTGCCTATTTCAGATGGATGTCTTTTCTCATTACAGGTTTCATGCTAAAATGTATTTTAACACTGATAAGTGCAATCTTTTATATGATTCTGCACTATACAATGCATATTTATGAGGTATTCACAACTGGTGACGTGCTCCCATAAGAGTGCCTTAATTTCTGCATTTATAGGACAGACTATTACCATAATTTTGTTACACAGAGTCAGGGCCGTCTTTAATATTGATTGGACCCTGGGCAAGCATTTGCTTGGGCCCCCTGGGCATGCAATCACTCCCTCCACCCCAACCCAGCGGCGAAAGTAATGTAGAGAGTGACCTGGTGCAAAAAAAATTTTTAGGCCTCCCCTGTAACACAAGAGTAAAGAAAAGATAGATCCCCATCTGTCATACAACTCCTGCAATGCTTTGCCAGCTGGGGATCTACCATCCTTGCAGGGTTGTATTTGTGAGCAGTGTTTGTGCAATTGAATGTCAGCATGTTTTGTATAGAGTGTATGTGTGCATGTATTTGTGTGTACTGTTACCACTGGAATGCAGTGGTGTACTTGTGTGTAGTGTTTGTGTGTGAATGCAGAGGTGTGTGATTGTCTGTAGTGTTGGCTTTTAAATGCAGGTGTACTTTTGTGTGTAGAGTTGGTGTTTGTATATCATTTTAGTGTTTTAATACAGGGATGTGTTTGTATGTAATGTTTGTATTTGCATGCAGGGGGTGTTTGGATGTAGTGTTGTCTTTTAAATGCATATGTACATTTGTGTGTAGTATTGGTGTTTCACCAAACTGGTGTGTTTGTATGTAATGTTTGCAGGGGTCTGTTTGCATGTTGTGTGATTTCTGGAATGTATGCACATACATATTAAAGGACCACTATAGTGCCAGGAAAACATACTCGTTTTCCTGGCACTATAGTGCCCTGAGGGTGCCCCCACCCTCAGGGACCCCCTCCCGCCCGGCTCTGGAAAGGGGAAAACTTACCTTTTTCCAGCGCTGGGCGGGGAGCTCTCCTCCTCCGATCCTCCTCCGTTCCTCCCCGTCGGCTGAATGCGCACGCGCGGCAAGAGCTGCGCGCGCATTCAGCCGGTCACATAGGAAAGCATTCATAATGCTTTCCTATGGACGCTGGCGTGCTCTCACTGTGAAAAATCACAGTGAGAAGCACGCAAGCGCCTCTAGTGGCTGTCAATGAGACAGCCACTAGAGGCTTTGGGGGAAGGCTTAACCCATTAATAAACATAGCAGTTTCTCTGAAACTGCTATGTTTATAAAAGAAATGGGTTAACCCTAGAAGGACCAGGCACCCAGACCACTTCATTAAGCTGAAGTGGTCTGGGTGCCTAGAGTGGTCCTTTAACAAATATACACATTAACACGCAGATACACACATAAACACACTGACACATACTCACACCTTGACACATACTGGCATTTACACACACACACTCAGATACACACCCTTTGACACACAGATACAAGCACTTTGATACACACACAGACACACACATACACTGGCACAGACAGACACATACACTGGCACATCCACACACAGAGATATACACACACACACTGGCAAATCCACACACAGAGATACACACACACACACTGACACATCCACACACAGACATACACACACACACACACACACACACACTGACACAGGTATGTACACACACATACAAAGGTATAAATGCAGGGTTGTATATGTGTACAGTGCTAGCGATGGAATGTAGGAGTGTATTTGTGTGCAGTGTTGGCATTAAAATGCTGGGATGTATGCATTACCACACACTCAGATGCACACATACACATACACACGTACCCATACACACTGACACACAAGTACACATACACAGGTATACATACACGCAGATACACTGACAAACACAGCCAGATACACACAATGACATAAACACAGCCAGATACAGACACTGACACAAACACAGCCAGATACACACAATGACATAAACCCAGCCAGATACACACACTGACACAAACACAGCCAGATACACACAATGACATAAACCCAGACAGATACACACACTGACACAAACACAGCCAGATACACACAATGACATAAACACAGACAGATACACACACTGACACAAACACAGCCAGATACACACAATGACATAAACACAGCCAGATACACACACTGACACAAACACAGACAGATACACACAATGACATAAACACAGGCAGATACACACACACATATTTGTGTAAATTTACATATTTTAATCTCTGCCCTCTAGCAGCTCCTGGACAGCAACTCCCAGCAAGCTTGGCCAATATAATGTTTCAACTCTGTTCTTACATACCCTGGTAGAGAATTTGTCAAAAGTGACATTTGGAAATGGTGTTCAGCCTTTGATAACACTTTATGCAATAATATTTTAAAATAAATATTTTTTTTAAATTTATATTTAATAGGGAACTGTCAGGTTCTTCTAGGATTTTTAACATATAGTTATTCCCAGTGTGTTTCATTACAAACACCAACACATGGGTGTTTGTAATATCTGATGAATAAAAGTGAAATCAGAAATTAGCAAAACAAACAATATTTAGCCCCCCCTCCTGTCTGCTTACCTTTTGGGTACAGAGGGGTGGCTTCCCTGGGGTCCAGTGGGAGCTTGCTGGCCCAGGCTGATGGGAGTGTGCATTCAGCTGCCCCAGTCTCTCTCCCCCACAATGCTTGCATCCTCTGTGTGGTGTGTGCCCCCTCCCCAGTAGCACTGCGGAGGAAGCGATCTGTTCCTACTGGGAGGAAGCAATCTGACCTCACTTCCTCCCAGCATGCCACAGGGAAGAAACAGAATCACAGGGCAGTATGTGAGGAGGCTAGCTGTGTGTATGTATTCAGCCTCCCCATATTACAGAACAGTATTAAAGGGCCAGGGCCCCTGATAACTTCAGCTGCCTTGGGCCCCCTGGAGTAACTGGGCCCAGGGCAACTGCCCTTTTTGCCCCTCCTTAAAGACGGCACTGCACAGAGTATGAATCTGAGGTCTTGGGTTTCACAAAGCTCTTCCTCTAATATCCTGGGGAGCCTACTTTCTACAAAATATACGATTTTGCAGTTATAGATTATGGGAAAGCTAATAGTTGAAATTTGAAAAGTTAACATTTTGGAATGATTTAGCTGTTAACCCCAACCCACTCCTAATAATACTTGTCCTTTTTTAATATCCAAAATTTTGGCGGCAGGGCAGAGCAATGACGTAGGAAGCACGCTTCGGGTGGCACGCAAGAGGGAGACCCGCTGGTGAGAAAGCAAACTGTGATGCAAAATCTGAAAAAAATCTGAAAAATGCCGTTAAGTATAACCACAAGTGGGGAGACAAGTGGAGGTGAAGATATTCGTATGGCTGAATTGTAATACCATTCCAACAATTGGACAAACAACAACAAGGAGGATTAAGAGAGGAAGTGGTGCCTGAGTTACAAGAGGAAAGTCAAGCAAATCCCCCTAAGGTCGTAAGGGCTGATAATTCCAGCTGGGACATTGGATCTGACACCAGTTCTACAAATAGTTGAGTACTGAATTGCTTGATTTAGTTATCTGTCAAATTTAGTCAAATCAGTACCTATCCTGCAGTTTAAAATGTAAAGACTTATAGAAGGCACAGAATACACTCATAAAACCTCCTCATAAAGAGAATTAAATCTGAATACATGTTAAGGGAGTTTGGGAGAAGTAGAAGGAAGAAGTGGTCTAGCTATGTACAAGCTTAACAGGAGCAATAGTCCTATAAGGAATTATTACATCTGACCTGGCCCAAATATGACCTAAAAGAAAAAACCCTGAAAGTAAAGACCCCAAAAAAGAGATACTAAAGAGATCAGACCTGAAAAAAAGATTGTCAAATTTTTTCATACCCCAATCTCCTAATATGAAGGAAAGAGGAGAAGGAGCCTCATTTACTCAAGCGGAAGATATAATACATTAAAAGGGGAAAGAAATGCAAGTAATGTTCACAGAAATATTGGAAAATAGCCAGCAACAATTAATTGAAAAATTTTTCTATACAGATACAAAATAATGTTAAGGAGATAAAGAAGGATATTGCTTTAATAAATAAAAAAAAAGGATAAATATAGAAGAAATGCTTCATCACGGCTCGATGCAGTGAATTTTCAGCAGGGGGATGTAAAAACCCAATATGAGCAAATGGCCAGACTCCACAGAAAAAGAAGCACTTATGGCAACTTTTTGTTTTATTGCCACAAAACTGCTCTTAGCTCGGCATTGGAAACTAAATGTCATAATTATCTGGCCAAGCTTGAAGAGTCAAATTCTATTTCAGAGTAGAATAGAAGGGGGACTTAAGTGGCTTAATAAGAGATCTAGGCAAAATACTATATATATATATATATATATATATATATATATATATATATATATATTCAGGGTTGGATAGGAAAATTGAAAGAGAATTGTTCATTGCAATCCTGTCTTATTGGTTATACAGAAATAGAGAAGAGTACCTATCAAACAGATATCCTAATTATGACAGAATGCCATCACTGAGTGACATATCCCCATGTGAAAAAACAACTGGGCGACAGGTAATCACCACAAAAATGGTAAAACAACCTTCTTCAGTTAAATTATGAGACCAAATGTAACTATCATAACCACCGTATCACTGTAAGAAATAACCGCCACCTAGGGTTAAAGAGTGTAAAAATACTGGGTGTCTATTGAAATAAATCAATAGTATAAACTTTGACTTAATGGAAATGGAAATAAAGGTTGAGTAAAAATGATAAAGATATACTCAATTTGCCTTTTAATATAAATGTATCAGCTAGATACATTACCTCCCATAATACAAGGGAGGGAAAATTTAAAATTGCTGAAATATTGATCTAGTAGGGGTTCTCTGACTTAAAAAGTGAAAGAACCGATACAAATTGTACACTTGATACAATAAATTCAAATATAATTACTTGTGTCCCACAAGGGGTTAAAATCCTTATTTGTATGTCAATTATATAGTGTAGCAGACAGAGTACTATTTTAAAAGATTTATTAGTACATAAAAACTGTCAACACATCACACATGTATATAAAAGACAAATAGATTAAAATATCCCAAGTTAGAAAGCAGAGAATACCAGGTTTGTAAACTGAGGGTCCAGGGGTGTTCGTATCACTCTCTTACCGGCCAGATAGGAGTGAGTCTGGACTTTCTCATGCTAGATCAACACTAGATGTCAGTCGTGTGCGTTCCACTGCGGCTCTGGATGCGTTCCAGTATGCTAACTCTCGGGAACCGATGCAAGATGCCGCCTCGCGCGTTTCGTGATCATAGGATCACTTCATCAGAGGATGGCATCTAAGTTTCTTTGTTCTGTTTTAAACTCTCTGGTTTGTTTGTGCTAATCAATGTTTAACCTTTAGTATACTTGTATATAAATATAAGATCGGAGATTATACTGAGTAAATGCACCTAATTAGTACATGTATTCTAAACATCTCATGATTTTTTTTTTTTATCCTTGACATAGAATTAATTAAAATATATAATTGATTAAAATATAAAAAATATAGAAATCAAGCACAAAGAGATTTCGTGGGTACATTTCCAGGGAGGTGCATTGACATAGCAATATACTGCTGAGAATTACTACATACATTAAAAATAATCAAAATGAAAATGATTAAATAGAAAGCTAGAATTAGTCTACACGGTATGACAGTAGACACTTAGAAAATAGAAGCCATATTAGCTTCCTGACTGGAAACCCATATATCGCGATTTAAGCAATTTAAAATACATAAAATATATTCACAAAACATCATACAAAAAATCAATGATAACAAAAAGATATGTAGCAAACATCTGAAACATATGAGGTATATAATACAGGCTAATAACCAGATAAAATATGTAATGATAAAACGCGCTGCGGAATCTGTGTGCGCTTTATAAATTGCAATAATAAATAAATAATAAAACTACTAGTTTATCTATTACAATATCGCCATCTTCTTGAACTGTTGTTTAAATTGTCTGAAAGATATGAATATAGCTGTTAGTAATTGTGATGGTAATTACAGTCATTCACATAGATGGCAATTACGGTCATTGTTACCAATATTAACCTCTTAGAATCCTATTATAGGATAAGATAAGATAAAAGAGAAACAGTTTAAAAGAATTAGGGACGGCAAAAAAGATAGTGGTACTCTACAATGGGTACTTATTTGATGCTACAGAATAGGATAATATACCAAGGATCATTAGGAACCACTCATTGATGATGAGTGAATGAATCAACAGAAAAAATGGTAAATATTTATAGAGCGTAATGCTCTCACACTCTCTATTCACAAACTCCATAGGTATATTTCGAGAGAGGTGTATACAGACAGCTAAATATTGTTAAGAATGAATGAATTAAAAGATACTTACATTAAAAATACTTAAATTGTAAGTAATTGAATAATTAGAAAACTAAAGTGAGTCTGTAAAGCATTATAATGAACACTTACAAACTAAAAGCCACTTTAATAACCTGATTAGAAGCCTTTACATCAGGATTAGAGCAAGTCAAAATGCATAAAATATATTGACAGGACATCATATGAAAAATCCATGGTCACAAGGGGATATGTGACAAACTACTAAAACATATAAAATTTATGCTACAAGCTGATACACAGATAAACATGTAATGATAGAACTGCTGGTTTATCAAATAGGATATGGCAGTCTTACTATACTGTGAATAGGATTGTCTGAAAGATAAGAGTATAGCTGTTAATAATTGTTAATAATTGCAGTGGTAGTTACAGTCATTTCTGTATATGGCAATTATGATCATTATTATCAATATTGAACACTTAAAACCCGGATAAAATAAGGTTAGATAAAAGAGCAACAATTAAAAACAATTAAAAATGCCAAAAGTGGTAATAAGGGATGGCAAAAAAAAAAAAGGATAATAATGTTCTAAGTAGGATTAAGTTCTTTAATTAAAAAATACTTGATAAGGTAGGAAAAAAAATGTTTTTGGGAGAGGAGGTGCCTAACTCGATGAGTAATCGTGTTAAAGAAAAGCATTGAGCTCAAAGTCAATATTCAAGCCTAGAGGTTCCCTGCTATTGAGTTGGAAAATCCATTTGGCTTAGGTTTTGTCAAGAGCTTTCTCAAGGTCTCCTCCCCTCCAATGTACCTTGACTTCTTTAATAGCTAGAAATTCAAGACCTACTTGGTTGCTTGAGTGATGAATGGAAAAATGTCTGGAAAGATTGTGGGTAATTAATCCCTTCTTGATGTTTCAAATATGTTCTCCCAGCCTGGTTTTGAGTTTTCTTTTGCTACATCCTACATAATGTCTCTTAGATTTTTTCTTATTTTGAAGTCTTCATCCTCTTTCATGTCTTTAAATTTCTTAATTATATCTGGTTGTGCTGGGTTGTTCTTGCAGCCTAGACATTTGTTGCATTTATGAAAACCCGCAGTTACCAGATTGTTTCTTTGTGTTCTGATTTCTTTTATTGTTGGGGCTAGTATGGTTTTCAAATTTGGAGCTCGTGAATATATTACCCTAGGTTTTTCATCCAAAATGGTGCCTAATGTACTTTCTTCTTTCAGAACTTTCCAATGTTTGTTAAGGCTATTCTTCATTTGTCTTGCCTGATTACTGAACTGAGTTATAAATGCTGGGGTTTCTGTGTCTAGTCGTGGCGATTCTCTTCTGTTCTCCAAGATTTCTTCTCTTGATAATTTAAGAGCTCTCTCCATTGCACTTGTCAGCATATCTTTATCATATCCTTTCCTGAGAAATTGTCCTTTCATCTCCTCCATTTGATTCTTACAAATGTCCAGTTCTGTGCAGTTGCGTCTTATGCGTCTGAATGGTCCGTAGGGGATATTATCAAGCCACGTTCTCTTATGGTGGCTGTCTGAGGGAATGAAGCTATTGCAGTCTTTGAGTTTTCTGAACATTTTTGTATGAATCCTCTCTTCTTTTATGTATATTTCTAGCTCCATAAATGCAACTGAGGTTGTGGAGTGGGTAAAAGTAAATCTGAGATTGTAAGGATTAAAATTCAAGTAACTCTTAAAATCTTGTAGAGAGGATAAATCCCCATCCCAAATAAAAATGCAGTCATTGATGTATCGCCGCCACAGGACCAGGTTTGCACTATGTGAGGAGTTATTACAAATAAATTATTCTTCCCACTTTCCCATGAACAGGTTAGCATAACTTGGTGCAAACCTGGTTCCCATGGCACTGCCCTCTATTTGCAGATAAAACTTTTGTTGTGCCCAAAATCTCCGATCTTATATTTATATACAAGTATACTAAGGGTTAAACATTGATTAACGCATCCAGAGCCGCAGTGGAACGCACGCAGCTGATATCCAGTGTTGATCCAGCATGAGGAAGTCCAGACTCACTCCTATCTGGCCGGTAAGAGAGTGATACGAACACCCCTGGACCCTCAGTCTGCAAACCTGGTATTCTCTGCTTTCTAACTTGGGATATTTTAATCTATTTGTCTTTTATATACATGTGTGATGTGTTGACAGTTTTTATGTACTAATAAATCTTTTAAAATAGTACTTTGTCTGCTACACTATATAATTGACATACAAATAAGGATTTTAACCCCTTGTGGGACACAAGTAATTATATTTGAATTTATTGTATCAAGCGTACAATTTGTATCAGTTCTTTCACTTTTTAAGTCATAGAACCCCTACTAGATCAATATTTCAGCAATTTTGCATTTTCCCTACCTTATATTATGGGAGGTAATGATCTGACTATCTGATACATTTATATCAAAAGGCAAATTGAGTATATCTTTATAATTTTTACTCAACCTTTATTTCCATTTCCACTAAGTCCTGTTTATAGTATTGATTTATTTCAATAGACACCCAGTATCCATATCCCCATGTCTATTTCCATAGGGGGTGATATGTGATGAATGGCTTGATTTGTTTTGTGCAGGCCACAAGCTTGCGGCGACATTTTGGGACTGTTTTACATGTCCCTCAGCAAAAATCATAACCAGAAGCATCTCAGAGGCACAAGCCTATATCCTTGCTCAGAGAGATTGGGCGAACCCAAGAAATACGGACAGCACAAGAAGAAAATAGTGTCCGAGTGCCTGCAGCACACAGCAGAACTGACAAAAGAGAGGGCAGAGTGGGGGATGCCCACACCCCAGCAGTAGGTTTCAGAGACTGGAGACTTTATAGACTTCACACATGAGGTCCATGGAGAGAAGTGTCCCATCCTTCATCCCCAGAGGCAGTGTGAGTTCCTGGGAATGGGGACAACCGGTCTCGTTCCCCAGCAGCAGGTTCCAGAGACTGGAGACTTAACAGAGTGAGTGCAGGGAGCGGAGACAGCCAGTCTCATTCTCCAGCGGCAGTGTGAGGTCCAGGGGGAGAAGCATTCCGTCCATCCTCCACAGCGGCAGTGTGAGGTGCAGGGAATGGAGATAACTGGTTTCGCTCCCCAGCAGCAGTGTGAAGTCCCGGGAGAGACGTGTTTCATCCTTCCTCCCCCATGGCAGTGTGAGGTCCAGGGAACAGAGACAACCGGTCTCGTTCCTCAGCGGTAGTATGAGTTCAGGGCAGTAAAGACGGTCGGTCTCTTCCCCAAGCAGTGGAGTAAGATTCAGGGGGAGATGGAATATTTCTCCCCAGTATCCAGAGCAGCATCAGGTGGAGAGCACAGTTGGCTCTCCTCCCCAGAAGCCAGCCACATCCAAAGACACAGGAAGCAGAGCCACGACGGACACCCCAAATGACACACATCATCCTCAAACACTAAAAAACACAACCTAAAAAATACAAAGGGAGACCAATAGTGCAGACTAAAAAAATAAAAACCATACCATAAAAAAATAGAAATGCACTCACAAACAAAGATGTTAGTAGGCATGATATAAATAGTCCTCTTAAAGTGCTTCATCTCTTCTTAGTGTAGAAATAAATGCTTAAAACAAAGCACAGAGACAGACCATAGTGTATAACAGTATAGTATTAAAAAATATAACTTTATTGGATACACTTACAAAATGACAGTAGTTATCAGGCTCTTCAAATCAAAATTCAATGTCTTCCACCAAAAATATAACCCTCAGGATACACAGAAGAATGGAGACAGGGGAGATGAAGAAATCCTCAATGAAATATTAACAAAGCTTGCCACCCAACGGTAGCATTTATTTCTACACTAAGAAGAGACTATTTATATCCTGCCTACTAACATCTTTGTTTGTGAGTGCATTTCTATTTTTTATGGTATGGTTTTTATTTTTTTAGTCTGCACTATTGGTCTCCCTTTGTATTTTTTAGGTTGTGCTTTTTAGTGTTTTATATTTATATAGAAGACGTTGAGGAGTCTTTGCACCTCCTAATTTGGGGTATTTATATTTTATATAAATTTTTTTCCCTGTTTGATAGCCACAAGGGTTGTTTTGAAGTGTGTGCAAATCGCTATATTTTGTCTGTATATTGTATATTCCACACATCATCCTCAGCCAACTGGGAAAACGGCGGGAACACAAAGGTACACACACGAACTCACATACAGACACATGGATACACAACCTGACACACATGCAGATATACAGATACAAACACTGACACAAACAGATACACACACAAACACAAATAGACAACATACTGACACAGATTCACACACAGACAGCCATACTGAAACAAACATACACAAAGACATACTGAACCACACAGACACTGACGGACTCACACACACAGAGACATACAGATACACTGACAGACATTCTGGCACACATACACACAGACAGACATACTGAAACACACATACACACAGACACTGACAGACATATACACATGCAGACATTTTGACACTCACAGACAGCCAAACTGAAACACACATACATACACACATACACTTACCTTTTTGTGTCATTTTACCCCACTCCCTCTAGCATGTAAGCTCATTGAGCAGGGCCCTCAACCCCTCTGTTCCTGTGTGTCCAACTTGTCTGGTTACAACTACATGTCTGTTCGTCCACCCATTGTAAAGCGCTGCGGAATTTGAGGGCGCTCTATAAATATCATAATAATAATAATAATAATAATAATACATACTGAACCACACAGACACTGACAGACTCACACACACAGACATACTGACACACTGACAGACATACTGGCACACATACACACAGACAGACATTCTGGCACACATACAGACAGACATACTGAAACACACATACACACAGACACTGACAGACAAACACACATACAGACATTTTGACACACAGACAGCCAGACTGAAACACACATACACACATACATACTGAACCACACAGACACTGACAGACTCACACACACACAGACAGCCATACTGAAACACACATACACACATACATACTGAACCACACAGACACTGACAGACTCACACACACACACAGACATACTGACACACTGACAGACATGCACACATACACTCACAGACTCACACACACACAGACATACAGATACACTGACAGACATACTGGCACACTAACAGACATACACTGACAGACAGACATACACACATACATACTGACACACACACTCAGACACTCATGCAAAATTTGAAAACCACCCTCCAGTTTCTTACCTTTTCCTGGAGGGTGGCTTCCTTGGGGTCCAGTGGGCTGGCTGGGGTGGCTGGGAGTTAAGATCTCGCTCTCTCCCGGATGGGCCCCCTCCGGAACAGCTCCTTCCTCCCGCGTGACTCCTGTTTCTGTGGGAGGAAGTGATGCGTGGCTGTCATTTCCTCCCAGTGCTGCCGAAAAACAAGGGCATGGTTGCGCTGTTAAAGCGCCACAGCACCTGACCGGGCCCCTGCTGACATAGGTCCACCGGGTGGCCCTAAGTGCATGGGCCACTCGATGGGCCCCCATAGTTTGCAGGCAGAGGGAAAACGGGGCAGCAGCTTTGGGCCCCCAGCAGGGACAGGGCCCGGGGCAGCTGCCCCATTTGCCCTGCGTTACAGATGGCCCTGTGTGGCTGTCAGAGGTGGACAAGGGGGAGATGTGTGACGGAATGCCGTCACTGAGTGCCATATCCCCATGTGCCCGTTGTCTATTTCTATGGGGCGGATATGTGATGGATGGCCTGATTTGTTTGGTGCAGGCCACAAGCTTGAGGTGCCATTTTTTGGACTGTTGTGCATGTGCCTGTATATGCAGCTGTGGGTCAAAAAGGGGAGGGGAGGTAGCAGCTCTGTAAAGTATAGTTAAGTGCTATTGCGTGTCTGTGCCTCTCCCCCTCCCCCTTCCTTTTCCTGTCACAGCAGGATGTTGTCCATCTTCCATCCCCCATCAGCTTCTTGGGATGGAAACCCTTGTTGTTTTGTGTTGGAGACCCCATGTAGGAGTCTGTGCATGTAAAACCTTGTATGATGAAATAAACAGAGTTTAATCAGTTGTGTACTTGTCCAGTTACTGGGGGAAAATGAGTCTCTTCATAGTCTAAAAGTTTCCTGTTCAGCTGAAGGAATGGATTTAGCGGAGTTAATTGGTCGGGTTACCAGGTGGTCCGCTACACTAATCATGAAAAGTATAAGGCAATATATTCTTTCCTGATGACTTGGTAGTTTTTAAGATTGGTGTATGTTTTATCCTTCTGTTAAAATAATTGCTAGTTGTGAGATAAATTGGGATAATCTGTAAAACTAGGGCATATGCATTCATGTCTTCTAATCTATGTTATCTGAACTAGTACTCAGCTCTTTTTGTACAATTAAAAAAATTAAAAGATGATTAAATTAAAAAAAATACAAAATTTTACTGAAATACTAGACATATGAGCAATGCTAACAATCAGAACTAATACAGGTGATACTCGAAAAATTAGAATATCGTACAAAAGTTCATTTATTTCAGTAATGCAACGTAAAAGGGGAAACTAATATATAGGATAGACGCATTACATGCAAAGCAAGATAGTTCAAGCCGTGATTTGTCATAACTGCGATGATTATGGCTTACAGCTCATGAAAACCCCAAATCCACAATCTCCGTACATTAGAATATTGTGAAAAGGTGCAATATTCTAGGTTCACAGTGTTACACTCTTATCAGCTAAGTAAGCAATAACACCTGCAAAGGGTTTCTGAGCATTTAAATGGTCTCTCAGTCTGGTTCAGTAGGAATCACAATCATGGGGAAGCCTGCTGACATGACGGTTGTGCATAAGGAGGGAAAGCCTCAAAAGATAATTGCGAAGGAAGTTGAATGTTCCCACAGTGCTGTATCAAAGCACATTAATAGAAAGTTATGTGGAAGGGAAAAGTGTGGAAGAAAAAGGTGCACAAGCAGCAGGGATGACTGCAGCCTGGAGAGGATCGTCAGGAAAAGGCCATTCAAATGTGTTGGGGACTTTCACAAGGAGTGGACTGAGGCTGAAATCAGTGCATCAATAGCCACCACACACAGACGAATACTGGACATGGGCTTCAGATGTCGTATTCCTCTTGTCAAACCGCTCCTGAACAACAAACGTCAGAAGCGTCTTACCTGGGCTAAAGAAAATCAGACCAGGTCTGTTGCTCACTGGTCCAAAGTCCTCTTTTCTGACGAGAGCAACTTTTGCATCTCATTTGGAAACCAAGGACCAAGAGTCTGGAGGAAGAATGGAGAGGCACACACTGCAAGATGCTTGAAGCCAGTGTGAAGTTTCCACAGGCTGTGTTGATTTGGGGAGCCAAGTCATCTGCTGGTGTTGGTCCACTGTGCTTTATTAAGTCTAGGGTCAATGCAGCCATCTAACAGGAGATTTTGGAGCACGTCATGCTTCCTTCCGCAGACGAGCTTTATGGGGATGCTGACTTCATTTTCCAGCAGGACTTGGCACCTGCCCACACTGCCAAAAGCACCAAAGCCTGGTTCAATGACCGTGGGATTACTGTGCTTAATTGGCCAGCAAACTCGCCTGACCTGAACCCCATAGAGAATCTATGGGGCATTGCCAAGAGAAAGATTATAGACATGAGACCGAACAATGCAGAAGAGCTGAAGGCCGCTATTGAAGCATCCTGGTCTTCCATAACACCTTAGCAGTGCCACAGGCTGATAGCTTCCATGCCACGCCGCATTGAGGCAGTAATTGCTGCAAAAAGGGCCCAAACCAAGTACTGAGTCCACATGCATGCTTATACTTTTCAGAGGTCCGATATTGTTCTGTGTACACTCCTTGTTTTATTGATTGCATGTAATTGTGACGAAGTGCCCTTCGCCACTTGTGCCTGGAGAGGACTGCTTGCCCGCCTCTTGCCCTGTGACTATGGCCCCTGGGATGTATTGCCCTTTAAAGACATGATTTGGGCATAATGGATTTGTGTTGTGCTGCTGCTGGCCCTTTAAGAACCATCTGGGGACATACTGTGGAGTTACTGGGTGGCCACCATTTCCTGTATCAGAAGCACATGGTGAGAACAATGGATGGCGGCCATTTTAACTCACAGACACTGTTTGGACTTTTCAACACGGTGCCATCTCGCCAGTATTTGGTGCACAGAGACATCGTGCAGTGGTTTTGGACTATACAGCAGGGGACACATTATACAGTGATTGTTTTTCATTTAGCCTGTATATGTTCTGCAGAATCTGCATTAAACTGTATTTTCCAAAGTACTGAACGGATCTGGGTGAATTTTGGATATGTGGTTCACCCAGATCCCCCGGTTCCAAGGATATACTTTTATGGGGTTATTGCATGTTTTGGGGTCCCTGTGTGTTTTATGAAACTGTATTATTTCTGGCCAGCAGATAATTGAGCTTTGTGTATTGTAGAAACTCAATTATCTAGCCTGGCCCAGAGGAGGAGTTTTCTGTTGCATAAATTGTGAGTTCTGTGTGCCAGTAAATCAGTCTTGTTCCAGCATTAAGCCTTGGCTCATGTTTGGGGGAAGGGATACCTACACTCTGGGGATTGCTATAATCACTATACTCCCCAGGGTATGATCGCTAAGTTCTGCAGAGACCCCGGCGCAGTTGCATCGCTGGAAGTGGGGTCTGCAGTGCTGATGGTGTCGTTTGGAGTGCTTGGAGTCCTCAGCGAGCACTAGGAGCATCGATTGGCGGAGGTACTCAGTCGGAGTGCCAGCGGTCCGTCACAACTGGTTGGCAGCGGCGGGATGGCGTCCTAGTGCGAGGACCAGCAGCTCGGAGACACCGGTAACGTGTGGAGTTACGGATTTATAATTGAGGGCAACGCTAGCCTCTGCGCAGCGTCCCTACCTACAGCAACATGGAGCTAGCAAGACCCTGGACAGCAGCCAGTGAATTGCAAATCCGCCTGTCACAGTGCTATGAGGGTGCTGATTTCATGAAGGAAGTAAAGGCGCGGCTGGTCTGGTTTGGCCCAAACCCTTCAGATGAGGTGGTCCATCAAGTGATGCGCATGTTGAGTGCTGAGAACCAAGACGCACGGAACTTCGAGTACCAACTGTGGAGTTTGGGGGTATTGACACCCCGTCTCCAGCGACAGAGTGAGTTACAGGGAGAGGAGAGCAGCGACCTCCCATCCCAGCGGCAGTGCACCGTACAGAGGGAAGAGACAACCGGTCTCTCTCCCCAGCGGCGGCCTGAGTTCCAGGAGGAGGTGATGGTAGATCCCTCCCCCGTACAGCAACCAGCGTCCTGGGGAGGGGAGGCAACCGGCCTCCCTCTCCAACAGCAGCCGGAGGTGGGCGACCTCATAGACTTGTCTTGGGGACACACAGAGATGGCAAGAGGAGATGGGACCGAAGTCTCTCTGCCGGCCCTACAGGGATGCTGGGCAGTCAGCCTAGGTCCCCAGCGGCAGTATAATATACAGGGAGAGGAGACAACTGGTCTCTCTCCCCAGCGGCGGCCTGAGTTCCAGGAGGAGGTGATGGTCAATCCCTCCACCTTACAGCAACCAGCGTCCTGGGGAGTGGGGGCAACCAGCCTCCCCCTCCAACAGCAGCCAAAGATACCGGGAGAGGGGGAAGACAAACCTAACCACACTGGCGCAGATGGGACCGCGGTCTCTGTGCCAGTCTTACAGGGAGGCTGGACGGGCGGTCCAGATCCCCAACCAACCCCGCAGGGATGCCAGGAGGAGGAGGTAAGCGAAACTTTCCCTCCCCAGCTACATCCCAACCGGGTCCTGGGGGCAGTGGATGAGCCTGCGATACCCACTGACCCCCTCCCAGCAGAAGAACTGGCATCTGGGAAGAGCTTTGTTAGCCTCTGCCCCCCCTTTTCCCCTGTATCAGAGCCTGACTTACCACGGGTTACCCCAGTGGAAGAGCTGGCAGCAGGGCAGAGCGCCGCTGGCCTCTGCCCCCCAAGCAACACCAGCAGTTTGCCTAGCTCCACCAGGGAGACCGAGAGTGCTGCGCTGTCCCACTACAAACGTGAACCTACAGGCCAGTACCATTTATTGTGGGGGGGTTACTCTGCATATTTTTCTTTGTGGATGGGCTGCCCGACTAATCTAGGTACTGACCGGCAGAAGGTCAGGTACCTGTTTAGTCTTCCCCCCAAAGGGAAGATGTGTGACGAAGTGCCCTTCGCCACTTGTGCCTGGAGAGGACTGCTTGCCCGCCTCTTGCCCTGTGACTATGGCCCCTGGGATGTATTGCCCTTTAAAGACATGATTTGGGCATAATGGATTTGTGTTGTGCTGCTGCTGGCCCTTTAAGAACCATCTGGGGACATACTGTGGAGTTACTGGGTGGCCACCATTTCCTGTATCAGAAGCACATGGTGAGAACAATGGATGGCGGCCATTTTAACTCACAGACACTGTTTGGACTTTTCAACACGGTGCCATCTCGCCAGTATTTGGTGCACAGAGACATTGTGCAGTGGTTTTGGACTATACAGCAGGGGACACATTATAAAGTGATTGTTTTTCATTTAGCCTGTATATGTTCTGCAGAATCTGCATTAAACTGTATTTTCCAAAGTACTGAACGGATCTGGGTGAATTTTGGATATGTGGTTCACCCAGATCCCCCGGTTCCAAGGATATGGGGTTATTGGTGCTTATGGGGTTATTGCATGTTTTGGGGTCACTGTGTGTTTCATGAAACTGTATTATTTCTGGACAGCAGATAATTGAGCTTTGTGTATTGTAGAAACTCAATTATCTAGCCTGGCCCAGAGGAGGAGTTTTGTGTTGCATAAATTGTGAGTTCTGTGTGCCAGTAAATCAGTCTTGTTCCAGCATTAAGCCTTGGCTCATGTTTGGGGGATTGGAGAAATACACTCTGGGGATTGCTATAATCACTATACTCCCCAGGGTATGATCACTGAGTTCTGCTAAGAGCTTGTTCCTGTTCCTGCTCTCTGGGGAAAGAGAGGTTCACCCACTGGAAGCTGGATCCTGGCCTTGTGTCCAGGGTGGGTGGAGACAGCAGAGACCCCGGCGCAGTTGCATCGCTGGAAGTGGGGTCTGCAGTGCTGATGGTGTCGGTTGGAGTGCTTGGAGTCCTCAGCGAGCACTAGGAGCATCGATTGGCGGAGGTACTCAGTCGGAGTGCCAGCGTTCCGTCACAGTAATATTCTAATTTACTGAGATTATGGATTTGGGGTTTTCATGAGCTGTAAGCCATAATCATCGCACTTATGACAAATCACTGCTTGAACTATCTTGCTTTGCATGTAATGCATCTATCTCATATGTTAGTTTCTCCTTTTACGTTGCATTACTGAAATAAATGAAATTTCGCACAATATTCTAATTTTTCGAGTATCACCTGTATACAATATTTATGCACTTAATGAGAAAGTAGTAAAATGTAACAAACACATTGCAAAGGTGCCAAAATGGCACCAGTCACATATTATTTTAATATTTTAATACTGTTGCAAAATCAGACTCATCACACAATTCTATAGTATTTATTTTATTTTTTTAGCACAAAAAATATATTTTGTAAGTTTTTAGTTAGTTATCCCCCTGTTGATTTCCATTTTCTAAATAAATACTACTCAAAACTGCACTTCTAGAGTAAATTTGATTTGGTTAGTTTAAATAGTAATTGTATGTTCTAATTTTTAAGCAAAACAAAAAGAATGGATGTGTAGAAAAAGATTACTATTGCCTGACAATGGCATTAAATTAAGAATTTGGCATTTTATTTAAAAATATGATACAAATTCTATAACTATACTGCATATACCAATGTAGATATATAGCAAAATAAATTACAAATGTCTATTATATACATAATACTGTACATAGATATGTATATTGAGATGTAAATTGAAGGGTGATAAATGTCTATTTCCTTGTTATGATAGCAAATTTATTTCGTTGAAATTCTGGTAACTGTTGCTATGTCTCCAATTTAATGGCACCCACATGACCTCACAACCATATTTCTGTATTTCTTCAAAATAACATTAGAACTATCATCAAAATACAACACAGAGATGGCATTTAATTTTGTTGGGGCACAACAGGGCTTAGGAACATGTTCTGGAAACATCAGATGAACCTGTAGAAATAAAATAAATTATTAGTATAAGTAGATGAAATATGAAATATGCATGCAGTTTATTGTTGTTACAAAGCTTACATCTATGAATAACAAAATAAAATAGAAATAAGCATGTGCTACAAAGGGAAGGGATGGGTGGACAGCAGTAGATCTGTGAGAAATCCCCAAATCTCACTAACAATACAGATAATGGCAAACAGGGTGATGAACCTTGCCCCAAGAAAAATAAAATAATACAGAAATTGGTAATATATAACAGAATATATGTTTACATCAGTATATATTCAGTCTATATATGCAGGAATGGGCTGGTAGCTATAACCTTTTTTTTTTTTTTTTTAAAAAGCAGAAATGGACAAAAATTTGTGAAATATGTAGCAATAATTTAGACTATTTGAGGTAGGTATATAGAATTAGTTTACATTATTAGGTATTGGGCCACCCTGATACTTTGCACCAAATATAGGTGAAAGAGTGCCGGTATGTATAATTTTTGTTGTATATAGACTGCTAACTTAAAATTGGTTGAGCTACTAAGAGTTCTGCTGTTATGCGCCTGGACGGTACAATCCCCGTCTGTGGATATATGTAAGTTAAATAGTCCACAGTTAGCGCAATATTAGATAATGAAGCCTTTTCTATATTTCATTGCTAATGCTTTTGGGTTATGTTGTTTTAGCATATTTTTATAACAGTTATTTATGATACATAACATTTGATTACATACTCTTTGAACTGGATAGAGGCATCCTATCTAATATAAGGATATATTCCTAAGGACAGCTTAAGCTGCAACTTACTAGCGTTTGTACTATGGCATGGTTAGTGGCATTCATATGTGCGTTGAGGGGAAACGAGCATTCTCCGTCACAATAAAAGGCTGCGTAGCCCTCTGGAGCAATTATCCAGTCCTAGAATCCAATAGAAAATATTTTTAGACAGCTTGATATTGTCTTTACTTATTCAATAAGTAAAACACTAAATGGTATAGAATAACAAACACAACACCATTTAAATGCAAAGTTACCTGAAAAAAATATGCAGTCTTGGAGTATCAGGCATGCATTTTATCCAGTTATTCTTTGATCAATTTATTCAATTATTCTGCAGCACAATTTCCAAACCTGCACTGCTCTTCCCTGTGGTACCAAGAGTCACAGTAAATGAATTCATAATACACACTGGGGTTACACAGGGTAACCCCAGCATTGAATCTGAGAGAACCTATTGAAACCCTCACCTCGAGACAGCTATTGGCTCTTGTTAACACACAAATAAGCAAAAAAAATAAAAAATTGTGGTGGATCCCTAAGTATTAGGGTTTAATCCAGTAGCAGGTCAAGAAGAATAGCTATCTCCGGGTAACCTGTCAGCATGGAAGGGGTTATCCTGCCAAGGAGGACAGTCACTAGGTCTCACAATCACCCCATATGTTATTTATTTATATAGAAAGAGATAATTGTTTTTTTAAGCACGAGGAAGCCGATTAGGTCTCTCGAATTACATGATGGTATCACACAAACCCAAGCATGCATTACTGCTTAATGTAATGTTACTTTTATTGCAACGAGGGAAAACAACATACTGTGCATTATGATTTTTACTAACAAGCATGAAAAAAAGCCCCGTTTGTGGAATACCCATATTATTCCCATACCAAATGACAAGAAGACAATCTTCAAAATCGTTTCAATTTATGTGTAAATTAAAAACCTCTTTACTGAGTAACTTTTGGCTATGCAGGTTATCAAGATTGTCATAGGATAGCCTGTGCTGCATTTGCATATTTCTAATGACAAAGTTAAACTTTCATACAAGGTATATCAATTGTGTCCAATTGTGGATGGCTTTCTACTGCCCTCAATCATTGTATGAAACCATCCAGATATGAACAATATTAATATTGCTAATACGAAGTGTCATTTATGAAATAGCAATATCCTCAGTTACAGGTGTCTGGATTGTTTTGTTGTTTTGTGTTAAAGCACTCAAAAGTGATTTCACAATAACAGGGGACAACAATTGCTAGTAAGAAAACAAAATTCCAATTTAGATAATGTTTCATTCTTACCTGCCAGCCCAAGTCACGAAAACTAACATAAAGCTCATGTTTTTTGCATGCTTGTTTCTGCTCACTTGTGTTGATATCTGTAAAAGCCAAAGCAAGCTAGTCAATGAAGTGACTCGTGCATCAACAAGTTAAGACAATAGAGAAGCTATCTAATGGATGTTTTTATATTCTTACAAAACTTCCTAATCTATGTTAACAGGGAATGCAAGGATGGTTTGGCACTTACTGGCACATGCATTATATAGACAAAACAATTAATTAAAAATGTACTCTTTTACAATGGCCCTCTGATAAAACCATTCCCTGGACATAATCAGTGACATCCAATCACCACTAATGGCTGAAAACCTGAACAAAGCTGTATACCCTATTCAAATGGGAACAGATTTGTGTAGTGGTTATGGACTCAGGAGTGCCCTGGCGCCCTCCCAGTGTAAGTGGTCAAACCATTGCAAAATGTAAATGGCGTTCACTGAGATTTGCTCACCACCTTCTCTGCTGTAGGAAGCTAAGCTCAGCTGGTACAAGTCTTAGCTCACTGGCTAAGAGCATTAAGCTGATGCTCTCACCCAATGAGCTGGCTCTGTATGTCAGTAGGATCTTTTGCTCGAGAGAGGATGTAACCATAGATAATCTTTCAAATCTTTTACAAATGTGCCATGCACTCCTGACACCATTAATACTACAGCAGACTGCAGGGATTGCAATGCCAAGAGTGTTCCTTTAAGTGCATGTGTACTTTTGATCACTTCAAAAAATATTGAAAACTGCTTGAGTAGGTGAATGTCCCCTGTAACACAATGGGCTGTGTGTGCACTGAGCAGGAAAGGATTTTAAGTAAAAAAGAAAAAGTGATAAAGTTTCACCTTTCTTGCTATTTTACAACATCCTACTTGACTTTCCTTAAGATTCCATCAAATCTCAATAAGCTAAAAATGCTCTAGCTTGCATTATCCTCACTATTCTGGAACATTACTCATATCTCTCCTCCCACTAAAACTAACCTAACTTCGGATCTTTAAATTCTTCAAATAAATTACCTTTGTATTTAAAACTACCTACATCATAATATCCCATTATCTCTCTTCCGTGTTCTATGTTTTCACACTTTCTCAACCTCATCTCTACAATCCTTTCTGCCTCTATATGTGACAATATGTACTTTCTGTAGAAAGCAGAGGGAGTAATGAGACATAAAGAAATCTATCAATTAGTGAATACAACCTATTTAGTACTGAGCAAAGGTAAAATTTTTAGCATTAGGGTGGAGAACTCAACAATCCACTAATTGTGCTTGATGGAGGAGAGGAGGTGTCTGTCTCTGTAAAGAATGGGTCTGCCTAGTGAGTTAAAAAGGCGAATTGAACAGGGAGTCTAGAGAAAAGGTATATTCATCCCTAAACACCAACACATCCATAAATATGCATTTACAAAATAAGGCCATAGAGCATTTCTCATCAATGTTTATTCCCCTCACGTTAAGGAACGGATATTTATGTCAGCTATACAGACACTTGGTGGAGTACAAGCTTTGCCTGCCAATTAAATTTAAAACTATGACTAAATATTTGTATCACCATTCCTCCCTCAGGATTAGAGACACAAAACCAGACATGGCACTTGTGAAAGCATACTCCGTGACTCCAATCTCAATCACATAAAATATTTGGTGAGGTTTACCGGTTTATGCCTGGTTGCGGCCTTGGATGTTTTTTGAGTCACAGACCCCTTCTTCTTATTGCACATATATAGCTTGTTATAGCTGTGTGTCTACCCAAAGATGGTAGTTTCACCAGTGCTATATAACTACGCTCCTTCCTTTATATTTCATGCTTTCATGATTTTATCCAAAACACATTCTGAAATACTTATTATCAGAGAGGATTTAGCAAACTCAAGGCTCTAAGCAGGTTACTAGTTTAGACCCAACCCTTTCAATCTCAGTATAGGAAGTGAATGGGGATGAGCCTGGCTAAGTATCTTTATGGTGCTCAGGCCTCATCTTACTTCTGGTCCCTAGGCAATTGCCTCTGTTTGCATTATGCTTATTGTCCTAACGGCTACCTAGAATATTAAAACAGTTTTAATATTTCTGATTCTGTCATTTGAGTGCTATTTAATGATATTGTATGCATAGTATACATTTGTTTTATGGTTGCATTAATTAATGTATTTATAGTAATACATGTATGTCCAAGTATGGCCTTAGGCCTAGTTGTTATTATTGGCAAACTTAGTGGCGCTTATTTTATAAGTCTGTGGAATTCAATGTAAACATTAAAGCGGCACTATCATGCCGAATTTACCCTTCCTCAATCTCTTCCTCTTCTCCCTCTCTCTCAGGATCTGTTCTTCTTTTCTTCCTGTCTTCTTTAGTTTTCTTTAAAATCATAAGACAAAGTAGGGACTCTTTGCCTTATGGAAGATTCCTCCGCTTGACCTGCTCTGACCAGCGGAGGAGCAAAGTGTGCTTCATTTCCGCTGGTCAGAGCAATTTCCCCATGATTCTTACCTTTCCTCTGTGTTCCCACGATGCTTCCTGTCATTTTAGACAAAACTGACGAATTGCGTTCTAACTGAATGAGAACAGTATGTTCGTTTATTTTAGAACTCAATTCAGCACTTTGTTGGGATCGCAATTTCATTCGAATGAATGAAACTCTGATCCTATTCTTGCTGTGGCTGCATCTTGTAGCCGCTTAGTAGATAACTCCCTGGGCAGCTGGTGGGGACCAAATGATAATGGGGGGGGAAACCTACTGAAATCCATCCAATCACAGTGCTCTGTGTCATTTTACACAGCTTGGGAAAGTTCTTTGGAATTTTTCCACGCTGTGTAAAATGACAAAGAGCACTCTGATTGGCTTAAACCCACCAATCAGAATGTTCTTCGCCTAATTGCAGGGCGTGGCAAGGCTTTATAAGCCTTCCCCGCCCTGCGGAGCTCAGTCAGTGCGGAGCCCTCCATGGGTGAAGATGGATTATTTTTTTGCGGTCGGGTTTTTTCTTTTTCGTCGGGTTTTTTCTTTTGCGCTCGGGATTTTTATTTTATTTTAAGTTCGACGGTTATGATGGTTTTTTATTTGGCCTTTTTTGGGGCTGAAAAATGAAGCCTTGAGAAAGAAGAAGACGTGTAATGGTAAGTTTAATTTTACTTTACAGGTTAGTTATTTTATTCCCCCCTCACAATTTTTTAGGGTGAGGGGGGTAGGTAGGGGACTTTTTATTTGGTTGGGGGGTGGGTGACTAGGGGCTTTGAGGACCCCTAGTCACCTTTAGGGGGGGGGAATTTGACTTAGGGCCCCCACCTGCCGCCCAGGGGTGCGGGCCGGAGGGGGGGTGGACAGTAGGTCCCCCCCCTCATTATCATTATGACCTCCACCCACCGCACAGGGGTTGGGGCCGGGGGGGGACAATAGGTCTCCCCCCTTATTTTACTTTAGGGCCCCCACCCGCCATTTAGGGGTGGGGGCCAATAGTTTTTTGTTGTTTTTTTTTTTACAGTGAGCTGCCACAGGCTGCTCACTGTTTAGTGGACATGCCCCTACTCGCGGTATAGCGAGTAGGGGCATTGGGGAGATTTTAATCTTCCTTATGCTATTATGGGGGGTCATATTGACCCCCATAGAGTGAGGGAGGACCTGGGGGGTTTATGAAGTGGCGGGGAGCACTGCTCCCTGCCACTTCTATAGTTACATATTACAAGGAGGGAGCTGCATGCCGGTAGCTCCCTCCTTGTAATAAACTGCACGAACAAATGAACACTAATACACAGATACTCAGTGTTAGTTTGTTCTTTCTGATGAATGAATGAATAGATGAAATTCCCGTTCGCATGTCCAGGTGTTTCACTGGGCATGTGCAGGAATCTCAGCGCTATCTAGTGTGGGCAGATGACGTGTCCCACAGGGACTTCATCTACCTACATAAAGATGGCGCGGCCCTGAATAAAGATCGGGGCAGAAAATAAAGATAAAAAAATAGGTAATATGGGAGGCTTAGGGGCATTTGGGGGTGACTAGGGGGGTCAATTAGAGATAGTGGAGGTGGGAGGGGGGTTAAAAAAAAACCAGGATTCGGCACGACAGTGCCGCTTTAAGGGTATCAAGAGAAAGCCCTATTTCTACTTTACAAAAATTATATATAATATGTATGGGTTTGTGGTAATATAAACACATGGCAAAAGTGCCAAAAAAGTCTTGGTCACAAACGTGTCACATCTCCTTGAAGAACCTTTGTCTTTAAGTGGTTAAGGCCATAATTCATCATCAGGATGTTTGTAATCAATGTGAACTGCAGAAGTCTTCTCTTCTAATTAAATTTTAGTCGGAACCTGTTGATTTTACTAAATATATTCCTTGCCACAGAAAACACTCGCTTCATCTTTCTACATATTACTGTTAAGCGATATAAATGTTCATACTCTTTACTTAATGTTGTGCACTAACGCATTTAATGTGTTGACAGATTACCTCCAATACTAGGCATCTTTGATGAATCATGCTGAGCAGCAGATTTGTTACGCTCTTGCTTTTTCCTCTTGGTGTTTGCAGCTCTAACTGAACGGAGCAGGACTTCACTGGCTTTGAAAAAAGCAACAAGAAAAGGTTGCTTTGACTGAGGCCCATGTCTCCCGATGAGTCCAGCGGATTTGACATTAACACTCCGTCCTTAAAAATAGGGAATAAGATAAATAAAGATGTCATCATACATATGTGCATAAAGGTAATATATTGGGGAGATGTATTAAAGTGTTATAAAAGATGTGCTTTTGAGGACGTTCAAAATCTGCTCCAATTTATTAAAGTGTTATAAAAAAATACAGAAAAGTGTTTGTTATTTCTGCAGGTTTTTGTGCTTCTATTATTATGTACCACTAACTAAGAATCATCTATTTTTACGTTGAAATAAAAGTGGAGTAAGAGTACATTAGACATGAGAATAAAAAAAAAAATGTATATGAATTAATTAATGGAATGCACAGTAACAGTAACACAAAAGAAAAATGTGAAATAAAAAAATAGTGCAAAAGACCATCAGAATTAATCATTTGTACCATTAAAAAAAAATATTCCAGAAAGGCACCAATTATGCACCTCCAACTCATATTGTTTTAATTTTATGATGGTTAAATATTTTTGGGATATGCAAAATTTGTTAGAAATAAAGGCCTTGACTTAATATTATTGGATAAGCATTTCAAATGATGAAATATTTTTGGATAAACTTTTAAAAAGTTTTAATTTTTTTAAAAATCATTTTAAAAGATTATACAAAAATATTAAATTATTTAAAAAGCTTATTAAAATAAACGGCTAAGTTTGATACTATGTCTACTTTTAAATTGGACACAGTATTTTCTGAAAGGGAAAATCAGCATGGTTTTGTACTGTATTCACTACTTCAAAGATGTTATTTAAGTTAAGAATGGTGTAATATGCCTTTGAAGAAAACAGGTGCAGAACACAGTAAGCACATTGGTACCAAACACACAGTAAACATGTGGGTACAAAGTATTTTATGTTTAATGTTCAAGTATTCTATGGTAAACGTGATGCTTGTATTAAAATGCCAGCGGAAAAGTGAAATTTTTTACATTTTGCATTACTTGGAAAAGAAGAAATACAATCACATCATATACATTTTTACATTTCAATGGCAGCCACATAGTGGGTTTAAAGCAATGAGTTCAAACACAAAGCAATGATTTCTACTCTAGATGCTCTTTTGTGATTACGTATGTTATATTACCCTCATCTGAACTGACTTCAGTCTATCATAATACTGAAAGAAATAGGTATTCAGGTCTTAACAACATATTTTATGATGATCATCCCCATATGAACACTTTTATTTGAACAGCCTGTGCTTTTCTAGGACTGTAGAGATGAGTTTTAGATGTATTTGCTACTCACCACCAAAACCATCAGCACTGTAAAAAAAGATCTTTCTGTGCCTACAGCTGAGTGGGAAGAACAACTTAGATCTTTTAATCTAGATTTTTTAATTTGAATATGAATTTGCTACACTGAGGGCTTCTAAACCAAGGGGAAATCATACCTAGAGGTTCTACTCATGATTTGAACTTTCCCTTGTGAGCAACATCTCTTCTCACCTAATAGCTACAGTCAGGGGCATAACAAGAAACCTTAGGGCCCGGTGCAAGAATCTAAGGGCCCCCTGCTATTGAGCAGAGCTGATCAATAGGTAGATCCTCAGCTGCTGTACATATCCTATGATGCTTTGCCAATGACAGGATTACAGTATGATCCAGCACGTAGAACTGTGTAACACTGGAGACTAACAGGTAACGTATACCGGGCCTTAGAATGGCCGGACTTACGTATCAAAGAATAGTCAGGAATAGCCGAGGTCAGGGGACACAGAAAGGGACACAATGATAAAGGAAAACCAGAGGTCAGGGATACCAGAAAACAGGGAAGTCAAAATCAATGCTAAAGTCAAATAACCAGTATAATAAACGCGCTCTCGGACAACCACTAGGGAAACCACGACAGGGCATTGAGGACAGGTATTTTTTGGTTTAAATACCTGCTTTACTTTTCTTATTGGCTGAAATCGCTCTTTGACCCCATAACGTGCGCGCAGGGCGCGTGCCTGACGTCACGTGCACGCCAACGTCATCAATCACGTGAGCGGATGTGGGGGTATATTTTGCCATGGATCCGCAGCGACCAGCGTCCATTAACATGCCTCAAATTGAGGAAGAATATGTTACAGCCAACTGTCGATCTGCTATTTACCTATTCTTGCAGGGTTCATTTTTTATTTTCTATTTAGTAGGTAGGCCTGTTTTTGTACGAATCATGTTTGAATGTGTGAATGTTTGTGTATTTGCGTATAATGCTGATGTTTGACTGCAGTGGGTCTGTTTGTGTGTAGTGTTGGCATTTAAATACATGAATGTGTGTTCAGTTTTGGTGTTTTTACAAGATTTTTTATGCAGTGTGTGTATAAATGCAGGGGTGTGTTTGTCTGTAATGTTGGCATGTGAATGCAGGGTGTGTGTGTAGTGTTACCATTTGAATGCAAAACTGATTTTGTGTGCAGCGTTGGCGTTTGAATGCAGGGGTGTGTTTGTGTGTAATATTGGTGCCTGCATGCAAATGTGCACACATGGGCACATTGCCATATACAGAAACACACATACACTGCCACACAAAGATGCACACAGACACATATACACATAGATTGACACACATACACAGTTACATTAACGTATATACATGCACAGATTCACACACAGATCAACTAGTACATGTACAGATATATACACTGGCACAGACAAACACTGACACACATAGACCCACTTACACTCTCTCTCAGTCCAGCTCTCCCTCCTGTGTTCTGATAGTGAACATTTTAACTGCCTCACTCCAAAGGAGCCTGCATCCATCCCATGGCACTTCCTTCCCTTTTGGTCCAGTGGTCATATGTGATGCTCTGTAATGCACCCTTTTAGGTAATCATCTATCATATCCTCTCCATTGCATGTCTTGCTTCATGGAGATACAGGGCAGGTCCCCCACCCCAATTAAAGAAAGACCCTCTCCAATCAACCTGCTCCCTGGAAATACAGGGCAGGGAAGGTCTTCTGCAAAACTTGTGTTTGCCATAGTAAGTTGAGGAAGTCTTCCCCATGTACACCCAGCTGGACCTCCTCTTGGATCTGATCACAGGCACATTGTCTTCCACCATGGTGGTCCTAGGGTGGGCACTTTAACTTGCCAGAAATTCAATTTAGGAACTGTTACTACATTACGTTCTGCCCACTTTTTAATATGTGTTACCCACGGGTGGGGGGCACATGTGTCGGCTGTTAAAAACACAGGGACTAGCATACAATCTTGGCTAACTCTTTACTAGTACAGAGACCATCTGACTCACATACCCTTCCAGTGATCCTATATACTGACAGACAGTTTTCTGATGTATACACCCCGAGCTAGTCCACAGTCTATACCAATCGATAATTTTTGGACTACAGCCTGGGAGTACTGGTTTATGGTATACACCGGTTTACTCTTATTTATTTACTCGTGTATACATGCTTCCAGTGGTCCTCCAGCCTACTTGGTGTATTACATTTTTTTCACACCATTAAAGGACCACGATAGTGCCAGGAAAACATACTTGTTTTCCTAGCTCTATAGGGTCTCTAGGTCCCCCCCAGCCCCCACCCTCAGGGCCCCCCTCCCGCCAGGCTCTAGGGGATGGAAGGGGTTAAATTTACCTTTTATTCCAGCGCCGGGCGAGGGACTCTCCTCCTCCTCCTTCTCGTCGTCATCGGCTGAATGCGCATTTGCGCGGCACGAGCCACGCACGCATTCAGCCAATGCTTTCCTATGGACGCTGGCGTCTTCTCACTGTGAAAATCACAGTGAGAAGCGCGGAAGCACCTCTAGCGGCTGTCAATGAGACAGCCACTAGAGGCTGGATTAACCCATCGGTAAACATAGCAGTTTCTCTGAAACTGCTATGTTTACTACAAAAACGGTTAAACCTAGCTGGACCTGGCACCCAGACCACTTCATTAAGCTGAAGTGGTCTGGGTGCCTATAGTGGTCCTTTAAGTGACAGCATGTTGACATTTGGCATTAGGACCTTTGGAAGATAGTTGATTATACTGCTGCACACTATCTGCACCATAATATTTGGTCCTTATATGCCACTTTTTCTTTTTTTTTTCCCGTGTCTGATTTTTATTGGAGAGTTTTGCATAAGAGTAAAATAACAGTGGGGTACAGAAAATAGAAGAGGGGGGGGGGTAGGTGGGGGGGAATTACAGACAGGTTGGATTTTGTACATTTCACTCAATACAGAAACGTTTACATGGTGGGTTGTACATACGAGCAAGCATTATGCTGCCAGAGTTCTTAATATAATAACCGTACAGTAATTTAATGCAAGTGTACATAATATTCAAACAAGTGTATATAGTCTACATACAGAGAACATCGTAGCGTCTTCGGGTTTTACAGCAATGATTAGGACATGGCAGGTCTAGAGTGGAATGGAATAGACTGATCCAACATGCTAGGACACATTCAGAATGACATATATCACCTGTAGGGTCCTGTGACGCTAGATTGAGTTGAGGTACAGGTGCTAGAGGGACCGTTGATTATTGTTATTATTAATGGTTCTTACTCGAGAACGTGTGATTCTCCTAGTGACGGTATAGTAGCGTCTGTATGCTGGGGTGGTAATAGACCAGGTCAGAAGCCATGGAGAGGTCAGAGTAGTGCTTAGTTTACTGTACCTGGTACAACATGCGTTAATAATGGCCTTGTGGTCATAAAGAAGGTGGGAGGGAGCCTCTGATAGGGGATTTGTCTTCAGACATACCATGTTTAGATTCAAATAGTTTGACTGGAATATTGCCTACTGGTACATTCTGGTGAGTATCATATATTGCGTGAGGACAGTCAGTCCAGCCATAGAGCCGTGCTTTCCATTGTGCATTTGCTTAGACGATGGCCCTTTAGATTAGTCATTTTGGAGTGTTTGAGGAGTTGATGTATAAGAGGTAGAGGGGAGATAATGAACAAGAGTGAGATGCAAAAGGAAAGAGGGCGGGGGAGGCGAGGAGGAAGTACAGTGGAAACAAGGAGAGAGTAGAGAAAGGAGAGGGGGAGAAAGGGGAGGAACGAGAGAGAAGTTAGGTCATTGAAGATAGGAAACAAGAGGCAAGAGACTTGAGGCCTGAGACCTGAGGCCCTCACATCCGAGCGACCTTAAATGACGTCTGAGAGTACACTCCATTCTAGAGACGGAATTTATCCCGAGTCGATGCGGTGTTTGAACGTGGTTTCCCAACCTTTCCATTGTTTGTTAAATTTGGTCATGTTCCCTTTTATGGCCCATTCCTTTTCATAGCAGTATGTGGTGTTTATTCTGTTTAGCAGTTCTTTTGCTGATGGGATAAAGTCACTCTTCCAATGAGACGCAATACATAATTTTGCCGCAATCAGAGTATTAATTACAGCTGCCGTTGAGGGTAGTTGGTGTACGTTCGGTATTAGATGGAGCAAGTAGAAATCAGGACGTAGGGAGAGTTGTAACCCGGAGATGGTGTGTATGACGTTCTGCACATATTTCCAAAAAGTATCCAGGTGTGGGCATTCCCAGAAAATATGTAATATTGTGCCCCTACCACTATTGCACCTCCAGCATGTAGGAGCAGCCGTTGGATATATTTTACTTAACCTATCGGGCACTAAATACCATCTCATTAGTACCTTGAAGTATGCTTCCCATAGATTAACACATTTGGTGGATTTTTTGGTAGTTGTTATCGCAGATAACCAGTCCTTGAGATGGAACCCTGTACCCAAGTCTTTTTCCCAGTGTAGCATGTAGGGTAATTTGGTTTCCTTGGACATGTTTAATTGGGCTAGGTAACACAATGAGAGGAATTTCGGCGGGGTGCGAGTTGTGCTCATGTTGTAGCAAGAGTGGCCTATTGAGCTTAGTATCGATGGGTCTTGATATTTAACAGTTGCAGTATGCAATATATGCTTGACTCTCAAGTAGAGGAAGATATCCCTATGTGGCAGGTTATGAGAGACCTGTAAGTCAGGAAAGGTGCGAAGGCCTTTGGAGTTATACAAGGAGTAGACATGAGTTAAGCCCTGGTGATGCCAGTGCGTTAACGACAAGTCTGGTGATATTGTGGATAGGACTCGTAATGGGGCCAGGTAAAGAAGTTCTTGCTTGGAGCAGAGGTTCGAGCTCCATGCTGTCCAAGAGTTCAGAAGAAATTTTGTGCATGGCAATGGTGGGTGGGTAGGGCATTTTTTCGTGGCCCACATAGTGTCAGATAGGGAATGGAGTTGGCTACATGCTTGTTCAAGTTGAAGCCAAATTGGGCTGGCTTTTCCTGACATAATGTCCAGGCTCTGTGCTAGCGTGGATGCTTTGTAGTAGTTTGTGATATTGGGAACGCTCAGGCCACCTTGATGGATGGGGTTCCATAGGGAGTGAGCAGCGACTCTCGGAGGTTTTCTTTTCCAGATGTGCGCGTTGATAGTTGATTGGAATTTCATAAGAATTGATTTGGGAAGAGTGATGGGTAGTGTCCTGAAGAGATATAGAATATGAGGGAGCGCCATCATTTTAACCGAATTCACTCTTCCTATCCAAGAGGTGTTCAAATTATCCCAGGATTTCAGTTGGTTGGATATTTTCAGTAGGACTGCCTCGTGATTTTCTTTTATAGTTTTAGAGTGTGATAGTGTGAGTTTGATACCTAAATACGTAACGGAAGTCTTGCGCCAATCAAAGGGGAATTGTAATTTCAAATCGGCTGTGACCTGGGGTTCGAGGTTCAGAGGGAGTATTTGTGTTTTGCTGATGTTGTTTTTATAAAATGACAAGTTACCATATGAGGCAAGAGTATACATGAGATGGGGAATGGCACTTCTAGGGTTTGCTAAAAAAAGAATAACATCGTCCTCAAATAAGGCCAGCTTCTTTTCCCCTGCTGGTGTGGTAAAGCCTGGCAGTAAGGGGTCTTGTTTGATTGTTCGTATGAGAGGCTCTAAACATAAGATAAATATGAGGGGGGATAGGGGACACCCTTGTCTCGTACCATTGGAGATATCAAAGCTTTTAGATAGGAATCCTGAGTTTAGTACTTTCGCCGATGGCGCGGAATAGAGGGCCATAATGCTCGTAATGAAGGTTTTCGAGAATCCATAAGCTTGTAAAACAGTCTCCATGTACGTCCAATTAAGGCGATCAAAAGCCTTTTCTGCGTCCAAGGCCATTAAGACCCCGGACACACGTTGACGAGTTGCCCAGTCGATGAGGTCCATGCAAAATCTGGTATTGTCTCCCACCTGCTTGCCAGGCACGAAGCCTGCTTGTTCTTCCGAAACCAAGGTAGATAGCAAGGGTTTCAATCTTGTGGCTACAAGTTTTGCATAGAGCTTCACATCAGCATTTAATAGCGAAATTGGTCGTAGATTGCCACAGGTAGTGGGTGGTTTATTCGGCTTGGGTAGGGTAATGACGTATGCTTCCAACATGGTTCTAGGGAAGTGGCCAGTTTCTTTTATTTTATTAAAAAGTTTGGTTATGTGCGGGGATAGGTATGGTTCTAATTTAAGATAATAGTAATTCGGGAGACCGTCTGGGCCTGGGGCTTTATGCCTGGGGAGAGATTTGATAGCCGCAGCTACTTCGGATACCGTGAACGGGGCAGTAAGCGTGTTATTTTGTTGTTGTGAAATTTTTGGCAATTGTATTTTTTCTAAATAGGTTAGAATTTCTGTTTTGTCTGGAGTGTGCGTATTCTCGTTTGCGTCTAGGTTGTATAGTTCTTCATAGAAAGATGCTAATTCGTTCACTATGTCGGTAGGATTATATATTTTTATCTGTGACTTTGAGAGAATGTATGGGATTTTCGTTTGAAGATATTTGGATTTCAGTTGGTTTGCTAGTAATTTTCCGGCTTTATTGCCCATGCCATAATAGTGACGTTGAAGTTTAGCTGCGTTCGTGGTGAATTCTTTGACCTTAATTTTTAGTATCTCTTCACGCGTTTCTGTTATTTGTTTCGTCGTGTTGCGGGAAGGGGTTAGTTTGTTGACATTTTCCAAAGTCGTGAGTTTCTGGAGCAACTCTCGTTGTAGGTTATGAGATTTCTTCTTGTTGATTGATCCTATTTTGATAAATTCTCCTCTGATCACCGCTTTGTGAGCGAGCCATTGGGTTTCTATTGATGTATCATTTGTAGTGTTGATTTCAAAATAGTTTTGCAATTCGCGGGCAATCTTCTCTAAATTCGAAGGTGTGTCAAGAATGGACTCATTTAATCTCCATTTGCCTCGGCCTCTCGTTGGGTAAGGCACTGCTATTGTGATAATTATTGGGGCATGGTCCGACCATGTTCTGGTCCCTATCGTTTGATCTAAAAGATGAGGTAATGTGGATTTATCTATCAAGCAGATATCTATTCGGGTATATGTTAAGTGGACCGGAGAGAAGTAAGTGAAATCCTTAGCAGCTGGGAATAGGTTTCTCCACGTATCATAGAGGTCGTGAGAGAAAATAAGATTGGAAAATGATTTGCTGTTGTGGATGGTTAGTTTGTTAGGCTTTTTATCGTTGGCACGTTGAATATCTAATGTAGGGTCTAGTGTACAGTTGCAATCACCGCAAATTATAACATGTCCTTGTTTTAGTGAGGAGATTTTCTTTATGGCTTTGTTGAGAAAGGAGAATTGAGCCTCATTTGGTGCGTATAAGGACGCTATCGTCACTTGGATTCCGTTAAGGTCTCCCACTATAATTAGCAATCTCCCATTTGGGTCAGCATGTTGGTTGGTTGGGGTGAATACCCAGTCTGCATGTAGTAGGATGGTTACACCTTTTGATTTGTTTGGCGCGTAAGCATGATAAGCTATGGGGTATTTGGAGGATCGTAGATTAGGAGGGTTCTTTTTACAAAAATGAGTTTCTTGAAGGCATACTATAGCGGCATTGGAGTTGTGCATGTCTTTTAGAGCTTGTCTTCTTTTGTACGGGCTGTTGAGGCCTTTGACATTGAGAGATAAAATTTTCATTGTATTAGCCATTGATTGATTGGGTAGCATTCGTGGCTGCGCTTAGGTGTCCTGTCCTTATGGTATGAGGGGCAAGCTGAACGTTCACTTCCACAGAAGTAGAGCCAGTAGTATCAAGTGTAGCATTGCATCCATTAAGGCGTACGGATGGGCTTCTTAGTGATGCGTTCGGATGTGAGGGTAACAAGTAGAGGGAGAAGAAGGGAAGAGAGGGGGATTTAACAAGAAATACATAACTATATACAAAGGTTCCTTCTTTGAAGAGAAGGTGTAGAGTGGACATGTTGAGACCACTATGAGTGTCTCGAGCCATGACCTGGGGGGCAAGAGAGAGTTCCTCCAGCCTGATGTGAATCGCGTAACAGTGAGTAACTGCTTGTAAGAATGCATAAAAGTAACAAAAACATCATTAGAAGAGAGGAGATCCAATGTGGCAGAAACTACAACGCCTGGAAAAGTGAAGAAGGTAGAGCTAATGTCTAACTGCAATATTCATATATTTGCTAACGTGTCACTAGAGCTAGAGGATGCGTTCAGCAGGCGAACGGTTTCCGAATTCTATTAGAGCGTGACATGAAACACGGGATGGTGATATCAGCATGAAAACCGGGTAGTGGTGATACTAAGCTAGAGAGGGGGGGGGGGTTTGGGAAGGACGACGTTGCCGAATAGTGATTCGTCTACGCTCAATCGTCTATGATGTCCTTCCTCTCCCATTGAATATAGGACTCGGCCACTAAATTGTAAAACCATAAGACATGACTAGCGAATATAAAGTGTATAACATAAATAAAAAATATAAAATAAAGTAAAATAAATCAAATAAGGCGGGTTGCACCGTATGCTGGTAGATGAAGGGTTGATGTTTCTAACCTGCATACGGCGCCCAGCACTATATGCAGTCAGAGCATATGCACGTGTGAAAGCTAGTATTTGGGAACGTGTACCTGCGACATGGTGCATGCAGCTGCAACGCTTTTTGTCGTTTTAAAGTCATAGATTAGAATTTATCCAAGGAAGGAACATAAAGTAAGCTAAAGAAAAATACTGTGTTTAATAAACTTTTTGGTGATGCAAGCGCGTACGCTCATTCCTTCTAACAAGTAAGTTGGGATTGGTAGCATATTGTTGCGCGGTTTTAAGTTAGTCTAATCGCTCATAATCAGATAGGCGGTAATTGCACTTATAATGCTGCATGTACTAGGTGCAATGATGTTAATCTACCATTTTATG
>OW240913.1:144063696-144136227 GCA_933207985.1 Pelobates cultripes
GGGACCCTGGGGTGGTTGGCTCCTGGGCCCCCCAGGGGAAGAGGCTGGCCCTTGGCGTACATACCGGGTCCCAGGGGCGGCCGGGCCCCCTGGTGGGCCGGGCCCGGTCGCAGTCGCGACCCCTGCGACCCTGGTATGTACGCCAGTGCCTGTACTGCTAAGATTAGTGCCTCAGTGCTGTCTTTCAGTCCTGCCTTTTCCAACCACTGGTAGGATTTTGTCATGTGAGCCACATCCACTATCTGCTGGCGGTACACCCAATGAAGAGGTTTGTCTTGCCATAGAACCTCCTCCTTTTCTGCATCCTCTATCTGTTATACTAGTTTGTTGCAAAATTGGAAGCGCTTCAGACTAGGTTTTTTTGCCTTCTTTTGGATCAACAGCAAAAACATATGTAAGGAAGGACTTGATGGACGCAAGTCTCTTTTCAGCTATGTAACTATGTAACTATGTTGAAGTCTTAGGTATTCCTTTAGCATTTCATCTTTGGGATCCATCTTTGTGATGTACTTGTGGATGCTCTGTGTTTAATGCAGGACTGTGGCCTTGACACTCATCAGTCCCGGACTTCCTTCCTTTCCGCTTGTATTCAGTCTCTGGGTGCTTGATTACAGGTGGAATCCTCCATTCATAGTGAGTAGTTTCCTGGTCTTGACATCCTTGGTGACCAGTTATTCTTTTGGCCATTTTCTTATTCCAGCTGGGTCCTGGATGACTGGTAGGGCCTGAGAAGACAAGGGGAGGGGAACATTTCTGACACAGAGCACTGTGCTGCCTGTCACCAATAGTTTTAATAACTCTTACTGCACATACCTACCATCTTCAAAGTGCTCAGTCACTCTCTGGCTGAGACCTGATACACAAATTCTGTGAAAAGTTGAAACATTGTGCAGTTTCAAACTGCAGGACTGGAGCTGTGACGACTGAGGACTGTTTCTGATTTCAGCAGCGGTGTATTTACTGCGAGGCTGACAAGGCATTTGCCTTGGGCGGCACTTTCAGGGGATCGGGAAATAAAGCCCCCCCCCCAAACGCCCTGGCCCATGCCTTGCCAGCCTCTTGTCCTGGGCGACTCAGGAGCTGGCCGTGTGGCCACCAACGGGACCACTCCCCGAGGCTGGCATGGGCTGATGTGGGAGGCAGGCGGCGAGGGAGTACTCTGAACTCTTCCCTGCTCAGCTCCCTCGCGTGCACCGCAGTGATGCCGGAGCTGGAATATGACACCACTTCGGAATCACTAAGAGGCACGAGAGGGAGCTGAACAGGAGGATCATTGCTCCTTCACCACCTCCACTATGAGCCTGCCCGCGTTCCTGCCAATCCAGCCAGCAGCAGCCCCACTGGACCCCAGGGAAGAAGCCACCAACATGTAAGCAAATAATTTTAAAACAATTGTGTGTGTGTTAGTGTGTGTGTTTGTTAGTGTGTCTGTTAGTGAGAGTGTTAGTGTTAGTGTGTGTCTGATAGTGAGAGAGTGTGTATTAGTGTATGTGTCAGTTGGTGAGTGTTAGTATGTCTATTAGTGAGAGTGTGTGTGTCTGTCAAAGAGTGTGTGTCAGTGAGAGTGTGTATGTCTGTTAGTGAATGTGTATGTCAATCAGTGTATGTATGCGTGTCTGTCACTGAGAGTGTGTATCTGTCAGTCAATGTGTATGTCTGTTAGCAAATGTGTGTCTCTGACACTGAGTGTATATGTGTCTGTCAGTGAGTGTGTATGTGTGTTTCAGTGTGTGTCTGTCAGTGAGTATGTATATCTGTCAGTGAATGTGTGTGTCAGTGTGTCTGTTGGTGAATATGAGTGTGCATGTCTGTCTATGAGTGTGTATATCTGTTTGTCAGTGAGTGTGTATGTTTCAGTAAAAGTGTGTGTTGGTTAAACAGTGTGTGTAACAATGACTGTGTATCTGTCAGTGTATGCATCAGTGAAGTTGTGTGTCTGTTAGGCAATGAGCGTGTTGGTTTTTAACAGGAAGTGAATTTTTTAAGGGCTGGGTGCCTGAGTTTTGTTATGCCTAGGGTAGCACAAAACCAGAATACACAACTGGATTTCAGTCTATTTTAATCTGTAATGATTGTTATTCCGGTTAACTATGTCAGCTACTTCTTGACTCCGTGTTACCACTGCAGAATAATTATATTGCCAGCTGCAAAGCTAATAAGGAGTCTGTCAGTATCTTTATGCTTTAACCCTGTGTACACTGTATGCCGAAAACTAATGAAGTAGCTGACATGTTTCATAACAGCAGCAATATTTAAAGGATCACTATAGTGTCAGGAAAACAAAGTGGTTTTCCTGACACCATAGTGCCCTTAGGGTCCCCTCCCGTGGCGCTGAAGAGGTTAAAACCCCTTCAGTTGCCGGATGAAATGCCACATTATATGGGGCGCCTGGTGGCCTCCATACTGCCCCAGACCCAAGCCAAGAAATATTCCATAGACGGGATATACCGCCTACCGGCTGCTGGCAGAAATTCCGCCACCGTGACGAGGGATGTGATCGTCCGATGCTCCACTTCACAAGATAAAAGACTCTTGATGACAGCAATTCTCGGCTGTTTTTGCTGCTACCCTCTGAGGGGAACAATCTATCATTCTTCCAGGACCATACCAGGTCTACACTGTAATGGCGACGATCCCTGCAACCAGTCACTGGCCACCTAAGAGCAGCCGGTGTGGAATACCACTGGAGATCCCCTAGGTTCCTGGTGGTCACTCATAAAGGGACTGTGCATAAAATCTCATCGCTGGCCGAGGCACCTCCTTTTTTTAAAGTGCTGGGAATCTTGGATCCGCAGACTCACCCTGGGCGACATCTCGGAACCAGAGCAGAAGTGCTTTCAACAACAACAGCTCGCCCGACCCTATCATCCAACACCTGAACCCTCAAGGGAACTTACCAACCCCACAAGGCACAAATGCCGATTGTTTAACCCTGTTAAACCCCGTTATTCTTTTTCTATAGCTGACATCAAAAATCAGCAAAAACAGCAAAAACGCACACTAGACAGACACATTCTTGATGAAGCCTTATGTGACGGTGCAGACACCACACATACACCACAGACAGAATGCAACAACCCCTCCCCCCCGCTACCACCCTAGTTAGGGGCACACACAAACACACAAATACAAATGCCAACGCCTGATCTCCCTAAGCTAACCATCCCCTCTTGACAGAATACCAATGCACTCGGACCTGACGCAGGGACACAAACAACCACTCAGAAAAATGCATAAGCCTGTATTGTATGTTAATGTACTCCCCAGCCACTTTTTCTCTTATGTACCCCGAAATGCATTGATATGAAAAAATTTCAATAAAAAGAGATTGACAAAAAAAACCTTCAGTTACTTACCTTAATCCAGCGCCAGGCTCCCTCGGTGCTGGTGACCTCTCCTCCCCGTCCGACGTCACTGGAGCTGAATGCGTATGCGCGGCAAGTGCTGCGCACACATTCAAAGTGTCCATAGGAAAGCATTTCTCAATGGAGGCGAAATTTGCCTCTAGCGTCACAGAAGCGCCTCTAGTGGCTGTCCGGAAGACAGCCACTGGAGGCTGGATTAACCCCAAATGTAAACATAGCATCTTCTCTGAAACTATGTTTGCATCTAAAGGGTTAAAACCTGAGGGACCTGGCACCCAGACCACTTCATTGAGCTGTAGTGGTCTGGGTGACTATAGTGTCCCTTTAATAGAAAGCTCAAGTTATATTCTATTGTACAACTACCACAATACTATTCTAGTTGGGGATTTACCATTTGCCCATCCTTGCTGGGTTATATTTGTAAACATTGTTTGTGCGTTTTAATTTAAGCGTGTTTTTGTCTACAGTGTGTGCAAGTAGGGGTGTATTTGTATGTACTATTGCCATTGGAATGCAGTGGTGTACTTGTATGTTATGTTTCTGTTTGAGTGCTGAGGTGTGTTTGGATGTAGTGTTGGCTTTTAAATGTGGATGTATATTTGTGTGTAGTATTGGTGTTTGAGAGAAGAGGGTTTTTTTTTTTGCAATGTTTGTGTTTGATTGCAGGGGTGTGTTTGTATGTTGTGTGTGTTGGTGTTTGATTGATGGGATGTATGCCTCATACTTACATAGATATACATACACATTAACACACATGCACACACATTGACATGCACAATGACACATACACACTTATAAATACACAGATGCACACACCTTGACACACAGATGCAGGCACTGGCGCATACACACGCTGACACGCAGATACACACTGGCACATACATACATACACACTCTGATACACATACTGACACACACCTTGACACACAGATGCACATATTAAACCAAAAAGTTGGTGAGCAAACCAATGTATACAGACTTTGAAATTCTTATTTATAGCTATTTTCTTGAATGTCCTTGAACCTTGTGTGCAAACAGCATGTTTTAAATGGTGTAACTCACATCCCACGCCCCAGTGCTCACTCCCAATCCACCTGGGTTCCACCAGCGGGCACAAAAGATCCGGCAGTAGGTGAGTTAATACCACGGCCCAAGCCCTGGGGCCGCCGTTTAGCCCTGTCAGGAATCCCGGATCGATGGATGGCTATTATTATAGTATAGTAAGTGTGCAGATGGAGGCCTGCTAAATATTAAATAATAATAGAAATAACCTCTTCTCCCTCCCATGCCGCGCTCTCTGTAAGCTGGGAGGAAGTAATTGGCTATCACGTCCTCACAGCATTGGATATTACAGGTGCCCGGTCATAATCTTAAAGGGCTGCAGCACCTGATTGGGTCTCTGTTTAGCAATTCCCATCAGACGGCCCTAATCCATGGGCCGCCCAATTGGTCCCCAAAGCGTGCGGACCCTGATGTAGCCAAACCGGCTGCACCGGCGGTGGTTCTGCCACTGTCTCTAACAGTGCAGCATGTTTCTTTTCAGTTACATTCACTATGTCCACCTCTTTCTCTGTCCCAGGCTGCATACCTGCTGTCTGCTAGCAAGACATCAAGGAGAGCAAAGAGGATTCTGAGTTTATGATTAGTGAACACGAGATGAGACCTGTGGGGTTTGTAAGATGGACAGGTAGACTTGGGTGAGAGACGACGAAGGTAAGAGATTAGCATAGCATATGTGTATTCTTATAAATGTATCCTGTGTGTTTCCCTCTGGCACCACCTCTACCAGATACAAGACACTTGGGAGTTATGGCTGTGTAGTATTATCTATTAATACAATTCTGTAAATAAGGCCCATCATACTGGTCAGCACCAGGCCCAATATGCAATCCTAATTGCAAAAAACAAAGTCATTTCTCTTGGCCCTAAGTAGCTCACAGAAGCCCACTGGAAACCTCCGGACCTGACCGAATAGTATACCAGAATAGAGAATATAAGGTAACAGAAGAACTGATGCTGTCTGTGTAGCACAGATAGGAGATTAACAATGTTGTCTGTTAAAGAATGCCAGACTATTTCAACCAAATCTTGACACTGCCCATCTAGAGCAATACTAATTTAGTAGTCTAACCTTTTACACTCTGGCCTCAGGGACCGAGTTTTCAATGTAGACTATACTCTCTTTTAGTTCAATTTTTTTTTTTTTTTTTTTTTATTCTTTATTTTCGTTACACAGGTGATTACAATAATAAAGACAGATGCCACAACAGCGTACATATGCTTATTAAATAGGATAAACAGTGGCATCAACAGTAGCGCATTTTCGTTTGTGATTACAGGCTCATTTTTAACTAGTGATCTTTACAATTGTAACCAATACATGTCTACAGTTCAAGTGTATCAAGGCTGAAGTAATTAGCGCTATACGCTGGCTTAAAGTTCACGTTTACGGCATGGAGGTGATTATGCCAAGTTATACATTCTGACACTATCGTGTTTAAAGAGCTAGATTTTACACATTTATATCGTTAGTATAGTGGTAAGGTACATTTAGAAAGAATTGTACATCCCGAGCGATCTGTACCAGCGCTGCCGTTGTGTTCACGTCTTACTATACATTATGAATGTCGTATTGAACAGCATGTCATCAGCAAGTGAGCCGAATTCTATAACCGGGGACTGGTGGGTCCCAACTTCTTAGCCAGGTCTGTGGCTTGCGAATTGCTGCGTCTAGGAGGAGGGGGGTGGGGGAGGAGGGGGGGTATATCAATTGCCACCGGGCAGTCTTAGAGACGGCCCTGAGCAATTCGAGTTCTCATGATGTTGTGGTATTGTCTATGTATTTGGACCAAGGTTCCCATGTGGAAGCATAGTGGGCGTATTTATCATTCAGAGAGGCTGTCAGTTCCTCCATTATTCGAATAGACTCTACTTTCTGGAGCCATTCCCTCACCGATGGGGCCTTAGCGGCCTTCCAGTGCACCGGGATGAGGAGGTTGGCCGCCGTTAGCAGGTGGGTCGTAAGGACCCTCTGTGGTTTGGCGATGGGGTCTGAAAATAATATGAAGAGCATTGTCTCTGGCTTGAGTGGTATGTTCCCCCCTGTGACGGTGTTAATTATCTCCCTCACTCTCTTCCAATAGGGTTGTATGGTTGGGCAGTGCCACCAGATGTGAGCTGTTGTCCCTCCCTTCTGCCCGCATCTCCAGCATGTATCTGGTGTGTGGGAGAAGATACGTTGTAATTTAGTGGGCGAGTAATGCCACCTCGAGATTCTCTTGTATGTGCTTTCTTAGATAGCAGTGCTGGCGGAGGATCTCTGTATGCCCTGGAAGATGGTACCCCATTCCCCCTGGGTGATGTTAGTGGAGAGTTCCCTATTCCATGCTTGGGTGTATTGTGGCATTTGTCCCTTAAGTTCCCCTTGGAGCATCTTATAGAATATCGATAGATGTTTGTTTCTGAGGGATTGGGATGTGCAGTATATTTCGTATGTTGTGAACGTCCGGGAGCCAGCTAGTAGTGATCGTGTGGATCGTATGTAGTGGGTCAATTGCGCATATTTGAAAATCTGCAGTGTTGTGGGTTGTTCTGGTCCCATTAGGGATTCAAGCGGTTTGACTGAGCCTCCCTCTAAAACTGAATGTAGTCTCAGGTAAGGTGTCTCCTGGGGTAGTTTTAAGAAGTCAAAGGAGCAGTTCGGCAGCCTGGGTTGGAACATTGGGTTTCCTGTCAGGGGATAGAGGGGGGACGGGTGGGGGGATATTAGGGTCCCCTGTCTCATGAGCTTCCAGACTTGGAGTGTGGGTGTAATGGTGGGGTGACGGGATTGGCGTGGAGATAGGACTGTAGGTCCAGAGTTTTGCCATGGGATCCCGTGGAGCGGGGTTGTGAAAAAGGTTTTCTCCAGTTGCATCCATTTTAGTTGCGGGTATGGGTTGGCCCATTCATATACCCTTGTGAGGATGGTCGCTTTGTGGTAGAGCTCTATGTGTGGCATCCCCAGGCCGCCTTGGCCTTTGGGTTTTGTGAGTGTAGCGAAAGCTATCCTGGGATGTTTGTTTGCCTATATAAATTTGGTGAAGAGGTGCCTGATCTTAAGGAAGAATGATTTGGGGATGTGGATTGGAAGTGTTTGTAAAAGGTACAACAGTCTTGGGAGCGTATTCATTTTTAGGATGTTAATGCGGCACAGCCATCCAAAATGGGGCTTGTGCCATTTGGTCAAATCTATTTCTATCTGTTGGAGGAGTGGGAGAAAGTTGATATTGTAGGTGACGGCGAGGTTATGCGGTAGGTGTACACCCAGGTATTTGATGTTCGCTTCAGCCCACGTATTTCTCCTTTAGTGTGGTTCGCAGTGGTTGGGCGATTTTCAAAGGCAGGATCTTGCTCTTGGTGAAGTTAACTTGGAAGTTGGATATCTTATTATATGTGGCTATCTCCTCTAAAAGTGGCTGCATGGATGAGCTGGGGTTGGTTATCGTGAAGAGTAGATCGTCAGCGAATGCTGAGATCTTGTATTCCTGGTGTCCCACCCGGAAGCCCGTGATGTCTTTGTTGTCCCTAATCCTCTGAAGGAATGGCTCCATCGTAAGGATGAAGAGGAGAAGGGATAGGGGGCACCCCTGTCTCGTGCCGTTCCTTATGTGCACTGGGTTTGACAGTTGTCCGTTAATTTTAAGTTTGGCCGTGGGGGTGGAGTATACAGCCTCAAGCCACTTGTCCCAATTCTGCCCAAAACCCATAGCTCGCAATGTGGCTCTAAGGAGAGACCAGTTTACTTGGTCGAATGCTTTTTCCGCGTCGACCGAGAGCAGGAGGCTGGGTAGGCCGTGAGAGTGAGACAGATGGATGAGGTTTAGAAGTTTTGTCGTGTTGTGCATAGCCTCGCGTCCTGGGACAAAGCCCGCTTGGTCTGTGTGTATAAGGTTGGGTAGTAGGGGGCGTAACCGATTTGCTAGAATTTTAGTAAAAATTTTGAGGTCCACATTGATCAGTGATATTGGGCGATAACTTCCACAATTGGTGCGGTCTTTTCCTGGCTTTGGTAATAGAGTAATATGGGCCTCTAGAGCAGGAGTCGGTAGGGCTGGGGTGTCGGTGCGGAAGTTAAAGGCGTCTAGAAAGGGATCTGCTAGTATGTCTTTGAATGTTTTAAAGTATTTGGCCGTGTAACCATCTGGGCCCGAGCTTTTCCGCAGAGGCAAAGAGCCTACTACTTTAAGGAATTCGTCTCTCGTCAAGGGGCTGTCTAAGGTTTGCAGCGCTCCACTGGGGATTTTTTTATGCACCCTGGGAGTCAGGAAGCGTTCAATGTCCGTTGCCAGCGGGGGGGAGCTCCTGAGGTTGTACAGCTCTGAATAGAACTTGTGAAAGGCTTCCATTATATCTGGTAGGGTGCGTAAGATGCCCTTGTCTGGGTGTTTAACTTTAGCTCCGTGCGCTTTGCGATCAACGCCTTATATGTCTGGAAGGCGTCCTTACAGTGGTGGGCTGCCTCCAGAGCTCGTATATCCTCTGTGAGGGATTTTATTTTTAGTTAATTTCTAATGAAATCTAGTCACCAGAAAGGTTATACCTCCTACGCTCCCTCAACACTAACATCCAGGCCTGGACTGGACATTGGGCATACCGAGTCACCAGAAAGGTTATACCTCCTACGCTCCCTCAACACTAACATCCAGGCCTGGACCGCGATGGCCATAGGCCGAGGCCGACAGGGGAGATCAGTGTATCTCCCCTGCCAGCCAATGCAAAACCCACAATATCAGAGCTCCGGCCCTGCTGTGTACCTTAATGGGCCGGCCCGGTGGGGAGACAAACTATCTCCCCACCGTCCCACAGGTACTGAGATGAGGCAGCCAGCGGGGGAGGGAGAGAGGACCCGGGGAGATCTATCCTGCAGCTCCGCAGAGTTCCTCTTGCGAGATCGAAGCATTGCTGCGATTACTATGGCAACGCTTCGATCTCGCGAGAGTGAACCCTACCCCAGGAACTGCAGGATAGAGTTCACTCCTCACCGGACCACCAGGGATATCCTACCGGACCACCAGGGCTAGCAACAAGGTCCCCCCTCCCAGACAAAGGTAATAAGGAAGGAGGGACAGATTTTTTATTTTTACCCCACAGCACCCCACACATCACACTACACCCCAAACACCACACTGCACCCCACACATTCACACACTACACCCCAAACACCAAGCTGCACCCCTCACATGCACACACTACACCCCAAACACCACACTGCACCCCTCATATACACACACACACTACACCCCAAAACACCACACAGCACTCCCCCCACACACACACGCACTACACCCCAAACACCACACTGCACCCCTCACATACACACTCACTACACCCCAAACACCACAGAGCACCCCAAACACACACATACTGCACCCCAAACACCACACAGCACCACTCTCACACACACACACACACAGTGCACCCTTCACACCAACTTCACCCCTGAAACACACACACTGCACCCCTCACACACACCCTGCACCCCAAACACCGCACACACTGCACCCCAAACACCACAGAGCACCCTTCACACACACTTCACCCCTCAAACACACACACTGCACCCCTCACACACACACAATGCATCTCTCACACACACCCTGCTCCCCTCACACACACACCATGCACCCTGCACACACACAGTGCACCCCTTACACACAGTGCACCCCTAGATTCCATACATAACTATGGATCCTCTACACACATACACACTAGAATCCCTATACATACTCTGAATCCTCTAAACGCTCACTAAATCTCCTACGCACACTCTGGGTTCTCCACACACACTATATCCCAAACGCACACAATAGACTCCTTTAGGCACACAATGCACCACCTACACACTACATTAATGACATACACACACTAGATTCCCTGTAAGCAAACAGACACACTTTACAACCCCTACACACACTACATCATCTATACACACATACACTACAGTCCCTATGCACACACTCGCTACACAACACAACTGAAACCGACATTTACACAAAACTACACACCACAATGAACTAACTCTACACACACTCAATCCCACAAGCAGGCTCTAAACACATGTACAATACGCTTGCCTTACACTTTTGTCCTTTAGTATCCCACTTATGGAGACACCAGAGACATGTCACAAGCAAACACAGCGCAAGCATGTTTAATAAATTTGCTTGCGCTGCATAGAACAAATACAGGGCCTTTTTTCATGCAAGAGCTCTTCAGCAGGGCTCTGCGCATTGAACCAACATGCTCACTTTGAGAGTGGGTGTGCTTGTCTCTCTGGCCCGCCCCCTTCTGAGTGGGCTGCTGTGATTCAAAAATGCCCGGGCTGAATTTTTTCCCCAGTCTGTCCCTGCTAACATTCTAACACTATTGTGTTATATTTGTACTTAGATCATACTGCTAGAAGACTTGGGCACGTTGGAATTTTATTTTTTGTCCAAATGGATTTGAATGAAAACAAAAATAGTTTCAGACAAAATTTGTTTTCTCTCTTAGTTAATTCATTTTGTCCAACATTTGGACATTAATTTGGGGAATTCCATTCAGGCGAATGTAAACAACTGAAAGGGACATTATAGTCACCAAAACAACTTTAGCTTAATGAAGCAGAGCCATGGGAGGTGTGGCAAGGGCTGCATAAACAGAAACAAAGTGATTTAACTCCCAAATGGCAGAGAATTGAGCAGTGAAACCTGAGAGGCATGATCTATACAGTAAAACTGCTTCATTAAGCTAAAGTTGTTTAGGTGACCAGGCCCGGACTGGCCATCGGGCATACCGGGCAAATGCCCGGTGGGCCGCGATGGCCGTGGGGCCGAGGCCGGCAGGGGATCTCCCCGGCCGGCCCCTGCAGGGCCAGCGCTATCCGAGCGCCGGCCCTGCTATGTGCCTCCCTGGGCCGGTGGGGAGATCAAAGATCTCCCTCACCGGCCCAGAGACAGGGAGATGCGGCCGCCGGCTGGGTGAGGGAGGGAGGAGAGAGGACCCGGCGGAGCTCTAACAAGCAGCTCCGCCGGGTCCTCTCGCGGGATTCTGAGCGTTGCCGCGGCAACGCTCAGATCTCGCGAGAGTGAACTCTAACCTGCAGGTTAGAGTTCACTCTCACCACTGGACCACCAGGGAAGGCAGCATGGCTCCCCACTCCTCAGGCAGAACGGATCTCCTCCCCCTCCCCCCAGGATAAAGGTAAGAAGGGAGGGGGGGAATATTTTTTTTTTTTTATTAGTAAAAAAAATATATTTAAATAAAAAATACATTCACTCACACACACAGCACCCAGACACAGCCCCCAGACACAGCACCCCCCAGACACACACAGCACCCCCAGACACAGCCCCCAGACACACACAGCACCCCCCAGACACAGCCTCCAGACGCAGCAGCGCAGGCACGCTTTTCCCAGACACGCACGACCCCCAGACGCAGCGCCCCCAGACACACACTTTTGGAGCACAGCCCCAGACACAGCGCCCCCAGACACACACAGCACCCAGGCACAGCACCCAGACACAGCACCCCCAGACACACAGCACCCCCCGGGCCCACAGCACCCCGGGCAGCACCCCCAGACGCCGCCCCAAGGCCACACACACAGCACCCCCAGACACACACAGCACCCCACAGACACACACCTGCACCCAGACACACAGCGCACCCAGAAACACACACTGCACCCGGAACACACACAGCACACCCCCAATTTTAGCAGACACACGCTTCCCAGACACACACAGCACCCAGACACACACAGGCGCAGACACACACAGCACCCCCAGACACACACACAGCACCCCCAGATACACACAGCTCCCCCCCACACACACACAGCACCTCAGACACACACACAGCACCCCCAGACACACACAGCACCCCAGATACAGCACCCCCAGACACACACACATAGCACCCCCAGATACACACACACATATATATATATATATATATATATAATATAATATAAAATAACCCTCAGTGAGTTAACAGACAAAGAAAATTAGAAACCTAGAATGTGACAGCAGATAAAACACCCTCACACACAGCACCCCTCTTACATACACACACTGCGCCCCTCACACATACAATAAGTCAAAATATATATATATATATATATACACACACTACACACACACACACACACTACAGCACCCCCTCACACTGCACCACTACACACATTACGCTCCAGATACACACTAGATCCCTTACTCTATATGCACTCTTTATCCTCTATATACACACACACACACTGGGTCCTTTACACAGTAGATCTCCTACACACACACTACATTCCTTGTCAACAAACACATACAACATTCTCTAAACACACCCTCTCTGCAACCCCTACACACTACGTCACCTATACAGACACACTTCAGCCCGTATGCACACACTCGCTGCATCCCCTATAAAACTATGCCCCCTATACACACACTCTCTACAGCCCCTAGCCACACATATTACACCACAAACACAAATTAAATTGACCTATTTATGCAATACCACACCACACTCTACACACACACAATCCCACAAGCAGGCTCCAAACATATGCACCATGCACTTTCCTGGCCCTTTTGTCCTCTGGTATCCCACTTGTGGAGACACCAGAGACAATTTAAAAGCAAACACAGTGCAAGCATGTTATTAAATTTGCTTGCGCTGCGCAGAACAAATACAGGGCTTTTTTCTAATGCTAGAGCTCTTCAGCGGGGCTCTGCGCATTGAACCAACATGCTCACTTTGAGAGGGGGCGTGTTGTCATTAGTGATGACAAAACACACACTCTCTGGCCCCGCCCCTTTCTTAGGGGGCCGCTCTGATTGAAAAATGCCCGGGCCTAATTTTTTTCCCAGTCCGGCCCTGGTTCCCTGCTAAGCTTTTGGTCTCCCACCAAGGAGCGATACATTCTATTACCAACATGAAACAAGGTATCCAGAAAATGGGTGACTGGGGGCTCCCTACACCGACACCAGAACCAGCCAAGACAACAGCGATGCCAAGGAAGTCACCAAAGTGGACTGTCAAATGAAAAGACTGGTAACCTCCGAGGATATACGTAACTAAATATGCCCTATTTAATCTTGATGTTATGTTACTAGTTATATTAGAGATAGTTAAGTTTACCGCATCAATGTAGCGGGTACAAAATGGTTCCGTAGACTAAGCAGCAAGGATTGCTGGCTAGAATATGACGCTGCCCACCAAGCCTTTCACAGTCCTCTCACGGGGACTTGAGCACAAATGTCGATAAAATGTAGAATGATACTGTGTAAAGTGGTTGGACTTAGTTAGTGGATAAGCTACTTCGAAATTTTGTGATTATACTTTATGACTTACAGATAGTATAAATAAGCGTAAGACTGCCCCTCTGGTTTCATGGTGATAGTTCACTATGAGTAGACACTTCATCACCACTACCCCCACCAGCCATACTTACTCGATAAGTAAGGTCACACGGCCCCACATTTTGGAGCCGAGTTGGGTGTGTCACCCACCAGTTCTCCCCAACCCACCCTGCCCACTTACTCACCCTTCGCCCTATCCCACACCAGCTCCCCCCAGTCGCGATCCATACAGCTCAAAAAAAGATATAGCAGATGCGTACTGCTGGAGCAAGTCACTGTTTTTACAACTCTTCTGGTACCAAAGACCAGGTCTAAAAGCGCCCCTACCTTGCCTACTTCACAATGGTTAAAATTTTAACATACAATGTAAAAGGTCTAAACTCCCCGGGGAAACGCAGGCTACTACTGCAGGATCTTAAGAAAAGTGAGATAGATATAGCGTGTGTTCAGGAAACGCACTTCATGAAACCTCGAACCCCTTCAATTTTCGCCAAACTGTATCCCACACAGTACCATGCCCTTTCAGATAATAAGTCGAAAGGAGTTTCCATCCTCATACACAAAGACATAGTGTTCCAGGAGCAAGCAATCTCCATAGACACCCAGGGAAGGTATATCATTCTTGTGGGCCTATTCAATAATGTTCAATACACGTTGTCCTCGGTATATTTTCCCAACACTGGAGCGGAGAGGTTCCTAAGACACATACTTAATGAAATAGATAAACTGAGGCAGGGAGGATTGGTGATGTGTGGTGACTTTAACTTCATAACGTCTCCGGACATTGACTCAACAGCCACCTTGAAGGGGCCTAGAAGAGCGAGCTTAGTTTCCACGAGCAAGAAACTGTCCAAAATACTCTTATTGCATAATCTATATGATAGTTGGAGAGTACTTCACCCTAGTGAACGGGATTACTCATTTCATTCTAAGGTACACAACACGTATACTCGCATTGACACCTTTTATGTGGATCAGTCCACACTGGCGCAGACCTCAGGGTGTGTTATGGGAGACATAACGTGGTCGGACCATAGCCCAGTGACCCTAGAGTTGTACGACAAATTTCAGTTTAAAGGTAGAGGGAATTGGAGACTAAATGAATCTTTACTGCAGGATAAAACCTTTGTAGACCAAGTGGCAGGTGAACTTTCCCAGTACTTCCTAACAAATTCTGAGGGGGAGACCCCCGATGTCATGGTATGGTTGGCACACAAAGCTGTAGTAAGAGGCCTGTTCATTAGACGCTCCTCATACCTTAAAAAGAAAAACAAACAATTGACTATAATGGACTGCCAAAAACAATTGGCAATTATCACTGCACAAAATAAGCAGACACCTTCACACACTCTCGCACAACAAATCCAAACTCTAACGGACAAACTTACCGAAATGCACGCAGCCAAAACGTCCTATTTCTTACTTAAACTGAAAGCGACCCATTACCACCACAGTGGGAAAGCTAATAAACAATTAGCTAATAGGCTGAGAGAGAAATTGGCGGCCGCCAAAGTAGCATACATACAGGGCCCAGACGGTACTAAACTACAAAACCCATTAGATATTACCCAGGAGTTTGCAAAATACTACTCCGACCTGTACAACCTGGGAGACAAACCCGAAATCCCCCCCATAGAAAACGACAACATAACGGAGTTTCTGTCCCACCTTCACCTCCCACGAATTAATCAATCCCACTTGGATCTATTACTCCAACCTATTACACTGCGGGAGGTGCTCCATACGATACAACACCTTCCCCCAGGCAAATCCCCAGGAGCAGACGGCCTCCCCAACCTGTACTATAAGACGTTTGCAGAGGTACTGGGTCCCAGACTAGTTAAAGTGTTCCAGGCAGCCTCAGAGAAAGGGGAGCTTCCTTCCGAAATGCTACTCGCGACCATAGTTACGCTGCCAAAGCCAGGAAAGCCCCCGGATCAATGTAAGAATTTTAGGCCAATATCCCTGCTAAATACAGATGCTAAGATTTATGCAAAAATCTTGGCCTCCAGATTGGGCAAAATACTACCCTCAATCATCCATGACGACCAAACGGGGTTTGTGATGGGGAGGCAGGGACTCGATAATACCCGGAAACTGTCCCTGCTCATGGAGCAGATGCGGAGGTCTGGCCCAGGCGGGTTGCTCTTAGCCTTGGATGCTGAAAAAGCGTTCGACCGCCTGGGCTTGCCCTTCCTACGGCAGGTTCTCTCAGTGTTTGGGTTCCCACAACAGTTCATTCAACAGGTATTCGCTCTATATAGCCACCCTAGGGCCCAGGTGCTACAAGCGGGATTTAAATCAGATCCATTCAAAATCACGAATGGCACCCGACAGGGATGCCCTTTGTCACCTCTGTTGTATGTACTGGCCTTGGAGCTGCTACTAGTTGCCATTAGATCACACCCAGACATAAAGGGCATCACCTGGCGGGACCAGCACATCAAGATCAGCGCATTCGCTGACGATATCCTACTATATGTCTGCCAACCAGATAAATCCCTCCCTCACATCATGAAGCTCATTGACAAATATGGGAAACTCTCCTACTATTCCCTAAACGCAACTAAAACTCAGGCATTGGGGCTGCGCTTGGACCCACAGGTCCTAGCGCAACTACGCAAAGATTACCAATTTGAGTGGAGAAAAAATGATATAAAATAACTGACGTTCACTAGGAAGTCCTCTGACATGTTCCCTACCAATTATACCAGAGTCTGGACTGAATGCTTGGCCCTGTTACGGGGTTGGGGCAAACTGTTCCTTACCTGGACGGAGCGCATTGTCGCAATTAAAATGACCGTATTACCGAAACTACAATATGTGTTTAGGAACCTACCCTTGAAAGTTCCACAATCCTATTTTAAAACCATACAGTCTACGCTCCTCCAGTTTATCTGGGGCAAGGGACGGGCAAGGGTCTCCAACAAACTATTGTCGGCCCCCATAGGGCATGGAGGTATGGCATTCCCGAATGTAAAACACTACTACCAGGCTGCGGTCCTAGCGCCCCTAATGAGCCACCTAACTAAAGATAACCGACCACAATGGGTGACCCTAGAAAACCTAGCTATTAAACCTTTCCTAGTCGCCAACCTGCTATGGCTACCTAACAAGAGCAGACCACCTATTCCGCTGATACCGCTACAACTTCACCTAGCACTGCAAACTTGGGACTTACATAGAACGAAATTCGAAACGGCCCACCCCCTCTCAATGGCGACGCCCATCGAGGCCATCACGTACTGCATCCCCACCTTCCATGCCACCCCATGGAAAGAGAAAGGTATCTCTTTCCTGTCCCAAACCTATGACCCAGGTGGACTGATGAGCTTCGAGCGTCTCAGTAGAACCTACAATATCCCACACACCTCACAATACTCATACATCCAACTTAAATCCTTCTTGCACAAACTCAACAAGGACAACAAAGTAGAATCTAATAAAATGGGAGACCCCTCCACCTGGGAACAAATAGGTATCACGGGTAAAATTCCTCCACTTTATAAGCCACTCTCCAATTGCTATAAACTAATTCTTCCATACGAGTCCCTACAGGGCTCCACACAGGCAAGCCAATGGGAAATGGACCTTCAAACCTCCATCACTGATAATCAGTGGAAAACTCTCACATCCTCCGTTAGAAAGCTGGTCAAATCTGCCTCCCTCATGGAGCAATACCAGAAGACAATATACAGGTGGTATATGGTGCCGCTTCGCCTACATAAACTGTATCCCCACTCGTCTCCGATGTGCTGGAGATGCAAACAAGAGGCGGGGTCAGTCCTTCACATATGGTGGCGTTGCCCACGATTAATTAGGTACTGGGGAGATGTCCAAAAACTCATTGCTGACACCACAAAAATCAAAATACCTTTTGAACCCAGGCCCTTTTTGCTATTGGACGTCCCTAGGGAAGTACCCAAACAGTCGAGAAAACTAATATACCATATACTGCTGACCGCACAAAAACTAATAGCTAGATCCTGGAAAACAAATGAGGCCCCCCATATCCTAAACCTTATTCAGGATATAGATAACCAGGCAATCTATGAAACCAGTTTTTCCGGGACGCGTTCTGGCTCAGGCCGCCTTGGAGGGGCTTGGGACCAATGGCGCACCTGGAGAACGGCTAACCCCAACGCCTAGTATAGTAGGACGCCGTAGCGACCCAAGAGCAAACCGCAGGACTAGGACAGTCTGGCAGTGAGGAACTAAGAGACAGACAGAATAGCATACATCGTGGCTGGAATAGTGGCTAGCTGGGTGACTACCATAGAGAGGTCCCCGACTATTGTGTAACTATTGTGTAACTATTGTGTAAATTGTGTAACTATTGTGTGACTGATGTAACTATTGTGTAAAAACGAACTAACGTACGCAACTGTAAGCAATGCAACTGCGTAAGAACTGTAACTGTGTAAACAATGTAAAGGCATACCCATCGCCCAACATGTGACTCATGGTATCGTGACTGTACCCCCCCCCCCTCCATCCCTCCTCCTTCTTTTTTCTGTACCCTCTCCCCTTCCCCCCGCCCATTTACACTTGTGGAAAACCAATAAACTACAAATTTCAACAACAAAAAAAATGTCCCTTTAATTCAAGGTTTTCAGACTACAATTGTATAAACCTCAGAGGGGGTGAAGGCTTTTTTAAAGCACTGTATTAATGAAACATTTATTCCAGATTTATTCATAAAACTATGTTATTGTTGCCAATTTTCTAATATAAATTAAAAGCTATAGTGACATATTACACAACAGTACATATAGAAACTGATTACATTACTACTTTACTTGTACCAAAACAAAGAAAGATGTTCACACTGCTTTATGACACAGTAAAAGATGTGAGACTACAATAATAAAAAATAAAAAAAAATGTTCAATACGTTTTTTGTGGCATAGCAATTGTTATTTACCTGAAAGGGGACCTATAATTTCTCTTGAATTTATACTAGTTTATACAAAAAAATCATCTATATATGTTAACCTTGATTTCATGAGAAGCTCTATTTTATTTTAAAGGGACAGTATAGTCACCAGAACAACTACAGCTTAATGTAGTTGTTCTGGTAAGTATAGACACTAGGGATGTGCATGGGAAAAAAATTTGGTTCAGCATTTCCGAAATTCGGGACATTGGCAATTCGGGAATTCGGCAATTCAGCAATTCGGTTCGGCACGTCCGAAATTCGGGACTTCAGCAATTTGGAAATTTGGCACTTCGGGACTTTGGCACTTCGGGAATTCGAGACTTTGGCAATTCCCTAACCCTAACCCTACCACTAACTCTACCCCCTACCCATAACCTACCCCTGACCCTACCCTAACCCTTACCATACCCCTAATTACCCCTAACCCTACCACTAACTACCCCTAACCTTACCCCTTACCCTAACCCTACCCCTAACCCTACCCCTAACTACCCCTTATTCTAACCCTACCCCTAACCCTACCCCCTATCCATAACCCTACACCTAGCCCTAAGCCTTACCCTAACCCTAACGATAACCCTACCCCTAACGCTACCCCTAATCGTACCCCTAATTACCCCTAACCCTACCCTTAACCCTACCCCTAACTACCCCTAACCTTACCCCTTACCCTAACCCTAACCCTAACGCTAACCCTACTCTGACCCTAGTCCTAACCCTACCCCTTAATCTAACCCTACCCCTAGCCCTAATCTTACTAGGGTTATGGGTAGGGCTAGGGGTAGGGTTAGAGGAAGGTTGGGGTAAGGGTTAGTGTTAGCGGTAAGGTTAGGAATAGGGTTAGGGGTAGGGTTAGATTCCTGTCATCATTCCCTAAATTTTCCCTCCCTCTCCTGTTTTGCCACTTTTCAGAAATCCGAAGCATTTTGACACTTCCAAAATTCGGCACTTCTGAAATTCTGGACTTCAGCACTTCCGAAATTCTGGACTTCGGCAATTCGGGACTTTGGCAATTCTGCTTGGTTCGGTACTTCTGAAATTCGGCACTTCGGCACTTCCAAAATTCGGCACTTTGGCAAATCGAAGATTCGGAAGCATCCGAATTGCCTAAATTTGTCTGAATTTAAATTCATACTGAAACGAATTGCACATGTCTAGTAAACACTATTTTTTTCAGAACTAGGGACGCCTCCAGTGCCCACTCCTCAGATGGCTACTAAAGATGCTTCCTGGTACAGTGCACTTTGCAGCACTGACATTCAGTGTCTCCGTCCTCAGCATGGAGACACTGAACTGTCCTTGTAGAGAGAAAGAGGAAGCCCACAGACATACTGATACATACACAGAAATACTGACACACACACATGCAATATTAACAATTAGTCACCCTTCTGGTTCTTACCTTTAACTGGAGGTTGGTTTCCCTGTGGTCCAGTGGCAGGCTGAGGAAGTTGGGAGTTAGGCTCTTGCACTCCTGGCCTGGCCCCTCCTCACTGCCTTCACCCTCCACGTGGCTCTGATCTCAGTGGGAGGAAGTGATTTGCGGCTGTCACTTCCTCCCAGCCGGGTGCAAAACAGAAAGGGGCCCAGTCCTGCTGTTAAAGTGCCACAGCACCAAACCGGGCCCCTCATGACACATGCCAACTGGGTGGCCCTTAATGCATGGACCAACCAGTGGGCCTTTTTAGTGCGTGGGCTGGTAGCTGGGGCCAGGGCAGCTGTCCCATTTGCCCCGCATTAAAGACGGCCCTGCTGTCAGGTCAAAGTGACAGTGCTTATAACAATGATTGACATGGAGTCAATTTGTTAAATGTAGATATAAAGGAACATATTAGAAACCTGGGAAGTGACAATTCTCCTTTATTACCAAGGACTGCATTATTTTATATGTGAAATGTTTACCACAAATTTTGTGCTACGGTCCATTGGAGTATCAGGGGATGTAATAAAAATATATATTCACGGGAAATGCGTCAAATAGCTCACTACATTATTTTAATCCCATCATATCGGTTCTTTAACTTGATAAATGATTATATTACTTCTCAAGAGGTTAAAACAAAGCAAAACTAAAACCCTGCTATATCATAAGGGACAGTTTTAAAAATAAACCTGCTTTTTGGCAGCTTCAATAACTTTGTGTGTACACATGAAATACATACAGTGTCATGTGAAGCTGTGCAGCTGTACAAGGCAGAAAAGGGACACAGAGGTCCTTTAAATAAGAAAGTACTTGGAGAAAACTATGTGCCGATCTGGGCAATATCAGTGTCCTCAAAGATTGCTTTGAAACACATTGGAAAAACGTGTTCAATAATCCAAATATCCACAACACCCCCATCACTGTATCAAGGGATACAATGGAAAATAGGACTTCAAGTGGGCATCTGCATCCCAAATGTGAAGCATTATTAAACAAAATATTACAGCCCATCACAGACTCAAACCTTAGACAAATAACCATCTAGGCTTTCCTTTAAAATAAAAAAGGAAAAGTGGCTCCATGCCAGAGTCCATATTTCTTAGAAAACCTGATCGCTGGCATAAATGAAAGAAGCAATTTGATTTGTGGTTGGAGCAGTATTCATTCTACTTCCACTGTAACAAATGTATTAATTCAGCTCAGACTTCCTCCTTCTGGCAGCCCTATTGCTGTAAAAAGAGAAATTAGTAGTTGTAGCCAAATACCATACCTTAAACTGACCCACTTCAATACATAAACACTTATAGAACATGTTTATTCAGGTGTATAGTACTTGAGATTGGTCTAAAATGTTTCCAGTGACAAAACGCACAGCAATGTTAGGAACATACAAGCACATTAACAGTTAGAAGAATAAAGTATGGTCATTAAAAACACTTTGAGAATTGTTGAAGTCAACATTGTGACTATACAGATGTGTAAAAATATTGAACTACATGTGTAACTATGTCAATCAAAGCTTGTATACACATTTACGCACACACGCACGCACGCACGCACGCATCCACGCACACACACACGTATATATTTGTATGCTATGGTTTGAGAAAGTAGTATTATCAGCTTTGATAATACTAATTATCACAAATTATCCCATAAGACCTAAATTAGAGGAAAACAGCAACTTTTTAGGGGGAGAAACACTATTTACTTCAAAATATTTAATCCAGGTGCCCATTCTTCTACATCTGGATTAAATGCCTGTAAAGCTCCAACTTGAGCCATCTTGTAATAATACTGTGGGTTATGAGGAAATCCTTGTCGCCAATTATGATTTCAGGGCTTGACTGGGACAAAAATTCAGCCTGTACAGTCAAAGGCAGAGCAGGCCACTAGGAGGGGCAGGGTCAGAAAGTAGGCATGTTATGTCATCAACAATGACAAGCATGCTCTCCCTCTCCACAAATAATTATGTTGGTGTGATGCCCCTACAGTGCTGTGGAATTGAGTAAATATCCTGGGGTTCTTTTTTTTTGGCTGGAAGGGTTGTGCAACGTAAGCATGTGCTAGTGACTTATCTTTGGTATCCTCAACAGTGGGATACCAGAGAACAAAAGTGAAATATGGATGTTAAAGTGTGTTGTGCATATATGTGGATACTCCCTTGTTAGATTGAATATGTGTAGAGGAGACTATTTGTGATGTAGTGAGTATGTATGACTGTTTGTGGCATTCTATGTGTGGCTAAGTGCTGTAGAGTATGTGTTGTGTGTTTATGGGCTGTAAAGTATGTGTGTGCATCTCTATAGAGCCTGTAGAGTGTGTGGGCCTACGAGGTATTGTGTGTGATCTAGGAGATTTAGGGTGTGTATGCATATAGGAGTCATAGTGCCATGTGTTTACAGGTGCGCTAATGTGTGTATTTTGGGTTTAGTGTGCAAGTGCATATAGTGGTGTAGTGTGTGTATAGGAGTATAGTCTGTGCATAGGTGGTGTAGTGTGTGTATAGAGGGAGTAGAATGTGTACAGGGGTTTAGTATGTACATTTATAGGAGATATAGAGTAGTGTATAGTGTGTGTATAAAGTATGGGCATGTGTGAAATCATAGGGAGTGTGGTGTTTGTTTATAGGAGAGTATAGAGTATGCGTATTGTGTAAGTGCAGGGGGTGTAATGTATGTGTTTATAGGGGGTATAAAGTGTGTTAGTGCAGGAAGTGTAGTGTATGTTTAGGGGGTGTAGAGTATATGTACTGTGTGTGTATGTCAAACCAAAAGTAGAAATTCACAAAAGTTCAGCTTAGTTATAAGGGCCCACTGGTGCAACCCATATTTATTAACAGAGCACCACGGCACAAACGTGTTGCGACCACTGGCCCTTTGTCAATGTTAATGCCCTAAACAAGCATCAGTGGTTCAGAGCATTGCTGCGGGTTACAACGGCAACATTCTGATAATATCAGAGCTCACAAGAAGACAGAGATTGCATGCTGTCCGGTACACTTCCTAATCTCCTCTCCAGCCCATAAAGGGACATTGATCCCTCTTAGGGCTGGTGTTGCTTTACATGGGACTGCATGGGAGATGCTTTGATCTTGACAGCTCCAGCTCTGTGGCCATTGTGGCCCTGTGGCCAGTTCGGGCTTGTATGTTTTAACAAAGTTTGTATATTTCCTTTTTTTTATAAAAATGTCTGTTCCTGACAGGATTTCTTTGCTAGTAAAACTCATTTCAGTCATGGCAGTTTTTGCAGAATATATTTATTAATCTTGTCATTAATTTAGCTTGTAAGATGTATTGCCACTTACAGTTTTTGTGTTTATGATAGTACAATCTCATGGCTATTTTTGATATCTTAGGCTAATTCACACATACACACTGGGAGGGTGGGGCTTCCGCAACCAACATCATCATGTGATCTCTCCACCACATGCCTTTCTTTCTCAAAAAAAAAAAAAAAAGGAATAAAAGAACAAAAAGATTCTGATACATTACAAGCAATATATGCAAATCATATTTATCTGAAAAAAATTAAATAATAAATATATATATATACATGTTTTTCCTGTTACTCTTCCATATATGTCTCTGTTTCTTCTGCCATTTTTTGCCCATTTTAAGTCAAAAGCATGAGCTGACTAGTCGCTAATCTATTCTGTGCTCTGGTATTTATAAGGTGGTGCACTAATTCTAGTATATTGTCTTCTAACAGGGACTTAAATAAAGGTACCATTACAGAAAATGTATATGTTTATTTTTTCATCATCATATGTGGTACCTATTTTTCACTAATTCCCTAAATTTCACAAACGTGTAAGCAATCCACCAGTGAGGCCCTCTATTGACTCAGTTTTTGCCCCGTACCAAGGTTTATAGATCATTATCTAGAGAGGTATGTCAAGTTACTGCCCTTTATAATCTTGTCATTTATTACAACTTTTATTGCAGTTAAAATGGATGGAGATTTTCTTGTGGTTAACAATAGTTTGACTCATTATATACAAGTAGTAAACATAATTTTGGATTGGAGGCTTATAGATAATATTAATTTAGTGATTAGTGAAGGCTTATAGGCGATATTAATCCTATTAGGAGGGAGTGTGTTGATACAAAAGTGAAAATATGATAAAACCAGCAGCTCTAAACACTTGTGTGGAATACCCTCCTCCCCACACACATCAATAAACACAACAAACGTCAAGTGATAAAAGTAAAAACCTATGCCCTTAGTGGAACGCTGTGATAAATATTTAAAGGGAAACTTAGTCCACGTTATGTTGATGAAATTGTGTACGTTAAATGCATAAAAGATTTAAAAAAAAAAAAACAGATTCAGTATAGTGCAGATGGTAATAAAATTGGAGTTTTTAGTCTTGATAACTGGATCACTCACATTTAGGGGAGCCTATATATATTGGCTCTGTAAAAATGGCTTGTCAGCAGGAACAGAGAAATGCCAGCTGGAACCAGTGACCAGATGCACAAATAGAGTTACTGGCTGGGGACTCAGTGAGATTGCGAGGGAACAGAGACTGCTCCCTCACTATGCTCATCCTACTGTACTATGAAAGGCTACCAGGAGTAGTGCATCTATGACTTTGTATATATGCAGCAATGTGTTTGTATATGTGTAACAGTGTGTGTGTAATATTTGCTGAAAAGTAGCTGTAAAGGTGTTGGCAACACATCAGTCTGATTTGAAGTCCCTCTAGTGGCTGTCTGGTAGGCTGCCACTAGAGGAGGAATTAACCATCAGAGGTAATTATTGCAGTTTCTCAGAACATTGCACCCAGACCAATTCAATGAACTGAAGTGGTCTAGGTGGCTACAGTGTCCCTTTAAAATGAAATAAATTCATGCAGATACACAGAGACAGAATGCATTGGAGCTTTAAGTCTCCCTTTAATGTAAACTCAATTTTATGCAGCACTTTTAAAAAACATTTTGCAATATGAAATAAAGATAAAGAGTACACTCATAATACATACACTATTTTATTTACTAATTATTGAGTTATTCTCATAGAGTACATAGAATACATAGATAGTTAAATAGATCATTTTAACATGATCATTCTTTAAGAAAGGAATTGTATGAGCATATTTAAACGTTTTTATAATTGTACACTGTGAACTGATGTCATATTTTCAGATTTCATTTGTATAATGGTGATCATTTTAAGGCCACGAGTAAGAAAATATGCAAGAGACCTATAATAGTGATTGAATAGATCACCAAAGTGAAATATAATGATATCGCAAACTAATCAAGACATTTTGGCTTGATAAAACCGAGAAGATCAACTGAAATAAACAAAAATGGAAAAAAAAAAGAAAAAAGATGAAAGAAAATGGTAGACAATCTTGATACAACACTACAAATTTTAAGAGGGCACCCAAATACTGTGGTCGTTACTTCATACTGTTACGTAATTCAGTTGTACTAATACTTTGATCTAGCCAAGATGAAAGTATGAATAGATCTGCAAGAAAGCAATTGTTTATCCTTGCACATAAATCTCATGTATTATTTTATAATATTAATATATTACTAAGTAGCCTGACTTGAGTTATACTGTTCTGTCCCAAAAGTCACTGCTTAAGAATCACTTTTAAAATGAAGATTTTAGGAGTGGATGGAATATGTAAGCTCCACGAATACAGGCATCTCAAAAATGTGGGTGGGGGGTAGGGGGGACAGGAAATTAGCAGTGACTTTAGCATTGTCTGCTACAAAATTAAAGTTTATTAAAATATATTCATTTTTAAACCAGAAATATTTCTTTAATTATGCTGTCAACCAGCGATTCTTTGGAAATTTTGTGGAGAGACTAATCTGCATGTAAGATCACGTGGAAATCAAATTGCACATCTAGACTTTACTGAACTCAGGTCAGTAAATCACTAGAGGATCTTGTCAATTAGTGTCACTAATAAATATTATTTTGATAAAATATATTTGTATTTACCAACCTCCCCTTTGCAGACAGATGTGAACTTTGAATCTAGTATAAAATCAATAGTTTGGCATGAGAACCCTATGGAAATTAATCAAAATACACTTTTTTACAATTCAAGATTCCTTCATTAGCCTTAAGACATGGAAGACCCAGATGTTTTTCTTTTATGAAATTATGGATTGCCAAATTCTATAACTAAAGGTGGTGATGACAACTCCTAAATAGAAACCATGAGGAGCAGAAGGAATACAAGCCAACTTTTAAAGAATAGTCCCAAGAACAACACCTTTAGCTCTTTTTTTCTATGCGGGACAAGGATAAAAAAAAGCTGCTATTGCCAATAAGCATGTTTGCAATTACAAAAAGGGTCACTTGATAATTTGCTTCCAGAAACCTTTTGGCAATGTAAATCTTAATTTCACATATTTTGCATCAATAATTTACAGAATATAACATATCATCTTGATGTATACATTTTGTTACTGTTAAATATAATACTTGATACTATGGCCTTGATTCAATATTACCGTTATAGTCTGCTTTAATATGATATTTTAACACATTTTTACTGGATTTAATGCTAGCCGAAGTTCTACCAGCCAAACTTGATAAACATGGTTTTATCTACTTTGTTTAAAGAATAACTCTCTTAGCCATTAAAAAACAAATAAAGAAGGCTATTGGGGTCAAAATGGCTTCCATATTATTACAAAGGATGTTAGATACATCCCCTATGCCACAGGTGGGGACATGTCCACTAAACAGCCAACTGACAGTGGCACGTTATGTTCTCTGTAATAGAAGAAAAGATACTAGAAAAGTACAGAGGAGACCTGGTACCGTGGACATGCAAGTCTCGAGAGAAGTGAGACTTGCCTGTCAAAGCACTATGATTGCTTAGCTTAAAAACTAACCAATCATAGTGCTCTGACTATACATCTTTTCTTTATTCATTTTAAGAGTAGCATTGTGACTTCATGGAATTTGTTTGTCTGAGGCTGAAGAAAAAAAGAAGGTTTAAGAAGAAAGGAGTCATCTAAAGGTAAGTATGACTATTTATACAGGTATTTAATCTCATTAGGACCCCTTACTATTAATAGGTTAAGTAAGGTAGGTAGGGTTTTTGTATTGGGGCAGGAATGATTAGGTGCGTGGAGACAAGATTTGGGAGGGTGGACTATTTAATTAGAGCTCCCACCTCCCATGGGTGAGGACTAAAGGGGAACCTTAAGTCCCCTCATTTATTAATATTAGAGCAACCAACTTCCCATGGAGTGGTTGGGGGTGGGATACTAGGTTCGCACAATTTATTATTTTTACGTGCTAGGAAGGACAATAGGTCCCCCATCTTTATCAATATTATATATCTTACTTGCGGACCACAGGCAGGGGCACACTAAGTCCCCCAGATGTATTATTATTATATATCTCTCCACAATTATTTTATTTTGAGTCGGGAGGGGTCAAGGAGGGACACTATAACCCCCCACCACCCCTATCCCACCACCACCACATTATTATTTAATTTATTAGCTCCACAAGATCACTGTTGAGCATTGTTACTTTTAAATTGAAGCCCCCATCTGATGCCCATGGGTGGAATCATGAGAGGACCTGTACCAGGTTCCACCTGTATGTGAAAAGCAGTTTTTATGGAGTCAGAATTACCAAAGCCTGTATTTTCAGTGTACTATATAGGCTTCGGATTTAGTATTCAAAACAATATATTTTTTTTGCTCCCAGTAAGAACTTATTTACTGTTATTAAATTAATACAGCCATTAAATGGCTTATCATGAGCAGAGAAACTGATGATACACATAGTCAGCAGATATATAAATGAGGCCTATGTTTGATATAAAATGTGGTGTTTTATTTTAACCATATGAGTGACAGGAGAATATATTACACAATTCACATAAAAATTGTTAACCACCTTACTGGTTATCAAAAAGTTAAAAATAAAATTCAGTAATACAAACCCTGCAGTAACTAAATAGCTGCACCCTTCATAAACTATTATATTAAAGAGACACTATAATAAAAATAAACATCACAGCTTAATGTAGTAATTCTATTGTCCATAGCCTGTCCCTGTAATAAACTTTTCAATGTGAACAAAGTCTTTTCAATGTAAACACTGCTTTTTCAGAGAAAAAGGCAGTATATGAATTGTTTTAAGTTAATTTTCTTTTGTTGCAGCCTCCCCCCTCCTACCATATGTACAGGTTTATATTGCCCATTTCAGTTTTTACCCATGAAAATTTGCCAGATAGGTTTGCTGGGCCTATGTTACATTTGAGACTATATGGCAGCCCAGGAATTAGAATTACCCCATCATGGCATACCATTTTCAAAAGTAGGCAACTCAGGGTATTCTAATTGGGGTATGTCTAGTTTTTTTAGCAGTCATAAATCCTGGCCAAAGTAAGTGTTCGTATTTGTTTTATTGCATTTCTTACACAAAAAATGCACTTTTACAAATGATATTGTCATTATACATTTTACTACTCTGGGGTTTTGGAAAGTTGCAAGGTCAAATATAGGGCTTTCCTGTTTCAGTCTTCATATTTGGAGGCCTCTGTTGCCTTTGAGAGAGTATGACACCCTGGGTAATGAAATGTCCACCATTACGGCTTACCATTTGCAAACGTAGACTAAAATGGCACATTTTAAGATGTTTAGTCTAGCCACTTTATCACAAATGGAAAAACACTATGGGAGAGGGGATGGGGGTGGTAAAAAACACTATGGGACAGGGGAGGGGGGCATAAGGAACACTATGGGACAGGGGAGGAAGGGGGAAGAACACTATGGGACAGGGGAGGGGGGAAAAGAATACTATGGGACAGGGGAGGGGGGGAAATAACACTATGACACGGGGAGAGAAAGAAGAACACTATGGGACGGGGAGGGGGTGTTAAGGAACACTATGGGACAGGGGAAGGGAGGAGAGGTGGAAAAACACTGTGGGACAGGGAAGGGGGGATAAGAAGAGGATGCAAAGCGGCAGTGTAGGTACCACACTATTTTCGCAGGCTGTTAAGCGCTATGCTCTTCCCTTCCAGAGCCAAAACCATGCACTTAGACCACTACTACAGGATCCCTAAGTCACCCAAGGCCCCGGCTAGGGCCCTACAAGACTTGTTGCTATGCTTCCAGTCGCTCCAGAGGAAACAGCTCATACAAACAACCAGTCGTGACTCACCTACCTATCATTTTGAAGGCTCAGACCTCTCTTTCTTTAATGACCTTTCTAGGTCCATAATGCTCTGGAGACACTCCCTGCAACCAGTCACTAAGATGCTGAGAGACAAATACATCAGATACCGCTGGGGACCAGGACAAAAGCTGTCAGTGTAACATAACGAGCATTCACCTCACACAGCTGAAGTAGATCAATTTCTCAAGGCACTGGACATACCTGTACCTGACATTGCACCAAGACTTGAAGCAACCACCTCTAGCAACTGTCCATCATGGGACGTGGTTAACATACAGTCATTTTACCCCAAGCAGCAGCGTAAAGCGGCGGCACGGCCATCCAAGGGCACCTGAGACCTGCTGGCGGCGGTGGTGTGCACCCACTGACTGCTTCAATTGTTAATATTAATCTGCTAATGCTAGATATAGGCCCTCTACCAAGGACTTTTCCTAAGCTCTCTCATTTACATTACATGCTGTGTTATATTTTCAGCCGACTGAGAATCCCACCTTACCACATGATGATTTTCTCTTGGGACACTAGTACCCCCCCAATCTGCAGCAACTTAACTTAACATTCCTGAAGAGTCCAAATCACAATAGTGCAGATATCCCTACATTAAACCTAGCTAGAAAGGAATAAGTGATTTTGTGTGATGTAATCACGTTATGTTTGTATGACACCTTTTTCTTTTATTTTGGTATGCACGTAAAATGTAGCATAACATTCCTCTACCTGTATGTATATCCTAAACATGCTATGACAAAAATATAAAATTAAACAATAAAATTATAAAAAAAAAAAAAAGTAAATATAAATGTTTAATTAAACAAGCAAAGAACTACTGCCTCAGCTGGTTTAGCTCAAGGAACAGCAATGTTTTCATGACAGATTAACCTGCCTCTAGTGAATGTCACACTTATAGCTACTAGAGGTGCATCTGACAAAATAGTGGGGTAAAACTCCACTACTTCAATAAGATGGATAAAGACCATGCATATGCACTTGCCTTTCAATGCTTTCCTATGGGAATCAGCTGAGATTACTGATCTCAATGTTCTTAGCCATACACATTTGTATTCCTAACACTGTAGTGTTCATTTAACATCTGTAATGTAAAGGGATAGCCTGCACAGTTACAATGGGACAGTTCATAACAAATGGACATAGCCCATAGTCTCTAAGCCTATGGTATGTGGAAAGGAAGCAAGCCTTCCACAGGCTCTACCATTTTAAAACTTCACTAGGGGCCTTGTTCTGAACAAAAATACTAGGGAAATCTCATAATGAAGCCATCTGTACAAAAAATGTGTACTGTTATAGCTGTTGTGAGTTATATACTACAATACCTAAGGGACTGTCTGCAGATCTGGTTTATCAATTGGTTTACCAACCTCAAGTATCTTTTTGAAAACAGAGTCCAGATAAGGGAATTATATGGACTTAACAGCTTCAACAGATACAGCTTTAACTGGTGATCAACCAGTGAGGTTGGTCATTGCTCCTCATGATTCAGAGGACAGGTTGTCCAGGCTAGTAGGTTCCTCACTTGTCTCTATGGTTACAGCCTGGCAGTGATCCCATAATGCAAACAGTAATTAATGCATCAGTTTACATAATGTCACATTGACAGATTTTTAAAATACACTACACTTTAGGACTTAGATGAGTAATCCAATAATAATTGAAAAAACCCAATCCAGAAAAAAGCACTGATTATCATCAATAAATTAAAGTGGTGACACTATTTATTAATTTGCTACTTACCATCACCTGTTTCCACACACAGCTGTAACCCCAAATTGTTCTGTGGATTGATCACCCAATGGTTACTGGTTACGGTGATGTCAAACACAAGCCAGCCAACATCTGAGGCTTGAATTCTCTGTGTGTCCAACAGAAACAGATCTGCATCCCTATAAAAAGAATTGGTAAATGAATTAAAGAAATCAATTTGAGAATATGAACAATAAATCAGTATCCTTTATATTATTGTATGTCCACATACCACTTTAAACGTCCAAAGCTAATCAGTGATGACTCTCATATGAATGTCTATCCAAGTAATCCATGGGAGTTTGAGCACACACCAAAGAACCTAAAAACGAGGCACCACAAAGCCAGGAAAATCTGCATATTTGGTATATGCAAATGTGGTATATGGCACGTGCTCTTCTGAAAACTGCTATTAGTCATACTGAATAAAAGTTAGAAAATCTTTATGAATTTTAATTTATACCTTCTCTTGCAGCAAGCGAAGCAGGTTCAAGCATGCCAGGAAGCAATGTGCAGAAATAAAAAATAAATCTATTTTTTAGCACATTCCGTGCAGAACTATAGGCATAATCTACCACTTTTGGATTCAGAATTTTGCATAATTCACCACCCACCAAGGCTGTAAAGCACACCAGCGTTTTATGGTGCAGGTAGGAAGCAGTGTGTATCAATGCAGTGTGTATCTGCAGAATGTACAGCACACTAAATTAGGATTTGCACTCAGAGAAAACAGTCACTCAAAGTTTACTTAAAAATACTGATTGAACAAAAGAAATTCAAAATACACCTTTTTGATCTAGTGATAACAATGTTTGTACAGAGATTTTTTTTTAATTTTTTTAAAAAAAACCCTATAAGCTAATCCAAGCACATAAAAGTACCCACAAAGACCTAAACAGGGCGCATGGAGGACAGTATAACCCGCTGCACTAGAGTGTGCTTAGGCATACCTAGAAAACCTCTGTGAACTCCTTTGATCTGCAGATTTTAGAATATACATCCATTGTCCAAGAACTAATATAAATTAGTAATAATAGCCCTTATGAAAAAATGAATCTTTAAGAGCAGGAATAATTATACCAGGAGGGGTGGCAGCTCACAGAGCAACTAATACTAGAGTTTCACTCATTACATTGAAATAGGTTGGTAAATAAGGAAAATGATTCAAAAATATTTAAAACTACAAAAGCTACATTTAATATATTTTTATGGATATGGTATAGTATCTGAGTGAAGCTACACTACTGTGTGAATGTATACAAAACAGCATAGGCACAAAACAACTTTAGCTTTATTAAGGAGTTTTGGTGTATATATCATGCCCCTGGTGTCTCACTGCTCAATTATCTGCCACTTAGGAGTTCAATTACTTTTTTTATGCAAAGTTTAATTTACAGAGCTAACCTTCTTCCTCACTTTTAATATTCCATCCCTAATTCTTGGGGACTTCAATATTCCCATTAACCCACCTTTGACCTCAGTAGCATCTAAACTACTTTCAATTACTTCCTCCCTCGGGTTATTTATGTTCAACTGAAGTCATTCCTAGCTAGACAATACCACAACAATGACATCCTGGTTACATTGGCTGCTGCAATCAAAACGTCGGAACAAATTTGTATTAATGGATTATTACTACCGGCTTGTAAACAGACACTCTCACTCTCACACCACACACCCTTTGCCGCCTCAAAATTGGCACAGCAATGGGAGATGGATCTACAATGCTCTCTTCCCTCTAAAAGATGGGAAAATATCTTTAAATTACCCAGAAAGCTGATAAAACCCTGTTACGGTTGCCTCCAGGCTGGCTGGAAGTTGGACCGTAGAAAAGGATGCTCCTAGCGCTCACCAAAGGACCATCAGCACCGTAGACACCATAACTACTGCGTAGCCACCAGAAGTACTGCAGACTCCACGAACCACCGCTGCTGGGCTGGTATCTCGCCGTCTGCTCTGTGCCCTGGACCCACGACCAGGCTCCAGGTTGCAGTAGGTGAACCTCTTCCTTCTGCAGAGCGAAGCAGGATCAGGAACAAGAGCTCTTACAAGAGCTCAGTAGCTAAGGGAGTATGAAGAGCATAGCAATCCCTGTAGTGATTATAGCTGTCCCCTACAAACATGAGTCAAGGCTGCAAGTTAGAGGGTCAAGAAGATCTGATGTTTAATGGCACACACTCTGCTTTTATGAGATTCTGCTCATGCAAGGGAGACACCCACATAATTAGCAGTATAACCAATCGGAACAATATACATTCGGGGAAATTCCCATCCCTCAGATAAACACATAACATAATTAAAACAGAACAGTAAAAATACAGTTTTTATACATGTACTATAACTTCCAAACTACACATCCAATCTTCATAAAAATACATATTTAGAATCAATCCATTCAGGGGAGCAACATATTAAAAACTGGCACAAATCAGACAAGGGGTTCAAAAGTTAGCAAAAGTATCTTTTGGGGCCTAGCTGGCAGCATGGTTTTCTGGCCCAAACCGGATTTACAGAGCCCTCTATCCTGGACAATGGGGAAAGTAATCCAATTATCCAGGGATAGAGGCAGACTCCATTAACCACATGTTAGCAAAAGACACAAAAAGACACAAAAATGCATAACTCCTATCATACTGAACAGAACCCCCACATTCAACCTATCCCCAGATGGCTTGGATCTGAGCGCTCAATATATCCAAACAGCGCTCAGATCCCACAAATACAGTCAAATCGCCATACACACTAGGTCCATAGTCATGGGGCAGAAGGCTGGCAATTAGGCTTCTCCATAACACAGGGAAGCAGGGCAATTTGTCAAATAAAATAACAGTTACAAATGGCAGTTTGTAACATATCTCCCCTTTTGGAGGGAGACTAACCAGGCACCTGACCTCCTGTCGGTCAGTGCCTAAGTTAGTCTCGCAGCCCACCCACAAATAACAAGTAGCAAAGTAGCCCCCCCGCAATAAAAAGTACTGGCCTGTAGGTTCCAGGTTGTAGGATGAAAATGTAGCATCCTCTGCCTTCATGGTGCAGCTGGGCAAATAGCTGGTGGTACTTGGGGGGCAGAGGCCAGCGGCGCTCTGCCCTGACGCCAGCGCTTCTGCTGGGGTGAGGGGGTTGCAGACCAGTCCTGCAACAAGGGGGTCGGTAGGGCAGAGGCCAGCGGCGCTCTGTCCTGATGCCAGCTCTTCCGCTGGGATAGCTGGCATAATGTCACGCTCTGTACAAGGGTCAAAGAGAGGGCAGAGGCCAACTGCACTCTGCCCAGCTGCCAGCTCTTCTGCTGGGGGAATTGGGGCATAGTCCTGCCCGGTGGCAAACGGAACGTGGGGGTTGGTGGGGGTCGCCATCTCCCCTGTTAACCCTGGGCCCAAGTTAGGAGTTGGCTGGGGAGGGGAGAATTGGCTTACCTCCTCCTCCTGATACTCCTGCGGCCGCTGGGGAGGGAGGTCGATGCTCTCCGCTTCCTGTGGAACATGCTGGGGCTGGGGAGAGAGACCGGTTGTCTCCTCTCCCTGGAAGGCACACTCCGGCTGGGGAGAGAGGTCGATGCTCTCCTCTCCCTGTAGCTGGGTCTGCCGCTGGGGATCTGGGCCGCCTGCCCAGCATCCCTGTAGGGCCAGTAGAGAGACTACGGTCCCATCTTCACCTGCCTGTTGGGGGTCCTCCCAGGACCAGTCTATGAGGTCTGCTGCCTCGGGTACCTCTGGTTGGGGTTGGGGAAGAAGACCGGTTGTCTCTTCCCTCTGCACGGTGCACTGCCGCTGGGGAGAGAGGTCGCTGCTCTCCTCTCCCTGTAACTCAGGCTGCCGCTGGGGAGGGAGGTCGATGCTCTCCGCTCCCTGTAACTCACCCAGGGGTTGGGGATCTGGGCCGACTGCCCAGCATCCCTGTAGGGCCTGTAGAGAGACCTCGGTCCCATCTCTACCTGCCATCAGAGGTTCCTCCCAGTATACCTCTACGATATCCTTCCAGCTGAAGGACTCTCGATCTGGCTCTGCTGCTGTGCTCTCTAGGGCTGTTGAGGAAGGGGACGGGTTGTCTCTTCCCGGGACCCCTGGATGATATGCTGGTACTTCCACTCCAGGTCACATTCCTGGGTGACTAGATACCGCAGGTCTGCTTCCAGGCCAATAGCTCTAGGGAGTCCCAGCTTGTCTTCCCGGTCATCATACAGGTCCCAGAAGCGTGAGTCTGTAGCCCTTCCAAAGTCATCATCGTCCATATTCTCCCAGAATAGATCAGGGCCATTGTAATCCCCACACTCAGGGAATTCATACTCAGCTATCTCTGGAACAAGCTGAGTCGCGTACCACTGTAGCGCTTGGTATGCGTTGTCGAGCCACAGTTCACTGTATACTAGATCCTCTAGTTTAGTCACCCACACTGGAAGGTGTTGTTTGCCCAGGAGGGGCATCCGCTCTGCCATTCGAGCCTGGATTTGCTGCCATCTGCTGATTCTATGATCACCTCGCCAACGCTGAACTTCCTGTAGGGCTTCTTCCCACAGCTCGGCTCTGGCCTCACTTCTGTACCCACACATCTCCTCTTCTGAGACTGCCCCATCTTTCCAGGATAGGAAGCCATGCAATCTGTCGAGGAACCTCTCCTCCATTTCGGCTGCTGTGCACGGACTTGCTGGCTCCATGCTGCTCTAGGTAGGGACGCTGCGCAGTGGCTAGCGTTGCCCTCAATACTCTCTCATACGATACCAGTGCTGTTGGGGTGCTGCTCCTTGCGCTAGGACGCCATCCCACCGCTGCCACCAAATGTTACGGTTGCCTCCAGGCTGGCTGGAAGTTGGACCGTAGAAAAGGATGCTCCTAGCGCTCACCAAAGGACCATCAGCACCGTAGACACCATAACTACTGCGTAGCCACCAGAAGTACTGCAGACTCCACGAACCACCGCTGCTGGGCTGGTATCTCGCCGTCTGCTCTGTGCCCTGGACCCACGACCAGGCTCCAGGTTGCAGTAGGTGAACCTCTTCCTTCTGCAGAGCGAAGCAGGATCAGGAACAAGAGCTCTTACAAGAGCTCATTAGCTAAGGGAGTATGAAGAGCATAGCAATCCCTGTAGTGATTATAGCTGTCCCCTACAAACATGAGTCAAGGCTGCAAGTTAGAGGGTCAAGAAGATCTGATGTTTAATGGCACACACTCTGCTTTTATGAGATTCTGCCCATGCAAGGGAGACACCCACATAATTAGCAGTATAACCAATCGGAACAATATACATTCGGGGAAATTCCCATCCCTCAGATAAACACATAACATAATTAAAACAGAACAGTAAAAATACAGTTTTTATACATGTACTATAACTTCCAAACTACACATCCAATCTTCATAAAAATACATATTTAGAATCAATCCATTCAGGGGAGCAACATATTAAAAACTGGCACAAATCAGACAAGGGGTTCAAAAGTTAGCAAAAGTATCTTTTGGGGCCTAGCTGGCAGCATGGTTTTCTGGCCCAAACCGGATTTACAGAGCCCTCTATCCTGGACAATGGGGAAAGTAATCCAATTATCCAGGGATAGAGGCAGACTCCATTAACCACATGTTAGCAAAAGACACAAAAAGACACAAAAATGCATAACTCCTATCATACTGAACAGAACCCCCACATTCAACCTATCCCCAGATGGCTTGGATCTGAGCGCTCAATATATCCAAACAGCGCTCAGATCCCACAAATACAGTCAAATCGCCATACACACTAGGTCCATAGTCATGGGGCAGAAGGCTGGCAATTAGGCTTCTCCATAACACAGGGAAGCAGGGCAATTTGTCAAATAAAATAACAGTTACAAATGGCAGTTTGTAACAAACCCATATCGAACAGCACTATAAAACGATCTATAGATGGTACATGGTATACCATGGTAGTACACAAATTGTACCCAACCACACCTGCCACATGTTGGCACTGTAATAATGAGGAAGGTACTGCCCTACATATATGGTGGACTTGTCAAATAATCCAACCTTTCTGGAAAAGTGTGCACAACACAGTCCAAGAAGTTACTTGGTGTGAGATCCCTCTATTGCTCCAGCAATTTTTACTATTAGATCTACCCACAGGGATACCTAAATTCAAACAGAAAAGAATGATGCGCGTAGCACTAACAGCGCAGAGGCTAATTGCACAAGCCTGGAAATTAACGATGGCACCACATATTCGGTGGTTACTCTCTGAATTAGACACACAAAGCTCGTATGAGAAGGGTCTGAAGAAATTATTCTTTAAACGCATGGGACATGTGGGACTCGTGAAGATCAGTTGTCAGATAAGACCTGTGTCGCAATACACCCCTGTATTATTGACCTATTATTACTGCATTGAAGATGCACGGTAACCATATAGGGCAAGGTGTATCTAGTGAACCTATCCACGGCTGTGGTGTATACGATGATATTCCTGTCCTTAATACCCTAGATGACCTTGTGTGCCAGATGAACGAAGCACAGTTTCTGTAGGTACGATGTATGTATAGTGCACATTTTATATTGCGTGTTGACAAAGCACTCTTCCCCTTTCCTTTCTGTACCCGTGACAAAATAAATGAATAAATCATGAGAGGTGAACAGATCATTGTCCGCTCCCTATTACCACATGTGATCAGCGAGTGGCCAAGTTAAGGGATTTAAAAAAAACTTTTCTTGAAAATCAGTATTTTTTTTATTTTCATTAGCGTTAATGTCATGACAAAGAACCTCATACACACAGACCTAATTTCTGAACATAGAACTAATATATACTGCATATAATATATTACAGGTCCTTAGGATTGCTGGATCATAACATAAGAGTGGGAACAATAGGGGGAATGGAGCAGCGCTAAATAAAGAAATAAAAATATGAGAGGCAGCACTCCTGAAGGTAGGGGTTTCCCTTTAACCCCTAAAATAACTGAAAGAACAAAGCAACACCAAATGATAAAAGGGAATACAGAAAATCCACTAAAGATATAAAAAATCCACTAAAGATTCAAAAAAAGTCCAAAAAAGCAAAAAATACCAGATAATTAAAAATAGTCCTAAAGTGACAATCTTCAAATTTTCATGTGTTGTTCTTGGGGCAGCTTCACTTTGTGGCAGAGTATGAAAAAGAGCAAAAAAACAGAAGGAACCAATAGTGCAATATAGCAAATAAAATAAACAACATATGACACAAGTTCAAAAATGTCAACTCACATATAATAAAGCTAAAACTAGTTCTAGGTAAAACAACATGTAGTGGTTTCTAATAGACATGTGCAATTCGGGCAATGTCAGAATGTCAGAATAGATAATTCGCCGAATTGCCGAATGGTTGAAGTCCTGAAATTCAGAAATTACCGAATTTCCGAAGTGTCGAATTGCCGAAGTGCCGAAGTTCCGAAGTTGCCAAAGTTCCGAAGTGTCGAAGTGCCGAAGTTCCAAAGCACAGTATTGCCTAAGAATTAATATACTTACCCAGTGGAAGAATGAATAATGTTTCACTGTATATAATTTTAAATAAAAAGTATACAAACATAGCCAGGATTCAGCTGTAAGTATTTGCAACACTTACAACAATCAAGTAACATACATTCATATAAAATGTAAGTTACTTAGCCAGTCAGTGTAATGACAGGAATGAATAAGTAGATAACTCCCTAATTCCCACGGTATTAGGGAGCTATCTAATAAAAGGCTGAAAGTCCTAACTTGGTCTTTCAGCCAAATTTACTAATACAAAGTAAAGATTACTTTGTATTAGTAAATTATGCCCCTACTCGCTATACTGCGAGTAGGTGCATGTCTATTAAACAGTGAGCAGCCTAAAAAAAAAGGTAACGCCCACCTGAGCCCCCACCCGTGCTGCGCGAGTGGGGGCTTCTAACCTGAAGGGGGGACCTATTGCCCCCCTCTGGCCCCCACCCACTCAGAGGTGGGGGCCGGGGGAGGACATTAGGTCCCCCCCTTATTCCAATTTAGGGCCCCGCCCACTGCTCAGGGGTGGGGGCCAGTCGGAAGGACATTAGGCCTCCCTTATTAGTATTTAGGGCCCCCACCTGCTGCTCAGGGGTGGGGGCCAGGGGGGAGAACATTAGATCCTCCTCCTTATTCCAATTTAGGGCCCCCACCCGCTGCTCAGGGGTGGGGGCAGGGGGGGGCTCGAGAGGGGGGACCCTATTTTTTTTTTTTACAATGAGCAGCCACAGGCTTTATTAAAAATACTTTTAATAAACAAGGATAAAACCAAAACACAACACATTTCATCCCTTGGGGCTTTATCAAGTGGAAAAAAGCATATACATTACATATATATATTAAATTCATTATACATTTGGATATATTCAGGGCCATCGCGATGATGCAATTGCCCATTTTAAACTACATTTACCATAATGCTTTGTGCATCCTATCACTCCAAGTACAAGCTGCCCCTCCATTACTGTTTAAGCCTATATTCTTCTCTAAAATGCTTGATTTCACTATAATATGATACAGATGTCTATATATTATGTAGGGATGTGCATGGGCAAGAAATTTGATTCGGCACTTCCGAAATTCGGGACTTCGGCAATTCGGCACTTCAGCACTTTGGTTCGGTTCGGAACTTCCAAAATTCAGGACTTTGGCAATTCGGGACTTCGACACTTCGGGACTTTGGGAATTCCCTAACCCTAACCCCTATCCCTACCCCTAACCCTACACCTACTCCTACCCCCAACCTTACCCCTAATTCTACCCATAGCCCTACTGCTCACCCTAACTCTACCCCTGACCCTTACCATACCCCTAGTCCAACCCCAGCCCTACCCCTAACCCTTACCATACCCCTAGCCCTACCTCAGCCCCAACCCTACCCCTAATTCTACCCATAACCCTACTGCTAACCCTAACTCTACCCCTAAATCCAACACTACCCCTAACCCCAACCCTAACCCTAACCCTACCCCCAATCCCAACTCTAAGCCTTTACCTAATTCTACCCCCAACCCTAACCATATCCCTAACCCTACCCCCAACCCATTCCTGTCATTATTCACAACATTTTCCCTCCCTCTCTTGTTTTGCCACTTTTCAGAAATCCAGAGCACTTCTTCCGAAATTCGGCACTTCGGCAATTCAGTCCGGCACATCAGATTTGATACATCAGTCATACATTTTGTTAATGGAAAAGATGCATGCACTACATTTCTACTAAAAGATTTACATTTGAAACTGGGAACTGGAATCTAACCAGTTATTTTTAACTATAAGAGAATAATTTGACATATGATTAAAATAAAGAACTTATAATGTCAAGCAATACAAACTCTATATTGAACAAAGGATAGTTTATAACACACGTTTGTTAAATGTCAAATATAGCAAAGAAAATAATACATCATATCAAAAAATTTAACTACAGTTAATTTAAAAAATCAAGTCACTGTGTACTTTGAATAAATAAAACCTTTTTCCACTGGGTTTACTTACGTAGTGGTTTCACTAATTGAGCTAAACTCAAAGAACGTCTTTGATGTTTTTCATTTATCACTTTATACATATTACCCTTTTAAATTTAATTTTTATAAAAACAAAAAAAACTTTCAGAACAAAATTATGAAATAATGAAAGTAACGAACAACAATGATGAGATTTACAGACTGACGGTATTTCAAATAAATAAACATCAGTCATGTTGGGTAAATGAAATTTATGCAATGGAAAAACAGGCAAAGCAATTATATGCTTCTGCAATGTTTCGGTACAGTTTTCCTTTTTAAGAATGTTGTGGTACTGAGGAATGGAATCATATCTGGTTGCAAGCCAACCCCTTAATCCAAAGTACTCATTGAGAAGTCAAACAGAAGCTGGGATTGAATTCTTAGCTTACCCGAGATCCCTTCAATGCTACACTTCAGCTACCTAAAAAATGCAAACTTTTGACCTTTGAACATTAATATAAGTTCTGCATGAAAATTTGAGCAACATAATAGTATAACATATTTCTGTTTATTCTATACACTAAGATTGTGCGAACTATAGTACACAGGGAAAAATGCAGACTTACAAAGCATATGAAACAAAATTAGTATCACGGTTTATAAAAAAAAAAAAATCAGCAGCAACACATAAATTGCAAAAACATAAAGCCTGAATTGGTCCAGTACCTATTTGAATATTCTTTGATGATCTGATAAATACTTATTTTAAGTGTTTCATTTCCAAACCGATTGTTACTTTTATCCTTGTATATTCGAAATTCAGCTGCCGTCACAGCCTCTCCATGTGGGATTTGAGTGAGGTCAAATCGAAATTCCTTGTAGTGCCTTCGATGGTGCGAAAAGTCCTTGTCTCGTTCAACTAAAAGGAAAAAAAAAATTCAAAGGGTAAGCCCTGAATACAGCCAATGATTAACTGTGAATTTATATGACTTGGAAATGAAAACATTCAGACAGCCTTATATGACAGTGGGCAAACAGCAAAACCACAAATCCAGACATAGCTTCCAGGTAAAGGAAGCAGAACTTTTAGCTTCAAACGAAAAAAAAAAAATCTTATTCGTTTGCTAAAATTTCATGAGTGCAACTGGAAATAATACTGAAATAGCTAAAACACTCAAGCCATAAAACTAGTTACAGACATAGGCACAGCAAAGAGGAGAATGAAAGGGGACACTGTACTGCAGGGGGAACCACTTCCGTGGAAAATGGAAATCCCCAGCAGAATGATAGTTGATATTATTAACACAGGTTTTTTCCAAAAAGAAACATAGAAATGAATCTCTCCTGTATGTAAAAAGATTTTTTACAAAAATGAATGTGAGCATCTTTATCCTGAAAATAAATATATAAAATAAAATTTTAAAATGCAATTTTCATTTATTTTCAGAAAAAAACACCACAAACATTGTAATCTTTAAACTGGAGCATGTGTTAGAGTAGGTCTGCCCAAAAGGTAGATACTCAGATGTTGTAAAACTACAACTCCCTTGATGCTTTGCATGCCTTTAGCAGGTCTTTACAATGACAAAGCAACATGGAAACTGCAGTTTTAAAACATCTACCTTTTGGGCACCCATGTGTTAAAGGTTTCGATAAATATTTATGTTTAGTTGGCACTCACTCATGGAATTATTCTCTAAACGAAAATCAAATTGCAAAATGAAGAGCAAAATAGAAGACTTGAAAAGATTTGAAAAATTCTGTTTTTTATTCAGCTTTTTTTTTTAGCTTACATTTTTGCAATGCAATTTTTAGTTTATCTCAACTTCTCAATTAATAAATAGCCCTAAAAGTGGATTTTAAGGGCAGGTATATAGGAAAACAAATTTCAAATAATCTTATTGAAAAATATAAAAGGCAAATAAAAGGCTCTTCAATAAAATTACAGCTATGATTTTAGTTATTTATTGAAATAGTTATTAAGGAAAACAAAATAATGTTATTGAGAAATATAGTGATGGCACGTAAAAAGGCTCTTCAAACGAATATGAATCTAGCTATTTATTGAGAGGCAGTGCTTGTTACAGAATTCTGTATTTAAAGTCTAGTCTTTGAAGCAGTCTAATGGATATCATCTAATAAAATATGATACTTATTTAATAAAACCATAAGATCTTGTTTTGTATTTATTTTTTTCTTCAGAATAAATCCTTAAAATAAGCAGTTAAATTCAGTACATGTTGTCTGCATGCATGTTTAATTTACATAAGTTAAACTTAAAGCACTTTTCCCAAGTAGAAATACTTTTAATCCAGAAGAAATTGTTTGACTATTTTAACGTGTTGGGTTCTCGTGAATTTTAGTAGTCAAGTGAGGTGGCTTCCTGCTTTATCCTCTGACGTATGAGTTGCTCTACCTTGGCACCACCCAAAACAAGGATCTTTATAAAAAATCTACTACTAACTAAACAATATCCCCTACTGATCTTGAATCATACTACTTGTTATCATTACATTAGAATATTAGTTGGAGAATTGGTGGCTCTCTTGTATGGTGAGCCAAGTTTGGTTACTTCCTAATTAGGAAATAATTTTTCTATTATGGTATAAAGTGGGATGGGGGACCTGGAAATAAAGATTTGAACTACCAAGTCCTCCTTACCTTTCTCTTGCAATGGCCCTTTTTGTCCCTGTGCATTTAGGCAGTAATTTGTGTTTTTCCCTCCTCTCACACTTCACAGCAACGTTTGATAGGCCAAACATCAAGGCTGCATCCTAGCAACCAAGGAGAGTGGAGGAAAGAGGGAAGGATCTAAATACACTACAAGTACACTACAGGGATTATGTCCCCGAAGCTGTCACACCTTGCCTTGCTTTGTACATAATTTGCATGGTGAAACTGTACTTTATTCCCACATATTGAAGTCATTTTACAGTCTGACAGCCAGAGGCATTGCTAGGTGCTTCCATCCAAGTATACATTTAAAAATTCTACTCACAAATATTGCCTTTAACCTTTCCCAATACATGTTCACACCCTAAACATGTTCTAAAATTCACATAACGATACAAATCTTTGAATGAATTCAGAGTATTTTATATACATGTATTTACAAAATCCATAACTACCCTATCGAAATCACCTAATGCTAACCCTGTACCTGCAGCATCGATCACTTCTATTTATATGTTTTTGTTGTGCTTATTGTATGTGGCAAAAAAAAGGATTTTTATTTCTATGCTAAAAATTTGTTTGAAAAATTGCAATAAAAATATAACATTTAGCTTTACAAATGATTCAGTACCGTTAAAACATCTTTTCAGACGTTAATTGACGTCATTAGTATGTGCCATACAGCGTTGGCTGAGTTGCTTGGAGCAGAGGGGAGCGTGGCTGACCAGCTAAGGGACCAGACATGGGCATGCGTAGCTCCGTTCCATCATTGGGACAAATAATGTGTGATTAGACTCCCAACCAGCGACCACAAACACACTTCTCCCCCAGAGACCAAAATGGGACACAAAAACAAAAAATTCCGCTTACCAGAGACATCCAAATTAGCTGATATTAGGCTCTCGTTTTAAAGGCCTACCGCACCTCAGTGGCTCAGTCCAAGATGGCGCCTGAGGTGCCCAGCGAGGAGGATGCCTCAGTGATGCCTCCCAAGATGAAAGGGAGACCTTCTATCGAGACACGGAGTCGGTGGAGGACTCGTCCCCAGTGACTAAGAGGGACATCAAAGACCTCCTGACAATAATGAGGGAGGTTTGGAAGGCTGACCTCCAAGAAACTCGCAAGGAGATGGGGGCCCTCCAGCAAAGAGTCACTGCAATGGAAGCCAGAGAAAGTGACAGGGATCATACCCTGAAAACCACCCAGGTCTAAAGAATGAATCGGACCATCACAACGCTGGAAGCAAGACATAGGAAACAGAATGTCCATCTCTGAGGCATCCCAGAACGCATCTACTGCCACATGTACAGAGACTATTAGCCACAATAGGCATCAAAGGCAGCATGGACCCAGGAACACTAATCTCAGCATTCCGGATCTGGAAGGCTGCAGGTGCCCCAGAAGACGAACCCAGGGAAACTATAGTCATGACCACGGACATGGCGGTTCAAAACGCTATTTTGTCATGCTACAGAGACCTAAACAATATCCAATTTGAGGGACATACAGTGAGTATTTCTGGAGACATCCCTTTTGCAGCACTGGTAGTATGGAGGCAACTTGCACCAATAGCAAAACAGCTCAGAGAAGCAGCAGTCTGTTACCGGTGGGGGGCTGGCGGCTCCCTATAGGTCCAGACGGAGGACCAGACACTCACCATGACACTCACCCTGACTTCTGCAGATGACCGAGCAGCATTCTTCCAGAAACTGAACCTGCACACCAGGGACATAGATGGTGAGTACAGGGCAAAGCAGGCACACAGAGGCGGGCTAGCACCAGTGAGGCCTAAATAAAGCCCATATTAATGCTTCCTTGAACACACATACACCTACATTAGTCTCCAATCTATTAGCACCCATTCTCCATTCTCCGGACGCCACCTTGAGTAGTGACTACACATTAAACACCCCAATTATGCCACCCCATGCGCACTCTCAAAACATATACTCCAGTGGTCAAATTACACTTTGTTTTCTTTACTCTTTAGCATGTTTATTATTGTTTACGTATCTTCAGACCACCAGTTATTACAGACTCCAGTGTCTATTAATTATTGTAGGATCATTCCAGGTCAATAGTTAATACTGTATATGCACTCATGGATGCCAGATGATATACTGGGACTGATATTAAGGTGTACGCACTCCCAGTTGACAGTCAATATCCCAAGACCAATGTTAGTGTGTAACAAACAGTGACAGAAATATATACTATGCTTGAGACTTATGTATAGGCACTCAACAACGATAGACGATATCCCATTGCCGATTATTATGTACACACTCAATGGAGATAGTGCCTATGCTAGGACTGATAATGTAAATATGCATTCAAAGTAGCCCGGCAGTATATTGTGTATAAGATATGCTATGTTCTAGATTGTCATATATGCATTCTGTTACTATAATGTAAGCTCCAAGCTCCATACTGTCGACTGTTGATACCTGACACACCTGTTCATACAATGTGTTATATTCGTTTATTTACTGCGATACAGATCTATTTTTGCAAATTGCAAAAAAAAAATATATATATCTTTTCAAATGATTTATCTGCTGTCACCATTAAAGTCTATAGGTAATTTTGTAGGACAGTATTAAATAATTTGCAAAGCCTATTAAATCAAGGCCTTAGGTGTAAATCTGTTGCGCAATTGTTAGATTAAAATGTGAAAAAAATAAAACTGATGACATTCACAGCATTTTATTTGTTCAGCATATCATTAAAAGCACTCTGTTCAGTTAATTGCTTTTTTATAAAATGTTTATGAGAACTTTATTATGTGTTTCATATAATTGTTATGCTAGATTTGTTTTATTATTATTATTATTTATTTATTTATTTTCATTCCGGTAATCCAAACACCCACAGGATTCGGTAAACATTGCAGTCAAACAGTAAAACGGCAGTATGCTTTGGTACAGTGGTTGCATATATACTGTGCAGTGTCATTGCATTACATTTCGGATTTACAGTTTTATGTACATTTTTGGTACTTTCTGTGTATTGTGAACTAGCCCAACCCGTATGCGGTTAAGATACTTCTTTGTTGGTGGCTAATTCCGCAGCCTATGTGCCGCTCTATGTAGGTATGCTCCCTGAAGACCACTATGGAGCTGCACTTGGGTGCTTTAACCCTTTGTGTAGTGCTGCCTGTGTGGACACTGGGTTTTCTGGGAAATTCCAGCTCTGGGCTGAATGTAAGGACTCCTACAGACAGGAGAAAGAGAGAGGAAGAGAGAGAAAGAGTATTGAGAGGAGGGTTTACTTAAGACAGGTGTAATGCCGCAGTGGGTCTTGTTGGTTGGGGTGGGGGTAGGTGGTGTTGGTGAGTGTCCCTGTGGGTTTTGCTCATTTCAGGATATGTAGGTCGAAGGTTTCTATTGTGACTATGGTTCCCCTTTGTCATGGGGTTGTTACGTCTGGGGCTGTAGTACTTATATACGCATTCCCCTCCAGCCATTCGTTCCATTTGCCCCAGGCAGCCAGTTTTTTGTTGTGTCTATTAGAACTCTTGTGAGCCATCTTTTCATACTGGCCATTAAGAGATATCTGTTGTATCACTTCACCTATGGGGGGGGCTATAGTGGATTTCCACCTCCTAGCTAATAGCAAGTTTGCTGCTATCAGTATGTGTAATGCCAGGGTCCCTTGTTGTTTTGAGAGGTGTTCAGGAAACATAAACAGCAGGAAGAATTCCGCTGTTTTCTCTATTGGTTTGTGTAAAACTTCCCCAAGTAGCTTGGCTATTCCCTCCCAGAAGGGTCTTATTATCAAGTATTCCCACCAGATATGTAACATTCTTCCTTTATCTGTGGTGCATCTCCAACATTTGTCCGAGGTGTTTGGGAACATATGTGCTAACCTTGCTGGTGTCAAGTACCATCTGGTGGCTATTTTCCTTATCAATTCTACGTGGGAATTGCATCTCGTGTATTTTTTATGTATCTTGAAGGCCCCAGTACATGCAGCGTCAGGTATCGTACGACCTAGTTCTTTTCCCCAGTCCTTGGTATATTTCAGCATAGGGAGTCTGCCATCCCTCAAATTGCGTCATAACATGTCGCTATTACCTTCTTTTTTTGGTATCAGTCCTGCGCACATTTTCTCCATAATGGTCATGGTTTGTACTGTGGGCGGGTTGAGAGATCCTGCCTGGTTAATGGTTTTCAGTAGGGATTTCAGCTGTAAATATGGTAGGCAGCCTGTGTGGGGTAGGTCCGGTGAGGGACTGATTTAGGGGAAGGGGGTCAGACCCTCCCCACTCCAGATTTAAAAAAAAAAAAAAGTGAATTCCCCTGCTTTCCCATCCCCTGCTGTCAAAGGTGTGGATGTAGTATTTGAAGCACTTAAGTGGTGTAGCTAATAAGATCGGGCTACAGGACAAGAACCTATCTTTTTTGCCATCCCATGTCCTTAGCATCAGGGCCTTGGTGGGCAGTATTTTGTGCAATTGTGGTAAGCTAGTTTTTTTTTTTTAGGAAAACAGGTAGTGAATGGGTAAATTCCAAATATTGAACCCAGTAAATTCATACAAAAATACCAACATAAGTAAAGGGATAAACTTTGTTTACTTACAAATAATACTAGAAATAATATATAGAATAGATATGCAATAATAGGCTATGCGAAAAACTAAAAAATGAAACTTATATATAGTACAGTAAAAAAGGTACAGAGATAACTAGCAAGATTATGTTATGGTTAGGGGTAAGATTTTTGTTAGTCTCTGGTTAGTTTAAGGGTTAGTTCTAAGGTTAGTTTTAACTTTGGGCAGCAGAGGCTAACCACAAAAATAGAGCATGGAAAACATGAAATATATAACTATTTTTGTCAGAAATCTTCAAAACTTTAGCTTAATTTAGGTTTCACAATTTATAAGGTAAACTGTAAAAAAGAAATACAATTGGAAAAAGATAAACTAATGTGTTGGAAGAAACACATGCATCCGTACAGGCTTACCTTCCACTTCATGACACATTTCTAAACATTTATTTTCTAAACCAAAATTGTATTTTAGGATGTAATACTGAAAGAAAATATCAACTTAGCTGAGGAAAAAATAGTCATTTGCTTTTTCACACGGTGTTATTAAGGCAAAGAGGAAAATTACCTCACAGATTCACATTTCATAGAACTTCGTAGGTCTCTGTATCAGTAACGTCAATACTACAAAATGGTCTTTGTGTAGTGTAGCGACATAATATAACCAACGTGTTTGAGTGTTTTACAATATTTACAAAATGTTGTCAAATACCTTTCAATATATTAAAATATCCAAACACAGAAACAGATAAACTATATGTTTCGTTTTGAAGTGTGAAAAGTTATTAAAGTCTCACGGACATGATATAGCTTACATGCTGGATAAAAAAGAAGTCAAATTCCCAGGTGTCGGAAAGCTGAACCGACTTTTTCATGAAAGGAGATAGAATTCAGGATATTACATGTTAGCTTAACCTTTGTGGTTAGAGAAATGCGCCTGTTTAAAAGAAAAAAAAGCTACCAAGGAGTGTGTTGTTTCGAGGAAAAAGATTGAGGTGGAAGAAAAAAGGCTTAGTGTATATACAAAAAAGTTCTTATAAATTAATTGAAAGACATAAAAGAGGTATGTCAAGGGGACTGAGTCAGCCAGTTATGTTTCCATATGCTTAAAAAAAAAATTGAATTCAGTAATTTCAATGAATGGTCTTTTTATATATCATAAGTTTTTTTTGCCAATGTCTTATTACCAGAGAACAGAATTAAGCAGTTTAAGCAGATTTCATTTAAACATAACATATTCACAGAATGGTTCATGGACATTTTAATTAAAGGGACTCAACAAGGACGGTTTACCCCCCATGTTTCATACATCAGAAAACTTTCTATTTTTCAGGGTTTTCTCTGCAAATTCAAATGTTCCTTAAGGTCTACTTTAAAAAGGCAAGTTTTTTTCTCAGGTTATCTTTAATTCCACAGGAGTAGCACTTTACACGGTGCTTCTTAACAGGAATTAATGTAAAGTTAGAAATTTTGTTTGAAACCTGGTACCTATACCTAGCAAGGTAAATTAGCAATTGTGTGTGTAAATTTCTGTTGTCATATATTAAAAAAGAAATATATAAATATGTCTGTCTATTTTTCAATACTTCATAAAGGAGCATGTTAGCAGTGATTCACTTTAAAAATGTAAACTCCCGAATATTAACAGAAATACTTATATCGTTATAGTAACATTATAGTTTTCTGCATTAATAATAATAATAATAATACAGAGTTATTATAGCTCAGTATAAAATTATGGGTGTCATTGTATAACATTGTACATTCGTGTTCATCTAATCTTCAAAGATACAGGGTAGCGCAAAGCACTCAATTCAATAGGTATAGACAGGCTTAGGGGTGACCTAAGATTTAGGGTTAGGAGGTGATCTAGGCCTTGGGATTAAGGGAGATTTAAGGTTAATAGTTACCTGCCATAATGATCATGTGGATTACTGTCTTTTGTTATATATAACCATCACCACACAAAAATGTGCTCATTTGAGACAGTTGAATTGTTTTCTTGAATAACACATGCTACCTCATTGTCAGGTTACCTTATGTATCTGTCAGGAGCATGTCACAGGCTGGCATCTCATTACAGGGTACTGGGGACACTCCTACTAACTTTCAGCTTGTCCCTAGCGATTCTCACGCCAGCCACGATAAATCCACCTTCTTTTATGATGTGGCTAATGAGCGCCAAAGTCATGATGCTAAGAACGCCATGGCCCGCCAAGGTGTTTTATGAGAACATTTTGGGGGCTTGTTTACCTACCTAAGTGAACACAGTATTTAAAGAGAAATCAGGGAGAGACTCATTGCACTGTTGTGGTTCTTGTTTGACCAAAGAGCGCGTATTCCGTATTGGTATTCTTTTATTCTGACTTTGGCTTTGTTTGACTATACCTCCTTCTGTGTTCCTTTAACCTCGGCTATTGCATTATCGTTGATCCTGATTTCTGGTACTCCTGACCTCAGCTCGCTATTTGACTATTCTTTGTGTGTGTAGTGTTAGTCCAGCCATCCTAAGGTCCGATATACAGCACAAGCATTTGCATTCTGCATGTAGGATAGCCGAACGTTCTTGACACTCATGCAGAGTTTATTCAAGGGGGAAAATATTAGTTTAGATGTTTAGAGCACTATGTATGTATGTCATTGTGTTTTTTTTTTTTTTTTAAGTGTATTAGCACACATATTTCACCTGAGAAATGATCAAGTGTGCTGCTATTTTGAATAGTTCATGCCTAGATCTGCCAAAGCCTTCAAACAAGTAGACTTGCTTAGGAGGTTTCTTTAGAAGTATAATTAAAGTGACTCCATTCTGACTTTAGTAGTTCCTCATTTCACATTCACAAATTATATGAGTCACATATGATTATTCACTAAAGTGAGAATTGTAAATTAATTTTAAATTTAAGGCACAGTGACTGAACTAGCATAGCTGACTACGAGAATTTTTCTGTTTGGCTAAAATTTGAAATTGATTTTGAAGTCTCACTTTAATGAATAAATCTGATCGATTTTAAAAGTTGATTTGCATTAACTGACATAGATGTTTGTTGTCAGCCGTAACTTAATCTAATCTAAATATGAAAAAAAACTAAATCATGAATAAAAATTACCCAATTATTAATGTGTAACTTGTTCCGTTACCTTTGAGGACCTCAATAAATGTGGAGTGCTTTTTCACCTATTGATCTGTTTTGGACATTTCTTTTTGGATTCTACATTGAATGATTATGGAGACAAATTCAGCTTTTGCATTTTCATGTTGTGCGAGCTTGCGGCCCTTTTTTTTACATTCCATCTAATGTATACGTTGCTCAGTGATGAGCTCAGTGATGCTCAGATATCTCAGTTTTCTTTTAAATTTATCTTAAAGATTTAACAAATGACAACCTAATCCAGTTTGGTCCAGGCCCAGGGCACACATATCAAATGATGCAGAATAATGCGGAAGGTTTTTAACAGTGTTTAGTTCGAAAAAGGAGTCTCTAAAACATACAAAAACGTGAAATCCAGTAGAACCAGCAGGCACATTCCATTTATGACTGCTCTACTTTGTATTTTTTTACCACTTCTTAGAGCAGAACAATTTGATAAATCATTGTTTCATTTCTTCTCTTCTTTGTATACTTTCTCCATTACAACTACCAAGTATGGAGTAGGTTTTTAAGGTACATTTTGTTTCTGTTTGACTTCTGTAATGATCGGGTATTTTTAACACACATGCTCTCTTCACTTGCAAGAAAAGCCTAAACTACCGAAATGTTTCAGAGCTCTATTATTCACAAAGGAAATCTAAGTCTATTTTGTGTTCCAGACTGTAAAATTTAATAGATATTTAATCTTTTTTTCCCATTTCCTTTTGATTCGTTTTACAAAGGTGTGTTAATTCTGTTTTCATAATCCTAAACTGGTTCCATGCATTTCTTTTTTTGTTCCCTCATTATTATTTTAACAAATTTCTCTTGACATTGTAGGTGTCAACACTCCTAAACTTGCCTTGACATTCCCACATTTTAGAATACTATCACAACAAACACAGATCTTGGGGATCTGTCCTACATTTTAAAATCTTCTGGAAGATTTTAAAATGTAGGAGGGGATTGTGAACTAGGACCATGCACAGAGCTCAAAAGAAGTGCTCTGTGCATGATCTGCTTGAATGGCTAGTCTCTTCTGGGTGCTCTCTTCCCTGTTCACCTCTATCCTGGAAGGTGGGCAGGACATTTTGACATTCAATGTGACATCATTTCTTTCACAAAAACTATAGTTTCTAATACTTCCTAAGACTTCCTGAAACCTGAATCCCTCCTTATATTCCAAACTCTATCTATCTATGTATCTATCTATCTATCTATCTATATATATATATCTATCGAGGCTGTTTTAAAACTTAGATGGAGAAGCTAGATTTGTGGGTTAAACTTTGATAAGGATTAGAGAAACCAATGAGTCTGAGGTTGGCATTGGCCACCATATTTAACTTCAAGTAGATTTTTTTCTAAATCTAAGAGAAATTCAGATTTATCTACATGTATAGACATGACAGTATACAAAAAAAAAAATCATAAACAAATCATAGAGTAGCAGACGATAGATAGATAGATAGATAGATAGATAGATAGACAGATAGACAGATAGATAGATAGATAGATAGACAGATCTCAATATGATATTATATTTTAAAATAAAATTTGTAGTTGTTTTTACAGTCTACATGGAGTATGATATTATCTTCCTGCTCTTAGATGCAGCACCAAAAATAACTACTAAATGCATTTTAATCTGTAGTGTGAGAATGTTCCTGTATGGTTTACACAAAGTCCCTTTTGAGTAACAAAACCTCAGTCTCTTCCAACAACAAACACAAGGAGGGAAATGGTTTTAGCAGTCCCTTTGACTTCAAATGTGAAAATGATTTGAGATTTTATTTCATGTAAAGGTTAGCGGGAGGCGAAACGAGACAGAAAATAGGCAGACTTTTAGAGCTGGCCACACTCAAGCCAAAGATAAATGAGCTGTCTGTGAAGCGAAACAGAATATGGAACAAAATTCCTGTGATCTCTATCACTAGCTCCTAAACTGTTGTATTTACAAGAAAACTCCAAAACGTTTATGTACATGGCTGTTTTGACTGTAATACAATTCATATTGCAAGAACGTTGCATGGTTGCATGAAAAGGCCAACCATGATTGTTGTGTTCCTATTTACATGAATTAATTGACAATTGCTTTAATACAGTCCACAGAATTTAAAAAAAAAAAAAATTTGTGAACAAAAATTTTCAAATTAAAATGTGTTGGAATTATTTAATAAAAAATTAGCATTAGAGTATTTAAGAGGAAAGTAATATAACTGGGCCCCAAATTAAAGCATTTATTAGCAACACCCAGTACTCACGAGCAACCAAGCACTGCAGAAACACCTAAGCAGAGACTGGGCCCCAAGTAACAGCATTGTTAGCAACACCCAGTATGTTATGGATGTTATGTTTGGTTTACATGCAACTAACTCTATGGTTTATTCTCTATTGCACGTGTTTCCTGCTGGGGTTTGTACTTCCTTCCTGTATCTCCTGAAACATGTCTGCTATACACTAATACCTGACAGTGTCTTTATTTATATCTCCTGAAACGTGGTGTTAGAAGTATCTGAACCTGGTCTGTTTCACACACTTGATGCCAGGAGCTGGCATGTCTTGCAGTGAGAGGCTTTTGAAAGTGATTGTGCCTCCTGTGACAATTACAGCTACTACTGTCCTGCAAGATGAGCATTGGAAGCAAGAACACTAGCATCATGGCAGCTGCTAATAGCATTCCACTACCTGAGGCAATGAGGGTGAGTGGGGATTGCAGCAGTAACTGGGATAACTTCAAAGCTGAGTTTGAGGATTACTCCCTAGCTACAGGGCTGAATGAGAAACCTGCAGCAGTGCAAGCAGCCACACTGAGGAGGGTGATGGGCAGTGAGTGCTACCATGTTTACAAGCATAATTTGAACGTTACAGAGGAGCAAAAGAATGACACTAAAGCCATCTCTGATGCATTGGAAGCTTTCTTCAGACCTGCAAAAAATGTAATATATGAAAGATATATTTGGCAGCTGCAAGCAAGAAGAAGGTGAATCAATAGACAACTTTGTCACTAGGCTAAAAGAAAGAGCTGCAAGCTGTGAGTATGGCTTCTTGAGAGATGAACTTATTCGTGACAAAATTGTTCTAGGTATTAATACTGAAAGTACCCGCCGCCGTCTATTGAGGGAAGATGATTTAAACCTACATGCAGCAATTGAGATTTGTCGCACTGCAGAACTTACTGACAAACAAATGAGAGCTACGGAGCAGGATAAACAGACTGACAGCATCCATGCTTAGCCTTCAGCTAAGCTTGAAGAACCACCAGCACAAGCATCAACACCAAAGCAGTGCAGTGTTTTATTGGCTTTGTCACATACCTAGCAAAATTCATGCCACAATGGCTCTGAGGTGTGTGAGGCATTGAGAAGGCTTCTAGATAAAGATGCAGTTTGGCATTGGCTTCCCAAGCATGACCAGGCAGTGGAGGAAATAAAACGCTTGATCACAGCTGCAACTCAAGCAAAAATGACCTAGGATGTTGTCTATTGCAAGAAGGTCAGCCAGTTGCATTTGCATCCAGAGCACTCTATTCACCTAAGCAAAATTATGCTCAAATTGAAAAGGAATGTTTAAGCATTGTTTTTGGCTATCAGCGTTTCCATCATTATCTCTACGGCCAGGATGCAATCATAGCTGAAACTGATCACAGACCGCTAATAGCCATGTTTAAGAAGCCGCTTTTATGTGCTCCAAAGCGTTTGCAGAGCATGAAGCTTAAATTGCAGAATTAAAGCCAGGATGTGAAATGTACATCAGTGACAACCTAAGCAGAGCTACAACGGATCACGTGGCACCTGGAGGTGAGCATCAGCATCTTGCTTCGTTGTTGCAGCAGGAACAGAATTTCTTTGCTGAAGTCAATCAAGCAGACTATCTTAATGTCACAAATCAGCGGCTACATCAGCTCATACAGCACACAGAAAGTGATGCAACTTTGCAAGCACTGAAGTCTGTGAAGGAATATTGGTCCTTCAGAGATGAGATCAGCATACAAAATGGAATCTTGTACAAAGGTCCAAGGGTCATAGTGCCGAAGTCAGTAAGAGCAGAGATGTTATCGTGCATACACTCAAGCCACATCGGAGGTGAGGCTTGCTATAGACAAGCTCATGATACTCTTTACTGCCACAACATGCAAGGTGAAATCAAAGACTTTGTCAGCAATTGTCCCACTTGCAATGAATATGCACACTTGCAATAAAAAGAAACAATGATGTCACATGAGATACCTACATGTCCTTGGCAGATTGTCAGCATGGACTTATTCAACTATGCTGGAAAAGAGTACCTGCTCTTAATCGATCATTACTCAGACTTCTGGGAAATTATTCTGCTTCCTGACCTGTCCACTGAAACTAAAATAAAGCAATGCAAGGCGCAATTTGCACGTCATGGCCAACCAACTGTGATTTCTGATAATGGTCCTCAGTTTGCAAACTTACAGTTCAGGAAATTTGCTACTGAATGGGAGTTTGAGAATGTGACTTCTTCACCACGTTATCCACAAGCTAATTTCAAAGCTGAATCTGCTGTGAAAATAGTGAAGAATTTATGCATGAAAGCCAAAAATGATGGTAAAGACCCATGGAAAGCCATCTTACATTGTAGAAATGGATAGTAGTCCGGCACAGAGACTGAGATTAAAGACCTCCTTACCAGTAGCCAACAAGCTACTTGAACCCTCTGTGATACAAGGTGTACCAGAAAAGTTACGACTTAAGTTCAGAATCTTCCCCCCTCCCTGAACCAGGTAAGAAACAGGGAGGGGGGAATAACAGTTATTACATTACATGCATACACTAGTAAACACACACACACACACACACACACTGCATCCACTACACTAACACACACTCTGGATTCACTACACTGACACACACACTGCATTCACTACACTAACGCACACTGCATCCACTCCAAGGCTAGATATGACTCATCTGATAGGGATTTACCTGAACTGAATATTAAGTCGTGAAAAAGTTCAAGGCTAGATATGACTCATCTGATAGGGATTTACCTGAACTGAATATTGGGGAACAAATTCGCATGAAACCGCTTCCTGGAGGTCAAACAGGTCGCTGGAGAATGGGAACCTGTCTGCAAAAGGTTGCACCACACTCTTATCTTGTGGATATCGAAGGAACTCTCTACCAATGCAATTGTGTAGATCTGTGAGTGGCCGAGAAGCCCGATTCTCAATATCGAGTTGACAAGCCAGACACACCTGGTATTCCAAGGACACACTCATGTCGGCAGTAAAGAGTGTACAGAAGTGATACCACAGACAAAGGACAAAGCAGAACCTGGCAGCAGTCAAAGCATGCCAGTAAGTGGTGGAAAGATTCCAGTAACCTCAGAGAGGGCTAAAAGACTATTTGCACAACCCGGACCAGTCTTCACTTGTAGTGGCAGACATTCACAACCAACTGAGAGACTTAACCTCTAGAATGTTATTACAAGGACAGTGTTGACAATGTGTTGACAATGTTGATTTATTAATACTCATAGAGGGAGATCTTATGGATGTTATGTTTGGTTTACATGCAACTAACTCTATGGTTTATTCTCTATCGCACGTGTTTCCTGTTGGGGTGTGTACTTCCTTCCTGTATCTCCTGAAACATGGCTGCTATACACTAATAATTGGCAGTGTCTTTATTTATATCTCCTGAAAAACAGTACTCACAAGCAACTAAGCACTGCAGAAAAGCCTAAGCAGAGGTATAATCTCTGGGAGATCTATTCAAGAATACCTGTACTAGTTATTGTTTCCCTTTAATTCTTAATTTAAAATTGTGTTCTATTCCACCTCCCTTCCTATATTCTCACTACTTAATTGATAACTATTATATCTCCCATCCTGATCTTCTGTTTTTTTAAAGTTGGGGCATTTATAGTCTTGTTATTTTATTTTCATTCTTTATGACTTTTTTGTTAATTGTTTGTTTAGCTATTGTTACTTCTTTCACTGATAGTCTTGTAAATTTATGTTCACCATTTATAACTTTAACCTATCTGATCTTTCATATCTTTTTATCCCAAATGTTATCTCCTCTGGTTTTTCATCTCTAATTACCCCAATACTGTATCCAGGGCCGCCATCAGGGGGTGACAACAATAACGGGCCTGGCGGTCCTGGGGGGCCAGACTGCTTTGGCAGTCCAGGGCCCTACAATTACTCTCTGCACCTATATATAGCAATGATCGCTATATATAGGTGCAGCCGTTAGATCGTTGCCATGGGTTACGCGCACACCACATCTCGCGGGAGTGAGGGAAATGCTGTAAAGTACAGCTGCAGTCCGCTGGGCCCCCTCTGCAAGTAAAGGGAGCCGGGGGGGCCCCACAATGCCACCGGACCACCAGGGATCAAAGAATCTTCCCCCCTCCCTGAACCAGGTAAGAAACAGGGAGGGGGGAATAACAGTTATTACATTACATGCATACACTAGTAAACACACACACACACACACACACACTGCATCCACTACACTAACACACACTCTGCATTCACTACACTGACACACACACTGCATTCACTACACTAACGCACACTGCATCCACTCCACTAACACACAAACTGCATCCACTCCACTAACAAACATCCTGCATACACTACACTAACACACACACTGCATTCATTACACTAACACACACACTGCATCCACAACACTAACACACACACTGCATCCACTACACTAACAAACACTCTGCATCCATTACACTAACACACACTGCATCCACAACACTAACACACACACTGCATCCACTACACTAACACACACACTGCATCCACTACAATAACACACACACTGCATTCACTGCACTAACACACACACTGCATCCACTTCACTAACAAACATTCTGCATCCACTACACTAACACACACACTGCATCCACAACACTAACACACACACTGCATCCACTACACTAACACACAAACTGCATTCATTACAATAACACACACACTGCATCCACAACATTAACACACACTGCATTCATTACACTACCTTGTGCTTTGTCAGGGGCCCCAAAATTTCTGGTGGCGGCCCTGACTGTATCTCCATGTCTCTCCACCCATAATGGTGTTTTTTATTCTAACCCTAGACCTTATATTTCTGATAACAGCATTGATTAGCAACACCCAGTACTCACAAGCAACCAAGTACTGCAGAAACGCCTAAGCAGCGGTGTCATCTCTGGAAGGCAGCCCATTCTCCCCTCCCCGCACCACCCGACCCCATGGTTATTGCCATACTTATAGATAGTGCAGATCAGCTGGATTTCAAAACACATCAATCAAGTCACTAAACCTCTCCTCACTTGAAATCCCTCTGTTAACAAACTGCATTCTTAACCATGGTTTAAACACTCATAGGTATATGTGTGTGTATATGCCTATGATTATATATGTGCATATGTATAATCTTCATATCTATATAACAAAACACATTTTCTCTAAATAATGTTCTCCCTTCTATTTTTCACTTTCACACTAACTTCTCTCATTACTAAAATACCCCTATCCTTCTGCTCACCTGTCCCTGGCAACACCATCTTCATTACTTCCACTTTACTCCCCTCCCCTCTCTATTCATCCTACATATACCTTTCCAGCCTATCTCCTCCAACTCCTCCCAAATCCTCTATATACATACCCTCCTACAAAACTTTCACATCCTACTCCTACCTTCACTTCCTTTCTATCCTTCTGCTCCTAGCAGCTGGTGATGTCTCCCCAAACCCTGGTCCCATCTCAGCAAACCCACCAGGTACTAACTCAAGGAACCACACCAATCTCATACCCATCTCATGTTCCTCTTCTTCTAAATGCTCCTTCAATATTGTCCTCTGTTTGCAATATTACAAAATCCACTGCTGTCCACAACCTCTTCATCTCTCGTTCCCTAGATATACCAGCCTAAACAGAAACATGGCGCTCCCTCTCTGACACTGCTACCCCTGAATCTTTATCCTTTAGTGGTCTTCAACTTACCCACAACACAAAATACTCTGAATGTAAAGGTGGCGGTGTTGGGTATTCTCCTCTCACCTCTATGCCCCTTTAAACCTCTACCCACTCCCCCTTCCCTCTCTTTCCCATCCTTTCAAATTCATTTGATTTGCCTTTTCAAACCTTTCTCTACTAACATTGCTGTTATTTATCGCCCTCATGGTTCCCCTCTCCTCTTCCTTGACCACTTTGTTGCCTGGCTACCCTACTTCCTCTCTTCTAATATTCCATCCCTAATATTCGGGCACTTTTATATATTCCTATTAACTAACTTTTGACCTCAGCAGCCTCTATACTACTTTTAATTACTTCCTACCTTGGGCTATCACAGTGGGCTAATTCTCCCACCCATGTGGCTGGCTATACCCTGAACCTCATTTTCTCTTATGCATGTGCAGTATCTAATATCTGCAACACTCCATTTCCTCTCTCTGATCACCACCTCTTATTGTTTGCTCTCAAGTACTCCCTCACCCAACAATCTCAGCCTAACCCCCCTCAACTCAGAAGGCACCTTAATTCTATTGACCTCCAGCAGGTGTCAGCTGATATTGATTTACAACTGCTATGCATCACTTCCCTCTCCTGTCCCTCACTGGCCATCTCCACATATAACACTACCCTCACCTCTGCCTTGAACGCTGCAGCCCCACTCCAAACATGCACTCACGGAGGACATGCCCCCAACCGTGGCATACTAAATCAACACGCTACCTGCAAAGATGCTCCGGTTGTGCTGAACGCCCCTGGAGAGCGCCCCAGGCAGAGTATCTCCATTATAGATTCATATTGTGTTCATATAGCGCAGCCCTTGCCCTCGCCAAACAGTCATACTTTTCCTCTCTCATTAGTTCATGTTCCCATATACCCAGGTATCTCTTTGACACCTTTAACTCTCTTCTTCGCCCTGCTGTGGCTACCCCCCAAACTAACCTTACAGCCAATAGCTTTGCATGCTACTTTAACAACAAGATTGAACAGGTAAGGAAAGAATTCTCCCCACCTTGCCGTTCTCTTTCTCAACCACACATAGATCATGCCATTTCTACCCTTTAGACATTAAATCATGCTTATTTTCATCAAGCTGCTGCTTCCAAGGTCCCTCTGCTGGATGCCTTCATTCATGGGCCAGCATGACTTGAGCTAATGCAATTCAGATGTCAAGTGCGATAAACTAACATCTTATCACATTTAGCATTGGAACTCACTCACAGCATGGAACATCCCTTACTACATGGTTGGCAGAAGGCTGGCTTCTTTGGTTTTTGATAGGTCTCCTCCTAGCTTTACTCTGTTTATCTTCCTATGGAAAACACACAAACACTCCTGCTTGTCATTGCCAAGATGGCCTCCAGGAGGTATGGAGTTTATCCTTGTGGTTTGTGCATAGATTATTGTATATAAGGTAGATATTGGCCAAACATTTTCAACGTTTCAATACCAGTTTCGGATCTTTATCAAGAAACTTTGATGACATGCATTGGATTTATCATGTCATTGTGTGTAAAAAAGAAAAACGTATGTGAGGTGAACTTTGGTGCTAGACTGTCATATGTCATTAAATGTGCCATTCAGTGCAAATGTCATTTGACCAAGGATTAGCACCTTGGTTAGTCTGCTCAGGGAATTATCTCATACAATGATGTAGATATGTGAGATAACTTGGACTGATTCACTTTAAACATCAAGGATGTGCCTTGTCCAAATGCCTTTTATCTGCAAAAATATTAGTGTCGCCTCACAGCATCAGTTGCTACTAGCCTCAGTGCTGTGGCAGCGTCTTTATTTTTTTGTGGATCAATATTCAAAAATATTAATTTTTCTAATCCATCCATTTGGCCCATTATTAATGACTGGTATTTCATTATTACTAATCTTCAAATGGATTGCAGCTGCATACTGTGTGCTTGTATCACTGGCACTAAGAAAGAGTGTTGGCTGATATTCCTCTGTTTCTAAGAAGTCGTGGATACATAATAGCAATTTTATTGGGTGAGAAATATGTTAAGTACATTTAAAACTGGTTGTCTACTGATTTTGCAGCAGGAATACTTTTTAAGAGATTGTATACTACTGTGCATCATAGACCTGCCAATGATGCCTTTCCATAACATGTCAAGAAAATGGTATCAAATGTGTGATTTGAATGTTCTAATTATAAATGTTTTCATCAAAGGAGCTGGAAACATCAAGTCCTTCTGTGTAGGACATCCAAGGAATAAATACAGAAATCACAGTTAATGTCACTGGGCATTTCTTATAATTGGATATTTCCTAAAAGCTATTAACCTGTTACTTGTAATAGCATTTTCTTAACATATTAAGCCAGTATGGAAATAGCATATGCTCTTCTCCAGTACCTTACACGTTTCTTTGTTTCATCCTTTCGTAATTTTTTTCCCTTGCTATCTGGGCATACAGCCTGCATAAACACATAAAAGACAAGAATCTGACATGTTTCTGTCAGCATGGAATATGGGATAGAATCATTTTAAATGACAGGGAAATCAAACATCTAACAATAAAAAAAACTCACAAAATCCTTCCATAAGACTATAACATGGGGTATGTATTTTACTTGTCAGTTATTTGAAAGTGTACAGCGTGCAGTAAACTGGCTATGACTATTTTAGTTTATTTAAAAAATAACTGAACGATTTGGAAAGTTAATAAAAACTGTCAAGATGATTGTTCTGTGAATGAATATATGTATGTTTTTGTCTCCTGTACATGCTCTTCCACAGAAAGCCAAGAGAGAAACCATACAAGATCAAATAGGCATTGTTAGGGGTTGACTTTAGGAATAAAAAGCCCAGGATGTCTGGGGGTGGGTTTGCACAGGAGGCCTGCAGGTGTGGGGGGATTAGCACAGGAGCCCTGCAGGTGGCAGGATACTAATCTTTAATATCAGACAGCTGCTGTTCAAATCAGCCATCTACAGTAAAAGAAAACAAAAAGAAAACTGGTATTTGCACATTGCCAGGTGATAGTGTAGAGGGGAGTGATGGTAGCACATCTGTGAAAATGTGCTAAATCTATCTTAATGTTGGTCCAATGTGCATAGGTAGGCAGGGACATAGCACAGTGAGGTATCCTTGTGCCCGTCTTTTAGTTATGTCTCTGCCAGTCTACACACCCACAACGAGTACCTCGGTCAATCGCTGCTTCCTAGTACTTGCGAGTACCATAAGCACTGTACTGGAACACCATAACCACCGTAAACCCCACGAGCCGCTGCAGCTTGTTTGGGGTCTCGCCGTCCTTGACCCACCCTAGACCCAAGACCAGGATCCAGCTTCCAGTGGGTAGACTTCTTCTAGTCCAGAAAGCATAGCAGGAGATCGATGGACGCAGTCAATCCAATGCTTTCCCAAGAAAAGGCAGGAAAGTGTGCATGTGCTGCAAAAAGCTTTGCTGTGACCATTTGATTGACAAAATTGTAATAAAGAGTATGAGATTCTGATGGTTGAATAATAAATTGCAACACGAGTTGGAAGTTCTGATGGTTGAGTGAGAGAGTTCAATACTGAGTAACAGGTTCTGATGGTGGAGTGAGAGATTTTAATAAAGTGTGAGAGATTCTGATAGCTAAGAGCTAATAATTCGACCAGTAATGAAACATAAAATTAATGCAATCAGGCTTATGGAATAATTCTAAAGAGAATGGTTTTTCTTAGCACTCCTGCATTTTCAGATGTCTATTACTAATAAAAAGCATATTACAATTAAATGATAATTTCATGTTTTACTAATAAGGAAGTCTCAGTAAATTGAAGATATTGAATAACTGAGGGAAGATTATCAAGAAGGTTATTAGAGCAGAAGAGGAAATTAATTGGGTGAAGCAAAAGGAATGCGATAAATTGGATAACAAAAAAAGAATAGAGAGGTTCAGGGAAGATTTGTTTTATGATAACAATATGGAAAAAAAATATTAGGGGACTATGGCAGTTGGACTTTTCTAATGATATGACCGCGATGATAACTACAGTTACAGTTTTTAGCCCTTTCCACACAGTTACTCTACCTATGTCTATAGATCATACCATAGTATAAATCAAATTATATCTATTTTGACATTGATCCAAAACATACAGCATTGCTAGCTTACAAATTAAAGCTCCTATTCACTTTTCCAAAACACTGTCATACTAGCAAGAATACATGTCCATAAAAACAATTGATCACTGAAATGTAATAAGCTGCTCTGTTGCACGTAAATCAACAGTTCCATGAAACAGAGGGGGTATATCTTTTATGTACATTAATTAATAATAACACTCAAGGAGGCATGTGCGTAATTCCCACAAAAGAAAATAAGTCTGCATAATTCATCAAAACAACATACTGTAAGTACAGACCAGGGAAACTAAGTAGATACATATCTTTGCCACATGATAACACATTCCTCTTTATCAGCAGAGGAAAATATACAACTAGTACATATCTATTGACTCTGTGGCAATTAAAAACCCTGTCCTAAGATTATGCTCATTTCTCATTAATATATTAGAATTAAATTCAAAAACTTTTGAAAGTACCTATCATATGCCAGCTTTAGGAAGTAAACATAACAAATGTCCTGTAACAACTATTAACATTTCCATTTTTTTTTTAAACTCATTCTTACTTTACCACTTATAACACCTGCCTAAAACTATTGCATGTGTGTAAACAATGAGATTTTCTCACCCATCTCGGTGATATTTTGCGTATTCCTCATTCAGTCTGTGGCTTCAGGCTGTGGCTCAAGGCTGCCAGGCCGAAACAGTAACTGGCCTATAGATATCTGCTCATGCAAGCTGAGCAGTACTTGAAGGTGGTGAGGGACAATCCTCAATTTACGCATTGCAGCACTTCTCAGATCACTTTCTCTGAACACTTGTGAACAGAAATTTACTCTTGAGTAGATCAGTACACAGTAGCTATTTAAGCACCTGCCCTTGACCTGCACCTGGCCTGCCTAATCCCTACTAAACACCAGGGAAGCAACCCACTCTGCTAGATATTCACATAGCTGCAGAAGAAGCCTCATGCATATAGTTCAAACAACCCACACACAATCTAAAAAAACACAACACACACAGTTTCATACACAGCCCACATTCATAGGTATTATACACATTACCACGATAAACTCATGCAAATATATAACAGCCAACATACGTACAATTACAATGTAAAAGAACAAATGCAGCACCCAATTTCAAAAAATAGGACCTGCACCACACGGGACTTCAAGATCTTGTTTTGGCACAATACTTCTAAAAGGTTGCCTACCATTATCCTTGAATCTGCTGAAGATACTCTCCCAACTTGGGCTTTACATCCTCAAGTGCATCCATCACAACTGAGACCAATAATGCCTTTACTTTCCACATCCTTTATAACTCCTCTTTCAGTTCTGTGGCCTTTGTCCAACTTCTCATGTTCCTTCTTCTTGATGTTATTGTCACTGGGTGTCAGAGACCACCTCAACCACAACTGCAGTCTTCTATTCCTTGTCTACCACAGAAAAATTGTGGCACAAACTTGCTTGTCTGTCTGGATCTGGAAGTCCCACAGGATATTATCTCTGTCATTCTCAACTACCCCTTGTGGTATATCCCATCTCCCCATATTCTGTTCAGATGTTTCGGTGCATAATCCCTGCATCTTGGATGAGACTCTACTACCCCTGCTAACATCTTGCACCTGGCTACTATGTGATGAATTGTCTTGTAGGCCACTTTGCAAAGTCTGCACCTTGTGCCCAGTCTGGTGTGGTAGACCCTCACTTCTATTGGTCTGGTGCTTTGTGTCTGTTCCTGTGCTGCCAGGATCAGTCTATCAAGCTTTCCATTACCAGTTTAACTTTGGGAACTATCTTTGTGATTTACTTGTGGATGTGCTGTGTTTCATTCTGAACTGTGGCCTTGACCCTCATTGGGTCTCTGGGTGTTGGAATTTGGGTGAAATTCTCCATTCACAGTAGTTTCTGGGCCTTGATAACTATGGTGTACAATTCTTTTCTTGGTCAGGTTATTATTGATGGGATTGATCATGTTCTTGCCATTGAGCTGGGTCTTCAGGACCTATTTGACTCCCTGGAGGTGCAGTGAGGGAAAAAAGTATAAAAGAAGCAATCAATCAGATTCCAAACTCTCCACAATGGCCAAGACCAAACAGATGTCCAAGTATGTCAGGGACAAGATTGTAGACCTACAAGGAATGGGCTACAAGATCATCGCCAAGCAGCTTGGTGAGAAGCTGACAACAGTTGGCGCGATTATTCGCAAATGGAAGAATCACAAAATAACTGTCAGTCTCCCTCGGTCTGGTGCTCAATCCACCTCGTGGAGTTTCAATGATCATGAGTGAGCAATCAGCCCAGAACTACACAGGATTATCTTGTTAATGATCTCAAGGCAGCTGGGACCATAGTCACCAAGAAAGCAATTGGTAACACATTACGCCATGATGAAGGTCTGAAATCCTGCAGCGCCAGCAAGGTCCCCCTGCTCAAGAAAGCACATGAACAGGTCCATCTGAAGTTTGCCCATAAACATCTGAATGATTCAGAGGAGAACTGGGTGAAAGTGTTGTGGTCAGATGAGAACAAAATCAAGCTCTTTAGCATCAACTCAACTCTCCATGTTTGGAGGAGGGGGAATGCTGCCTATGACTCCCGGGCAAGGCCGGCCTTAGGCCATTAGGCGCCCTGTGCCAAAAGTCTTCACGGCGCCCCCGTCCCCTACGAAGTTGCACAAACAGTTACAAGCAGACAGTCAGAGACGCTCAGTTACAGGCAGACAGTCACACACACACAGTTACAGGCAGAGAGTCAAAATGCTCAGTTACAGGCAGACACTCACAGAGCCAAACACACAGTTAAAGGCACACAGTCACACACACACAGTTACAGGCAGACAGTCACACATACTCTATTACAAGCAGACAGTCATACACACTTGGTTACAGGCATGCAGACACTGACGCACACTGATAGGCACACAGACTCAGTTAAAGACAGATAGTCACACATACAGGCACACACAATGGCACAGCTACAAAAACACACACAGTTACATTCACACACAGGCACACAGCCACACACACAGGCAGACAGCCACACACGCACAGGCAGTCACACACACACAGGCAGTCAGACAGTCACACACAGACAGGCAGTCACACACACAGACAGACAGTCACACACACACACAGACAGTCACACAGACAGACAGTCACACACACAGGCAGGCAGTCACACACAGGCAGGAAGTCACTCAGACAGACAGTCACTCAGACAGTCACACACACAGGCAGACAGACAGTCACACAGACAGACAGTCACACACATACAGGCAGGCCGTCAGACAGACAGTCACACACAGGCAGGCAGTCACACACACACACAAGCATGCAGTCACAGTCACACACACACACATAGGGACGTATTAGCTGTGAGGCAAATAGCATTTACCTTGGGAGGCATTTTCCAGGGGGTGGCAAAAAAAGACACCCCCAAATGCCCAGGCAAATGTCTTGTTAGCCTTGCGGCTAACTAAAAATCCAGGCGGGTTGCTGGGCGGGCAGCGCTGGCGAGTGAGCACTTTCCCCTGAACTGTCTGCGCAGCTCCCTCAGGAGGAGCCTCACTAGACCCCAGGGAGAAGGAGGCTGGGGGGTTAAATTAAAAAAAAAGTGAGTGTGTTTATGTGAGTGAGTGTGTGTGTGTATGTCTGTTAGTGTGTGTGTGTGTGTGTGTCTGTTAGTGAGCGTGAGTGTGTTTGCCTGTCAGTATGTGTGTGTGTGTGTGTGTGTCTGTTAGTGAGTGAGTGTGTGTCTGTTAGTGAGTGAGTGTGTGTGTCTGTTAGTGTGTGTGTATCTGTTAGTGAGTGTGTTTCTGTTAGCTAGTGTATGTGTATCTGTCAGTGAATGTGTGTGTGTGTTTAGAAGGCGGGGCAGGGGGGAAAGGTTGGGTGGGGGTGGCGCAGGTGGGGGTGGTGCGGGGGGGGGCACCTGAGTTATGTCCTGCCTAGGGCAGCACAAAATCAGGAGACATCACTGCACACACAGGCAGGCAGTCATAGTCTCTCACACACACACACACACAGACAGACTTACCACTTTCCATTAAGGCTGAAAGGGGGAGTGGGTACAGTTGGTTGTTGGGGAAGCAGGGACTCCTTCCGTCTTCCCTCTTACTGTGCAGCAGTTAACAGGGGCTTAGGGTATGTATTAGCCCCGTCTCTGCCTCACGATAAACTCTGTCCCCGCCGCTCAGTAAGCTGCGGTAAGCCACGCCCCCTAGGAGAATAATGAAATCCTCCACCCAGGTACCTGTTTTAGCTCCCATGCACTCCTGTCACCCAGCCATGTGCGAGCTGTGTTGGCCACATGGTGCCCCTTTTTCCATAGCACCCTGTGCTGACATACAGTTCGCACACCCCTAAGGCCGGCCCTGACCCCAGAAACACCATCCCCAGCATCAAATATGAAGGTGGAAACATTATGCTTTTGGGGTGTTTTTCTGCTAAGGGGACAGGACAGCTGCACCACATCAAATGGACTGTGGACGGAGCCATGTACCATCAAATCTTGGGAACCTCCTTCCCTCAGCAAGGGCATTGAAAATGGGTTGTGGATGGGTATTCCAGCATGACAATTACCACCCAAAACAAACAGCCAAGGCAACAAAGGAGTGGCTTAAGAAGAAGCACATTAAGGTCATGCAGTGGCCTAGCTAGTTTCCAGACCTTAATCCCATAGCAAATCTGTGGAGGGAGCTGAAGGTTCAAGTTGCCAAACGTCAGCCTGAAACCTTAATGACTTGGAGAGGATTTGCAAAGAGGAGTGGGACAAAATCCCTCCTGAGATGTGTGCAAACCTGGTGGCCAACTACAAGAAATGTCTGACCTCTATGATTGTCAACAAGGGTTTTGTCACCAAGTACTAAGTCGAAGGGGTCAAATACGTATTTCACTCATCGACATGCAGATCATTTATAACTTTTTTTGACATGCGTTTTTCTGGATTTTTTTTTTTTTGTCTCTCACTGTTAAAATACACCTATCATTAAAATTATAGGCTTTCCATGGGCGTCTGCAGGGCCCCCCCCCCCCTGGATTTTTCAGCTTGTTCTGCTATTTTTCGTGTGATTGAAAATGAACTGCAATACCAGCGCCGGCCGGTAGGTGGTGTATGGAGAGAGACAGGGATAGGAAGCTGCATCTATCCCTGCTTCTCTCTGCTGATTGAAACTGCAGGGGAACAACACATGCAGCCAGAGACAGCCTACAGATCAGGTAAGTGGGGGATGGGGGGAGGGTTTGAGATAGCCTATAGATTTGGGGGGGGGCAGCAGCCTATAGATTTGGGGGGGGGGCAGCAGCCTATAGATTTGGGTGGGCAGCAGCCTATATAGATGAGGAGTGAGGCTGGGGGCAGCAGCCTATGGAGTGGGGAGTGAGGCTGGGGTGCAGCAGCCTATAGGTGAGGGAGTGAGGCTGGGGGGCAGCAGCGGATTTTATAGGTGGGGGAGTGAGGCTGGGGGGCAGCAGCCTATAGATTAGGAGAGTGAGGGGGGGCATCCTATAGATTAGGGGAGTGAGGCTGGGGGGCAGCAGCCTGTAGATTAGGGGAGTGAGGCATGGGGGGGCAGCCTATAGATTAGGGAAGTGAGCATAGGCGTGCGCAGCCTATTGCATTAGGGTGTGCACCCTAAAGCACAAACACACGCCATGTGTATATGTATGTGCGTGTGTATATATATATATATATATACACACTGCTGTGTGTGTGTGTGTGTGAGTGTGCTGGTAGTGTGCTGTGTGTGAGGGAACTGGTAGTGTGCTGTGTGTGTGTGTGTGTGTGTGAGAGGGTGTTTGTGTGTGTGTGTTTGTTCGGGTCCTGTTAGTGTGCTGTTTGTGTGCTGTGTGTTTGTCAGGGTGCTGTGTGTGTTTGGGTGCTGTGCAGGTGTTGTGTGTGGGTTTTGTGTGTTTGTGAGGATGCTGTTATTGTGCTGGGTGTGTGTGGGTGTTGTATGTGTGTGGGTGCTGTGTGTGCGAGGGTGATGTATGTGTGTGGGTGCTGTTTGTGGGCTGTGTGTGCTGGGTGTGTGTGCTGTATGTTTGGGTGGAGGTGGGGGCAGATTAGTTAATATCCCAGTCCTGCTGCCTTCCCTGGTGGTTCAGTGGAGAGTGAACTCTAGCCCGGGTTCTCTGCTGCCTCCCTCCATGCTGCTGTGGACCGGTGAGGTAGAACTTTGAACTCCCCACCGGCCCATGGAGGCTTAGACCAGAGCCGCCGCTTGGATAGCATCGGCTCTGCATGAGCCGACCTTGGGAGATCCAGAGATCTCCCCTGCCGGTCTCAATCCATTGGCGTGCCGCGGGGATTAGGGTGTGCCCAGGCACACCCGACACACCCCGTGCGCACGCCTATGGAAGTGAGAGATGGGGGGGACAGCCTACATGAAGAGTCATCAAGGAGCAGGAAGGTAAAGTAAGAAAAGGAGAAGGAACAGAAATGAGCAGGAAGGGACATCAAGGAGCAGAAAGGGGCAGCAAGGAGCTGGAAGGGACAGCAAAGAGCACAAAAGGTAAAGTAGGAGAAGGAGCACAAAGGAACAGAAATGAACAGGAAGGGTCAGCAAGGAGCTGGAAGGTAAAGCAGCACAAAGGTAAAGTAGAAGGAGCAGAAAGGGTCAGAAATGAGCTGGAAGGGGCAGAAGGAGCACAAAGGTAAAATAGGAGAATGAGCAGAAAGGGACAGCAAGGAGCACAAAGGTAAAGTAGAAAAGGGAGCAGAAAGGGTCTGCAAGGAGCAGAAAGGGATCAGAATGAGAAAGGAGCAGAAGGGCGCAAAATAAGCAGAAAGTAGCAGAAAGGTAAAAGAGCAGAAGGGGCCAAGGATAGAAAACAGTGTCAGAAGCAAAAAAAGACTGTCAAATGAAGGAGAGGAAAAGGAGATTGAAGCAGGAAGGACAAATGAAGTGAACCCTCCAGTTTGTTCTGGACACCACATCATAAGGCTTTGGTACCTGGGCCAGGCAGGGAAACGCTGGACCTTCTCATCTCCAAAGGTAAAAAATATCAGTATTAATGTGTTCACTTTTATTTACTGAGTGTCAGGAAGCACAGAGTGCCGTTGGGTAGGGGTGTTGCTGATTGGCTAGAGCGGTCAGCTGGCACTCTAAGTCAATCAGTAGCTCCCCATTCATAAAAAAGTAAAAATATTTTATGAACCGGGAACTAGCGATTGGCTTAGAGCGTCAACTGTCCACTCTAGCCAATCAGCGGCACCCATGCCTGACGTCAATCTGCACTTCCTGACACTCCGTTTCAGAAGCCAAATACCACTGAGCGACCTGGAGCTGGAGGAAGCCTTTGGGGTTAAACCATTTGAGAGCGAATTAACCCCGTAAAGGAAAGCGAGCACCCAGGGGCTTCCTGACATCATAGCATTTTCATTTAGGTGAAGTTGTTATGTGACCAGAATGGTCCTTTAATTTGCTTAAAGGAACACTATAGTGTCAGGAATACAAACATATATTCCTGACACCATAGTTGTGAAAACGCTATTCACCCTGGCTTTATGTGATAATGGCTATGCCCCTTCCCTTTCATGACACTGTCAAAAAGGTACCAAGCATGGATGTCATTACAATTATGCACCCCCCCCTGGAAAAATTCCTGCGGACGCCCATGGGCTTATCATTTCTTTGTCAGTGAGCAAACATTCAAAACCAGCAGGGGATCAAATATTGTTTTCCCTCACTGTACTTGGATCTTGCACTTCAATGCCTTCAGTTCTGATCATCTTCTTTCCTTTTGCTATCATCCTTCACACATATCCATTTATTTATTTTTACATATATAATGGTAATTTTATTGGTTGACATGTTTCGTGCCAGGATATTCATCATGCTATCCTTTCTTTTAATGTCACAACCATAAGAAAATCCTTCACTCTCCACACCACTTCACCATCTACCACAACACTCTCTAAACTGACTTCTAGCAAATTCTTATCAACTTCTGTCAATATAAATGATGAAATAGGTTTTATGCATGGTGCAATGTTAAATGACTACCTGAGATCCAGATAAATTACCATTATTCTAAAGTAAATTTTCGTAGTCCAGTGAAGTCAATTCCAGATATTGTAAACCTTTGGATCTTAGAAAAGTATAATTTGCTTTAGATTAATTTCCTTTAGATTTTCTATTGTAGATATGATGCTTAACTCCTGATTTCACATATTTTGGACAGATATTTTTTTTCTGTTACCCAAATCACAGGTAGTTGGCATTCCTTTCCCATATGTACATCCAGTATTATCAGTAGTCAAACACGTGGAATGCACATGACAGCATTTCAACTCTGAAAGTAGCATCAAAAGAATACAGAAACATTTGGAATAGAAGTCTATATTCCTAGCACCAGAGGCGGCTCTAGACTTTATGAGGCCTTAGGCGAACTTCAAGCATGAGGCCCCACTTACACCCAAAGTATAAAATAATAGGGTTGTATTTTGTATAAGTGTAAGGAGCATTTGCTATATCGAGAGGCGTGCTTGCAGCACTGGATACAGAGAGTCAGTCTCTGCATTCATGGTTCAGAAGCTTGCAATGTCAGAGCTTCCTGTGCCCCTGCATTGTGAGCTCTCTGGCTATAGTTGTAGCACATTTTGCAAACAAAATTAATTTGCAATAAATAAATTTAATTTGCAATTATGCCAATCGCTTATACACAATTGTGGGGTATGGTCACATAGCCCGGCAGTCGTGTATAAATAAGTACTGGTGTGAAGGGGTTCTCGAAAACAAAAATGAAAATTTAAGATTTAAGTGACGGTAAGTGTGGCATAGTTGGGGTGGGGTGAGTATTACAGTTTTGGAGTGAAGGGTGAATGTGGCATGGTTTGAGGAAGGAGTGTGCCAGGATTAAGGGGGTTAATGAGTGTGGCAAAGAGAGGGCAGGTGAGTTTGGAGGTGGTAAGATTAACAGGACTAGGAGTGGTTAGTGAGAGTGTGGATGCATGAAAGGGCTGAAAGTGTGGAGGGGGTGAGAGTGTGAGGACGGGTGACAATGTGTGGGAATGTGACAGTGTATGAGTATGGTGACACCACATTGTAGGGGTGACAGTGTGTATAAGGGAGAGTGACTGTGTGTGAAGGGGATGATACTGTGTGTGTGAGGTGGTGACAATTTGTGTGTGTGGAAGGGGTGATCTGGTGAGGGAGGGGGTGATAGTGTGTGGGATATAGGGGCGATAGTGTGTGGGAGGGGGTAATACTGAGAGGGAGGCGATATAGTGTGAGGGAGGTGGGTGATGGTGTGTAGGAGGGGGGAATACTGTGCAGGGGCAGATCCAGAGCCTGATCTCGGGAGGGGCACTTGTAGATAATTTAAAGAAATAATCCAGGCACAATAACCACTACAGCTCAGTGTAGTAGTTATGGTGCTAGTAGTGCCAGGATCCCATCTCAGAGTAAGTAGTCAAACCGTTTAAGAACAGTTTGACAATTTACCTGGGGTCTGCTGGGATATAGGGTATAGGAGCAGTGGTATGTGTTAGGGGTGAAGTGTGTGAAAGGTGCAGTGTGTGTGTGTGTGAGCGGTGAAATGTGTGTGCGAGTGCGTTAGGCGGCAGTTTATGTCAGGGTTCCAGTGTGTGTGTTAAGGGGCAGTGTATGTGTGGGGCAGTGTGTGAGCGGTGCAGTGTG